>CM053586.1:150684018-150695870 GCA_028646515.1 Pseudochirops corinnae | reverse complement strand
AAATCTATTTTAAAAGTTGACATTGAAATAAAGAGAAACTACAACCCAATTAAAATTAAAATGGAAGAAAACAATTTCATACTTCAAATTAAAAAAATCACAATCAATTTAATGTTTCAATATGCCAAGGACCTATGATTTCATCACCATGGGTCCTCTACCTACCAACACACATATTCCATGCAGTACAGTGGCTTGTTGAGTTAGAGTAGAAAAAAAAATCATCTCCTAGACAATCTTCTAGTGAGTGTCTTAGAATTCAGCTATGACATTCATCAGGCCAATATTTGAAGTTTTTCCTTAGTAAGTCCTTTCAGAATTTAGTACTTTAATATTTCAAAATTTAAATGCAGACCACCTTTAGTAACTCAAATGTAAATGACATTTTCTTAAGGTTTGATACTTATTAAAAAGAGCTGATATTTACATATAATTTAAAGGTTTGCAAATGTCATATCATTTGCTCCTCACAACCATTTTGTGTGATGTTATTATTATTGTTGTTATGATTATTATTTATACACTATTATGTAGATGAGGAAACAGATTTAGAGAAGATAAATGACTCATTTGGTGTTTTGTAGTTAGTTGGTTTCCAAGGCATAATTCAAACCCACACGTTGATCATAGATTGAATGGATAATGATTTTATAAAAATGATCAATTTTACCTCATCATTCTCACAGTTATTTTTGCCCTCAAGGCATTGTGGATGATATTTTGTTGTATAGAATTTTAGAAATTATAGTGAAAAGGCATTAACATTATGGAAGGCTAGAAACTTCCCGTATCTTTGTCTAATACCAAAATATCCATTTCCCCCCCTTCTGACCATATCAGTGTATGAATATACATTGATACCACACACTTTAAAGGTAACAATATTCTTAATAGTCTCAGAATAATAAGTAGAGATTCAATGCATCCGAAGTCTTAGTAATTCTTTAAATCTGGTTGTTCTTCAGACCTTATTTCAAGAATAAGGTTGAAGGAGGGCTTGGAAAAGCTGCACAGCCATTTTTTATTCTTTATACACATTGTAGATAAATCAAAGACTTCATCTGCCATTGCTGTCAATCTGAAGCCACTTGTGGGGATTGAATCCACTTTAAAAAGTATTTGAAAGAAAAGAGACAACATAAGTCATTCCAAACACACAGTAAAGTGATCAATTGAAAGTAAATTATGAACGAAAGAACATTTTCCCCACCAAAATCATGTTTCCATAAAGGTGAAATGAATGGTCTTAGATTTATTCTACTATCAGAAAAAGATGAGAGAATTGGTTTTAGAGACACATCTTAGACTGGCATCCAAAGCAACATCCTTTCTAAAATGATCTTCACCTCTCCACTTGTTCTTTTCACTCTCCTTCCTCCTTTTTCTTTACTTCTTTCTGTTACCTTCTTTCTTTTCCTCCTTTTTCTCCTTCCATTCCTTTTTCTTTTTTTTCCTTTCCTCCTTCCTTTTTTCCTTAGGATATTTCACAAAAACCGACCTTATAATACTTATTAGTTTCTAAAATATAAAATTAATCAGAGCAAAATCAAAATTAGATAAATGAAATAACATGTGAAAGTCATATTAAAAAGAAAAAAAAAACTGTATTATTTGACTGGGAGGGGTCTCTTGCTACCTACCCAAAACCATAAGCTATCAATGAGGCTTTATGCCAGAGAACATTCTCCCTCACTGACTAATCTTAGAGCAGTTTCAGCTTTGATTTAGGATTTTGCTGCCTGATTGTGCACCTGAGGTAATTTGTTTCTGACTGTATGTGGTACAGAATGCAATATTTTGATAATTGCCAGAGATGAGCATAAAGTCCCAACTGTCTTTTCCATTCTCATTTTGTTTTTGATGAAATACTCATCCTATTCTCCCCATAGCCTCATTACTTTATAAGCCTATTAATTTGTCTCACTTTTACTGCTTTCATTATTCTTGAACCCTGGTTTTTATTTTCATCTATTGATTTAATAGCATCTCAGTCTATTTCCTCTCTTATTAACTTAAAACTCGATTTCTTAGTAATTTTTATATTTCTAGTCACTTTGGTTCCCTCATATTTTCTTTTTAAAAATATCTTATTGATGCTTTTTGGTTTTACTTTTTATATCAGTGGCCCTTCCCAATATCTACTTTTGAATAGAATCCTCTCTTGTAACAAATAAAAACAATTAAGCAAAGCAAACTGAAACACAAATTACATCTAACAGCATCCATGACATTCTGTATTCAATTTCTATTGCAAGAAGGAAAATATGAGCTCCTAATATGACATAGTGGAAAGTCTGCTGTATTTAGAATCAGAGATGCTAGATTTAACTCCTGGCCTAGCCGTTCAACTACTTGTGTTCCTGGGAGAAGTCACCCAAGATTGGGTATTGGTTTCATCATCTGTAAAATTAATGGATTGGACTAGATGGCCTCTAGGTCCCTCCCAAGGTCTAATCTATAATCCTTTGATTTGTAATCACTTCTGGGAGGAGGATGTTAAAGCACTTGCCTTACTGATGGTGATTCTGTAGATTCTTCTTGGTATACAAATTCAACATTGCATTACTGTGCTTCATCATCATTTATTTCTTTTAAATAAAAGTTGATCAAAACATTAATCTTAATTCTGATGCATTTTAGTGTTGTTTTCCTTTACGGTTTTGTGCCTTTTCATTCTTTCTCTTGATCTGCATCAGTTAATAAAAGTGATCCAGAGTTTCTCCTAATTCTTTTTATTTGTCATTCTAGAGAATCCAAAGACCATAGAGTTGGAGCTAGAAGGAGTCTTAGAGATAATTTATTTTACAGATGGTGTCCTAATTTTGCAGGTGAGGAAATCAAGGTCAAGATCATTTAGATAATACATAATAAAGTAGTAGAGCTAGGGTTGAACTCAATTCCTCTGTAGCACCATGATGCTGAAATATTGATCAATTTTGCTGACTTAGCTTACTTCTTTCAGCCATTCTTGAGTAGATAGGCATGTATTTTGTTTCCAGATTTCCTTTTTACCACACAAAAAAAGTGTTTCTATAAATTTTATATTTATATACATATACATACATATATATGTGTATATACATACATATATATATGTGTATATACATATATATATATATATACCTATGGAATTTTTCTTTCTTCAATTTAGTTGGGAGTATATGCTTAGCAACAGTAAGTATGGGTCAAAGACTCTGTGCATACACATAAACTCTATGTGTGTGTATATATATATATATGTCTTCTTTTTATTCTTAGTTTTTAAACTAGTATAGGGGAGAGAAGAGGAAGGGAAATGTAGAAGAGAATAGGAGGGGAAAGGTAGAGGAGTTGGGAAGGGAGAGAGGAAGGGACAGGAGGGATGAGGACAGGTGAAGGGAAAAGACAGAAGAGATGAGAGGAGGACGGAGAGGAAAGGGAGAGAGAAAGGAAGGGGAAGGGAAACTGAAAGGAAGATTCCATCATTTAATACTTTTCCACTCATCACCTTACTGTTTGATCTTTCTCCTCTTTATTGCTAAATTTCAGGAAAGAACTTATTATAGGATATTGTGTACATTAATTTATGGCATTAGTGATATATGGATCAAAAAATCCAGATATTATATGGAATTGAGCAAAATCATAATTATTCAAAAGAAAAAAGATCTAGAATGTTAAGGAAAATAAAAATGAAAATTAAAGGGATTCATACCTAATCTCAAACTACATCATAAGGTACTAATCATTTTCAATTCAGTTCAATAAATATGCCAGACATTGTGCTAAATGCTGGAGTTAAAGAAGGCAAAAGATAGTCCCTGCCCTCAAAGACTTTACAACCTAATGAGGGAAAGTACATGCAAACAAATATATACAAAGCAAGCTATATACAGCATAAATAGAAAATAATTAACAGAACAAGAGACTTAAATGTAAAAGATAGGGTCAAGGTGAACTGGTTCACCTAAAGTTCAAAATAGGAAATAGAGGAGAATGTAGCTCAAGTAAGGATGATGGCCTAGGAGAGAACTGAGAGGTGGAAGAAATGAAGGTCACATTGAGGATGGGGAACAGCGTTAAGAGAAAAAAAAAGATGATAAAAAGATTGTAATTAAAGGAAGTACAGATTTCATGAATGAAGAAGTAGAGCATTTGTGGGTGATGGGAAAGTCTAACCATTTCTGTGTGACTGAGATGGAATAGAAGATTAATTTATAGGAAAGGAGCAAACTGAGCAAATGTGAAGTGAGGGTATGTAGACAATCACTATGTATATTAAAGTGAGAAGGGCATAAATGAGAGATGCATTCAGTTATGAGGGCAGGAAATGGATTGGAGAGAAAGACTGTAAGCCAGGTTTTGAAACACAGTGCTCATAATTAAAAGTGTTGGAAGAAATGACAAAAATTAGTTAAGGATAATTGCTTTCTAGCACTAATCAAATAAGATCTTCTTCCCTTAGTTTGTTTTACCCTCTAAAGCAGTGGTTCTCAATCTTCCTAATGCCACGACCCTTTAATACTTGTGGGCGTATCTGCATGTGGGTGGACCCACCTGGAGACGAATAGAGGAGCGATGTCTTGGTCCCTAAGACTATCAGAAATATGTGTTTTCCGATGGTCTTACACAACTGTGACCCCTGTGAAAGGGTCGTTTGACCCCCAAAGGGGTTGCAACCCACAGGTTGAGAACCGCTGCTCTAAAGGTAAACATTAGAAATGCCCCATGGAATGTACTCTACAGACATCTGATAGTAATGATGATCTACTTGTGTAAGAGCCCTCACAATATTAAATATAAAAGAATAATAGCAGGGTACCAACTTGTGCCTATGCCATGCTAATTTGAACTCTTCTCCTCCCCCCAAAAAAGATGCGAATGATATAGTAATGATAGCAATAATAGCAACATTTAATATTTTACCATGTTGTCATAGGATGCCGAGTACTCATTTGATCCCTGCAAAATCTTTGTGATAGGTAACACATGCATTTTTATTCTCATTTTAATAATGAGGAAATAAAGGCGCAGGGAAGTGAAATAAGTTCTCATATCTAAGTTTTCTGATACCAAATGTAAGGCTACATCAATCCTACCATTACATTCAGACTCAGGCGATGTGTTATGTATTAAAAACTGATGTGTTCTAGTCTCCACTTTGTGAGATGGTTTGAGGGGTGAAATAATGATAACTGACCTTGTCTTTGGGTCTCAAAAGACCTTAAAGTTTATTTCCTTGTAATTTACAAATGTAACTTTAAACCAATCATGATGGAGCAGCAAAATAAGAATGGTGAAAGTGAAGACAGTTTGAGAAAGTAGTCATCAATATAACAAAAAGCAATACAGATATCCTTCATTATATACAACAATTGTCTTCCTATAAAGTTTTGCTGTTGTTCAGTCATGTCACACTCTTTGTGACTCCATTTGGAGTTTTCTTGGCAAAGATACTGGAGTGGTAAGTGATTTCCTTGTCTGCTCATTTTGCAGACAATAAAACTGAGGCAAATAGACTTAAGTGACTTGCCCAGGGTCATACAGCTAAGTGTAAATGTGAGTATGTGTGTGAGGCTGGATTTGAACTCAGATCCTGACCGGGCTGGCCCTGATGCTCTATCCATTGCATCATCTAGCTCTGCCCGTCCTCTCGCCCTTTAAAGCTTATAGTTAAATAAAATCTACTTGTCTACTGATTTCTATAATAAAATTAATATGTATTTCTCATTTAAAAAAAAACAACTATCCAATATGCTTGATTGAAAACTTGGGTTAGTTAAGTACTTAAGCCATGTGTTATTGTATTCAGGGTGATTTATAATGACTGGAACTCCTCTGTGGATATTTTGCAATTCTACTTCTCTGTTGTGGATTTTACTACCTACTCCTTTCTTGTGCTGAGTGTTAGAATATCTCGCATTGCCTGAAGAATTACCCAGTTCCCAGAAATCTCTCATTCTAGTCTATCTGGATATTTATGACATCTAAGAGAGGGGCTATAAAAATAAAAATTTGTCAGTAAATGCCATCATCTAATTTAATATACTCCAGACTGAAAATTCTTTAAGCCCAAAACTTTAGATTATGAAAAAACCAGTTAGTATCATATTTCATTCATCCTGTAAGTCCATAATAACGTATATTTCACTTATTTACAGAGCAGATAATAGTGGCAAAACTTCTCTGACTGAAAATTGTCCTTACAAAATGTTTGCATGTTTCTCAACTTTTAGCGGTTTTCATGACTATGACCAATTTAGTCTTTCAAATTAGAATATATTATAGGATTCCTTTATTTTTATAATTGCATCATTATTTTGTTTTATAATTTTAAAAATTACATATTTCCTCAATAATTATTTCTTTTGAAAGAAAATAATCTATTACAAATATATAATTTTCTCTTGGAAAGACTAAATGAATTAATACAGAGTAGAAGAACTAAGAAAATAAGATACCATAGCCATGAAAGCATAAAGGAAAACAAAATTAACAGAGACCGTTATTTAGATTAATGTAATTAATTGATGCTTGATTTCAGAAGAGAACTTATGATGAAACCAGGTATATTTCTCTTGTGGTAGACCATGCTGGATTCTTCATTGCTGTCAGACCAGAGTCAGGGGTGGGGAACCTGAGGCCTTGAGACTACATTTGGACTTTTAGATCCTAAAGTGTGGCCTTTGGACTGACTTTGAAAAAGGCTGCATTTAAGGATCTAGAAGGCCACATGTGGCTTCAAGGCTGCAAGTTCCCCACCCCTGGGCCAGACTAAGTATCTGTTTTGATTAACTTCTTCTTTTTATTACAATAGAGAAGTAGGATTCTATGGAATATACTGGAAAGTAACAATGATAAGCAAAATAAAAAGTATTAATAAAACATTTCTCAAATTATCAATATTTTCTTTAACACAACTCACATGTATTAAATGAACATATCTCCTACTTTACTTGCATTATGGGGTCTCCTCATCTTTCTCCTATAGACCGTCATACCTCAGTAGAACCTACTGACTTCCAATGGAGTTTTTCATAGAAATAATTGACTGGAGAAACTGGGCCCTTGGGATTGAAAGCATTTTAGACAATGTTGGGGCAGTGTGTTCTGAGCTGTTAAGAACCCAGGAAACCTTTTCAAACTGGCAAGAATAGAGTGATATTGTAACATGTAGGATAGATGCTGCTATGAAGGAGAGAAATAGCTTCTCAGGAACACTTGGTAAAATGGGCAGCTGGCTGAACACTTTTATTACTGTGGATGATTGATTAGAAACAGAGGCTATTGTGGTAGAGCAGAAGTGTTAACACTTGGACAAGTAACCTTTTTTTTTCAGTCTGCCAACAAAATGATTGCTTTGAAGCTCATAAAAATGTTAAGGAAAAGAATCTCTTTTAACAAAATAACCTTATTATGAGTTGAAAGCCATTAGAATGGAAAGTCACTGCATTGTAATATAAAAGCCAAAATAGTTTCATGACTATAGTTTCTCTATGGTAAATATGGTTTTAACCCACTTAGCTTCATCTACAGCCTAATGTTCTTGCTTACCCAGTAAATACAGAATTTTTCTTTTAATGAAATGCTGAGTTTGAGAATTTAGATGAGCCACAAAAAATCAGGGTTTTTTAAATTTTTTTTTTTAACAACCTCTATAGCTCCCAATCATTACATTGCAAAAACTCCCTAGGTTGTATATTCTTGCGTGTCAGACAGAAAAACCAATACAAAGTTAACACTGGGTATCAACTCTTAGGCAATAATATGTGGAGTAGAGCCAGCTGGAGCTCTGACTTTCTAAGCTTTCTGCCAACAGTAGGGCAGAATTCTCCTTGATAAATGTTAATTGCTTTTACTTATTCTTTCTCTAATTTTGTCCGTATTTGTCACCATTCAAATCTTTAGAAACCCAGTTTGGGGAAGTGTAACCCAGATTTCCCGTTTTCTTACTTTCTGTAACAGATGGAAATATTGGCTTTCCTAGATCAGAAGTAGCCAAAAGAATGTTCACAAACTTCATTTCAGCACTCAAGGGTTTTGTTTTATTTTTTTCCCCTTTACAAGTATTTACTAAAAACATGCTAGCCTCCCCATCCATATACACAGAAACACACACTTTTTAAGCTCTCTCTATAAGATTATTGAATTTAGAGGGCTGAACTTGGAGTCATAGAATCTGAGTTCAAATCCCAGCTCTGTCACCAATTACCGGTTGTGATCTTGGGCAAGTTACTTAGGCTTCTTTAAGCCTCAGTTTTCTCATCTAAAATGAAGGGGTCGGGCTAGACAACATTTAAGAACCCTTTTCCAGCCTTAGATCTCTGATCTCTGACTCTTTGATTATGTAACATCATATAAGCTATTGGACGGTTAAGGAGGGGGGAGAGGTCTGTACAGACCTCTGATTTCATTGCTGTGGGGAGCTTCCCAGTGAGGAAATGTTCTTTATCAATGCACATAAGTACCTGTCTTGCAGTTTCTAGTCACAGGGTCATAGGATCATAGGATCATAAATTTAAAGTTGGAAAAATTCTTAGAGAACCTGAGGTTCAAAGCTTAAATTTTATAGATTAGAAACTGATAACCAGAGATGTCCAGTTACTTGCTCAGGGCGAGACAGAGAACAAGTGACACAATGCACATTTGAATTCCATGAGCGCAGCAGGCTAGCCACTGGAAAAAAATAAAGAAAATAAGATATATAGACATACAGACAATCATATAGATGTAATTCAAAAAAAATCTACATTCTGCTAGAGGGCTGTAACACATGCATAGCTAAATCCATATAACATATGTACACATATGTAGACACATACACTTATCTGTGCATGTGTCTTGTCCATCTAGAAGAATGTAAGTTTTATAACGGGAGGAACTGCTTCGCTTTTGCCCCAAATCAGGCCCAGTGACTGGCACATAGTATGCCTTTCATAATTATTTATTGGTTGATTATATGTACTCAAAAGTAATAAAACTGCCTTTATTTTAAATATTCTTTAGTTCTTTCTCCTTTATAGGTGCAAGTCAAGTCAACACATATTAATTAAATATTAACTGCGTGCCAGGCCCAGTGCTAAGCATTGCGGGGTACAAATAAAAGCAAAAAGAAATACAGTCCCTGCCCTCAAGGAGCTTACAGTAAAATGGGACAGACAATATGACACATAAGAAAATAATAGCTATCATTTACTAGTTCTTTTAAGATTTGTAAAGTATTTTACAAATATTATCTCATTTGATCCTTACAACAGCCCAGGATGATGAGGAAACTGAAATAAACAGACGATAAATGATGACAGGATCACAAAACTGTAAAGTTTTGGGCCTGAATTTGAACTCAGTTATTTCTGAATCCAGACCCAGTGTTGTATCCACTGTGTCAAGCAGGATGGTGGGTAGAAGGGGGCAAAGTCTGGAGAATGAAGGGTACTTAATATGAATCCTTCCTTAAAATGGAGGATTGAGAAAAATTTGTCAATGGGAAAAGTGACCCACAGGGGAAGAAGAAATTAATTTGGAAGGTTGAGTGGCATGATGGATATAAAATTGGTTAAGGATTCAGGAAGATGTGGGTACAAGTCTTTTCTCTGACACAGACAGTGTGACCTTGGGCACATCATTTAACTTCTCACTGTCCCAAGCAAACTCTCTATGACTATGGGACTATAGAAGCAGATACCAATCTTCATGAGTAGAGACAGTTTTCTCACTGGGAGTTCCTAATATCAATTAAATCACAGATTCACAAACCTCCTCCCCCAATCATTAGTTCTGACTTTTAACACAGATTAACCTAATTAGCAAGGTTTTATTTAATATTCACAAGTATACAACTAGCATGTGTGGATTTAGGCAGCTATGGTATGGTAGAAAGAGATCTGGGCTTGAAGTCAGTTAGGTTTAAATGTCATGTCTAATACATACAAGCTGTTGGAAGCTGGGCAGTTCACTTAATCTTCTTCCTTATCTGGAAAATGTTTATCTTAATAATTGAGTTACCTATCTTACAGCATTCTTGTAAAGACAGTGCTTTATAAACCTTCAGGCTTTTTAATATTCTTATTATCTTTACTGTCATTTGAACCATCATCATTATTGTAGACTAAAGAAATTGGCCCTGAATAAATACACAGAAAACATAGAAGCTAAGAGTTACAGGGGACCTTAGATGATCTAATGACTTCTCTTGATTAACTCCTAGTTCAGTTTAAAGGGAATACAATTTTGCCATTCTAGGTAAGAGGCAAAGAACCACAGCTCTTACATTTAAAAAAAAACAATAATTTTACTTACTAAATAAATTTGATCAGATTTACATTAATTAACCTTTTTTTTTTTCTGGCCTCAGCATAGCTGTCTGGAAAACAAACAAGATAAACCCAAAAACAAAATCCAGAAACTTCCCAGAGTGGGTCTACTACAAATCTATGTTTTATAATCTTAATAAGGCCCTTGCTGTAGTGGGACAATCCTTTTTCAACTCTTTAATTGATCATTCTCCCCTTCACCACAGCAGTTTTTCAAAACACTTCCATCCCTCATCACACCTTCTATTTTATTCCCTTACACCATTTTTGGTTAAGAACCTCGATTCAAATTTCACTGAAAAAGCTAAGACACTTGCTGAGAGCCCCCATTCTTCCCTCTCAGCAAGTCTTTCTCCATTAGCTCCTCCTTCACCTCTGTCCCATATGAAAAGCTGACCTTTCTCCTTGTAAAGGCAAATCCCTCTACATTCACCATTGATTTCATTCCATCTCATTTTCACTAACAGATTGTTCCCTATATCATCCTCATCCTTTCTCTAATATTCAATCCCTTCCTGTCTAGGAGCTACATCCCTGCTGGCTACAAATATGTTCATGTCTTCCTCATCCTTAAAAAACAAACAAAGAAACAAAAAACAAAAACACTTCACTTGATCTGACTGTCCCCAGTAGCTATTGTTTAATATCTCTCCTTGCTTTTATGTTTCAATTCCTTGAGAAATCTGTCTGTAATTAGTGGTTCCACTTTCTTTTCATTCTATTCTCAATCCTCTGCAGTCTGAATTTCAGCCTCAATATTCAACTGAAATTGTTCTTTCCAAAATTATCAATGATTTCTTGACAAATCAAATAATATTTTCACTCAGTCCTCACCCTTCTTGATCTCTCTGTAGGCTTTTATGTCAGTCATCTTCTAGATACTCTTCGCCTAAGGAATAATGATCTCTCCTCATTCTCCTACCTGTCTGACCATTCCTCCTTAGTCTCCTTTGTTAGATTTTGTACCAGGTCACACTTGTTTACTGAGGGTGCTCCTCAATGCTTGGTCTTGGTCCCTCTTACCATCTCTCGCTGTATTATTTCTCCTGGCAACCTCATCACTTCCCATGTATTCAATGGGAATTGAATGTCTGAGCAGGTATCCTCAAAACTATGTACCTTGTCCTGATATCTTCTGACCTCCATTCTCCCATCTCCAACAGCTTATTGGATATTTCAACCTGTGTCTGTCACAGATTTCTTAAACTCAATATATTGAAAACTGAATGTATTATTTCCCTACAAAAATCATGCCCTTTTCTAACTTTCATATTATTATTGAGGGTAACATGAATCTTCCATTCACCTGTGTTGTTTAAAAAGATTTGAGAGACACACTTTTGGGGCAATTTCATCATTTTATTAGTAATAATCATTTTGCTAATAATTAATAATTTAATCATTTTGTTAATAATCATTTTAATAAAAAGATGTTCATTTGGCCTCTCTCAGACTAAATGGTGGTGGGCTCATAGTTTCAATGTCCTTCTGGAAGAGGAATGTTCAAAAGGATGGCAATCAACTTTGATTGGTTAACAATGAATGAGAACTAGACTTTAC
>CM053586.1:150645799-150674074 GCA_028646515.1 Pseudochirops corinnae | reverse complement strand
AGCAAAACTGAGTATAATGCTTCAGGGGAAAATGTGGTCATTCAATGAAATAGAGGATTATCCAAGTATTCTTGATGAAAAAACCAGAGCTGAACAGAAAATTTGACTTTCAAATACAAGAAGCAAGAGAAGCATGAGAAGGTAAACAGGGAAAAGAAATCATAAGGAACTTATAAAAGTTGAACTATTTACAAATATATATATGTGTACATACATGTATATGTACGTATTAGAGGGTGTAGGTATGTATAAATATATATGTGAGGGTGTGCATAAGTATGTACACATATACATAAACAGAGGGCACAGGAAAAATTGAGTATGAAGGGATGAAATCTAAAAAATAAAATTAAGAGGTGAGAGAGTAATATATTGGGATAAGGAGAAAGGGGGAGATAGATTAGGTTAAATTATGTCATATAAAAGAGGTAAGAGAAAACGGTTACAATGGAGGGGAAGAGCAGGAAGGTAAAAAGGAAAGGGACAACTTTACTCTTATTGAATTTGGCTTAAGGAGGGAATAACATACCGACTCAACTGGGTATCTTACCCTACAGGAAAATAGAGGGGAAGGAAATAAGAGGGGGGATGACAGAAGGGAGGGCAGATTGGGGGAGAGGGTGGTTAGAAGGAAACACTTTTAAATGGGACAGGGTCAAAGGAGAAAATAGAACAAATGAAGGGCAGGATAGGATGGAGGGAAATATAGTTAGTCTTTCACAATATACCTACTATGGAAATGTTTTGCGTAACTACACATGTACAACCTATGTTGAATTGTTTATCTTCCCAGTGGGGGTGGGTGAGGAGGGGAAAAGGAAAACAATCTGGAATTCAAAAGTTTAAAAAAAAACAAATGTATAAAAAAATGTTTAAAAAAACGAAAATGAGTCATAGAAGCACATGAAGGAATAGAGAAGCTAAAAAATAAGGAAAGTATTGTGATGTGGGAAGATGTGGAAAGAATAAATCTCTTGCTTCCTTTTGGGGGGGTATTATACTGTGTATAATCATTCTCACAGAAAGTGCTGCTCCAACATATAGCCACAGGAAGTTTTCAATAGGATTTTATGTTATTTTTCTTAGCAAAAGGAGTAAGAACCTGTACAATGAAATCAGGAAGAGTCAATACAAATGGAACATACAAAAAAATGCTGACTTGGGATAAATGGGGTCAAAAGACTTGTCCTTTACCTTCTTCTTGAGGCATACTCCTGAATATGGTGTCCCTTATGAAGGAGTGAGATTAACTTCTGTTGAGAAGCCTTACTTTTTAAATTCCTTCCATTCTCTTATTATCTTGGAAGTGTCAGACCATTATTTTCCAGTTTCTTTTCCTTTAGGTGTCATAACTTGTTTCCCTTCTACTTTCTGCTTCCTCATTTGTGATTCTTCTTTATCTCTCCTGTGCCCTCTTGCTCATTAGTCTTAGCAGACTCTTGATGTGTCATATTTTTTTCACTGATTAACAAGACAGTCACAGGATCAGAAAACCTTGTATGATCTTGCCAAATTTTTCCCCATAATTTTTCATATATATTCACACATATATGTACACACACACACACACACACACACACACACACTCTTCCTTTGTTCACAGTCACCTTCTGATCCTTCTCAGTTCCCAAATAGACTATTGCAGTAACTTCTTATTTGATCTTCCTGCCTCAATTCATCAGTAAGTCAATAAATATTTATTAAGAGTCGACTATTTTCCAGGCACTATGCTAAATGTTGAGGATACAAAAAGAGGCAAAAGTTAGTCCCTGTCCTAAAGAACTCATGATGGAATAGGAGAAACAATGGGCGAACAAATATATACAAACTATACAGCTATATTTAAAAAGAAAAACAAGGAAAAATAGGAAGAAAGACATTAGAATTAAGAGGAAATAGAATAAGCTCCCTGTAGAGGTTGGAATTTTATTTGGGACTTGAAGGAAGCCAAGGAAGCCAGTACTTGGAGATGATTGGAGAGAGAGCATTTCAGACGTGGAGTTCAGCCATGAGGTGAAATTTCGTGTTTGAGTAATATCAAGCAGGCAAGTCTCGCCTAATTAATGCGTATGTATTGGGGAGTAAGGTTTAAGAAGACTTTGAATGCCAAACAGAGAATTTTGTAGATACTAGAGGTGACAGGGAACCAATGGAGTTTATCAGGTGGTGATTGTAGTAGGTGGTTGGATCAGCTCTTTAAGAAAGTCATTTTAGTAGATATATCGAGGGTGAATTGGAGTGAGAAGAGATTTGGGGCAGGCAGACTCACAAGCAGGCTATTGGAATAGTCTAAGAGGGAAACCAACAGGTGTTGTCAACAGATTAAATGGGGGGTGGGGTGTGAGAGATAGTGAGGGGTCAAGGATGACACTTAGCTTGTGAGCTTGGTGGACTGGGAGAATGATATTGCCCTAGCAATAGACAGCAATAGAAAAGTTAGGCGATGGGAAAGATTGAGAAGGAAAGATAATGATTTTGATTTTGGACATGTTGAGTTTAGTACGTCTATTGGACATCTAGTTCAAGATGTCAGAAAGGCAGTTGGACTTGCTAGATTGGAGGACAACAGAGAGGTAAGGGCAGAATAAGTAGGTAAATTTCTCCCCTTAATAAATTCTTATAGCTATTTTCCTAAAACATGAATCTGAACTTGAAACCTTCTTCCTTCTGCAGCAGAAGGAGTGAGTGGACCCCACATGTTTAGAGAGGCCCACATGTGGAAAAGGTTTGTCTTTGTGCATGTGGCTTGAGGGAAGGCAGAATAGACATCTCTGTCTCTCCTCCCTCCACCTTTCTCCAAGGGAGACTTTCAATCCTGCCAGGAGAGGAAGAAAGAGTTTGGAACCAGAGGCCACTCTGCTTTCCTTAGAGAGTGAGTAATGAGCTAGAAAGGTCTTTCTGCTCCCTCAAATATTATTCATCTAGACAGTATGATCAGAATCCATCTAATTTTTGACTACTTTGTCATTTGGGGGAAAAGGGGAAAGCTCTATATCCAAGGCTTAACCTCTTTCCCAAATATCAGTTCCACAACACACATAAAGAATAGCTAAAAGCAAAGACAAAAACCCCAACAAAAAACCCCATTTGTCTAAATCATAGCAAAATCAGAGAAATTGTACATAAGAAAATATACTAGACAATGCAGAATGATGAAACTTCCTTCCTTCCCTCCTCCTCCTCCTCCTCCTCCTCCTCCTCCTCCTCCTCTCTCTCTCTCTCTCTCTCTCTCTCTCTCTCTCTCTCTCTCTCTCTGTCTCTCATTTTTATTTTATTTTCAACTTATTTTCTATCATAGTGGATTGAGTGCTAGGCCTGAAGTCAGGAAGACTCATCTTTCTGAGTTCAAATCTGACCTCAGACACTTACAAGCTGTGTGACCCTGGGCAAGTCATTCAACGTTGAATGTTGAATGCCTCAGTTCCTCATCTCTAAAATGAGCTGGAGTAGGAAATGGCAAACCACTCTAATACATTTACCAAGAAAATCCCAAATGGGGTCACAAAGAGTCAGACACAACTGAAATGATTGAACAATAGCAACATTTTCTCTCTCTTCCATTTTTCCCAATTGAAAACAAAAACAAAACCTTGCAACAATTAGGAAAAGTCAAGCAAGACTCAGCTTAAGTGATATCTTCTGCAAGCCTTTTCCAGTCCCCTCAGCTGCTAATATTTTTCCTTTTAAGCTACCTTCTATCAACTCTATATGTCCCATACGTACACACACACATCCATTTATGTACAGGTTGTATCCATCATTTAGAATGAGAATTCCTTGAAGTCATGGACTCTTTTTGCTTATTTTGGTTTTTTAGTATCCCCATGTTTAGAACAATTCCTGTTACTCAGTAAAAGTAATAATAGTGATAACAATAAGAGGTAAGTAACATTTATAATAGTACTTACTTTGTGCCAGGCACCTGCTAAGCATTTTACCATTTATCTCATTTGATCCTTGAAACAACCCTATGGAGTAGGTGCTATTATTATCCCATTATAAAGATGAGGAAACTGATGCAAAAAGAGGTTAAGAGACTTGCCCAATGTCACACAGCTAGTAAGTGCCAGAGGCACATTTGATCTCAGGTCTTCCTAACTCCAGGATTAGTGCTCTCCACTATGCCACCTAGCTAACCCTACGTTATTAAATGCTTGATTATTAAATCTGGAGTTGTAAGGGATACAAGTTGTTTAATATAACTCTTCTTTTTAGAGATGAGAGAACCAAGTCCCAGGGAAACTAAACCTCAGAGATAGGATTTGAATACAGGTCCTCTAATTCAAGAGCTAATACTTTTTCTAATGTGTCTTAATTAATTCCTGCAACTGGAGACTTTCAGTTAAAGAAGTTTTTCTGCCTGAATCTACTCTTTCTGAGGATTTCTGATTATAGACAAAATTGATCCAATTAAAAAATTAAATTCTCTCTAAGAAGTAAGCTTCCTATAAAATAATTTAATGATAATGCTTTGACTGCAACCAATCTACAACAGGTGTGTCAGAAGGAAGTAAAAGGAAAGGGACTTAGTAGAGTAAATGAATATTATGAAATAGCCTCACATTTTCAGTGTAGGAAGTGAAGGGGAAATGATGTGAAAAGAGAATTATGGGCTGGAGTAAGACAGGAATCAACATAAAACAGCATATAAATTTATACAGCTATTTCCAAAAAAAAAAAAAAAAATCCATCACAGTGATGAGTAAGAAAGACAGTGATGGCAGACTTAAGGTTTCATTGTCTTATCCACTCAGGGGATTTTTGTCTAGATAGATATCTAACAGGAAGGCATAAATACAGGATATTCCAGGAGGGAGAATCATTAGAGGATACTTGAGAAATGTGCTCCCTTCTGTTTTGTTTTTAGTTTTATGATGGTATTTTTATGGCTTTTTGGTATCAACTCTCCCATGTCGCTTCTATAATTTTCTATCTTGATCCCTCAATTTTGAGTACCTTAGGGTGCTTCACAGTCAGTTACAAGGGATATCTCTGTGTCTGATGACTTCAACCTAGCTTTCATAGCTCGGGTCAATGATATTATTTTGTCTTACTGCAATTTCAGTTAGAATTTCCTTCAGTGGTTTTCATTTCTGGTGAAGATCAGGGGACAGGCTATGTTTTGCATCTATAGGTCCACCTTTTGAGTCATCAGAATGAAACTAAGACATTTGTGTGACCTCTTTCACCTGAGTAGCTCAAAAAGCTTCTTATCATTAATTTGTTAAGGCTTACAGCACCATGCAAGTAAGGGAGTAGAAAATATTTTCTGAAATGGAGCACGCCAACTGTTTAACGTAACATCATAAAATTCATAATTTTGGGGGAGCTGGGTGGCACAGTGGATAGAATTCTGGGACTGAAGTCAGAAGACTCATTTTCCCGAGTTAAAATCTGGCATCAGAAACTTACTAGCTCTGTGACCTTGGGCAAGGAACCCTGTTTGCCTCAGTTTCCTCATCTGAAAAATGAGTTGGAGAAGGAAATGGCAAATCATTCCAATATCTTTGCCAAGAAAGCTCCAAATGGAGTCAAGCACTGACATGACTGAAAAAGGATTAGACATAAGTTTTGGGAAAGGGAAAAAAGAAAAATACAGCACTTAAAGGAGGAAAAAAGATTAAAGTTGTATTATCAGAGTCAGATGATATACATTTTATTTCGGGATATAGTGGATCAATATTTATAGGCTTCAGAAGGATTTGTAATAAATAGCATATTTTTAATACAAATTGCCCAGTGATGATTGTGATAAAGAGTATTGCCAGAAGAACCGGCAAAAGAGGTAGTCGCCTACATAGTGTGATTATTGTTGGGGACAGGGCCTAGTACTTTTCTCAATTCATCTGTCTCCCAATTTTAGTTTTCCTTGGTGCCTTAAATGACACTGCTAGAGAAGTATTTTAAAGATTTTTTTTTTGTTTCTAATAGCTCTCACTAAAAACAAATAGTTCTCAGAAACATAACTCATTAAGATGTGTCAGACCCCATCAAGACTGAGCTACCCTACTTCTAAGTTGCCAAGCAACACAGAGATTATAAAGGAGCAGAAGAATTGCTAGGGGTGAGAACCTGTGCCCCTCTCTCTACCTAAAAATTATAGAACGTTGTAACTGTATCACAGACCAGACTACCACCTGGAGAGAGAATCCCATGCAAATACACTCTAAAAAGTCTTTAGATTCCATCCAAACCCTGGGGAGCGTAGCTTATGAGTCTTAAAGACCTGGGTTCAAGTTCTGCCTCAAATAAACTCTAGCTGTGTAACCATGGATAAGTGATTCATCCTTTCTGTGACCCAGGCAATCTCTAATACTACTAGTTGCAAATGAGATAGAGAGATTTTCCATAGCAGGATTTCAGTGAATTGTTAAGATCACTGATCTGGTTTTTTAAAAAGTAAAAAAAAAAAAAAAAAGAAAAGAGATCTGGTTATGGAATCTATCTCTCACTGTATTGGTTTTTGTGATGGCAGTCATACGGTCTCACTGTTTTCAAAGCAGTCTGTAAGCCCATGCAACCTAAACCATCATCCCTACTCTGATCAGCTGCATTCCACCACAAACACACAGCAACTGAATTTACCCTTCTTCATGTTTCTTCTACTACTTCCATAGGAAGTCCAGCTATAGTTCCAGTCAACTCTCTCTGTTTTCAAACTTTTCACCACTACTTAATTCATCTCTTTGCTTTACTTGAAAACTGACTCTCATTTAAAGATACCACATTAGTTGCAACTTTTTATATTGATAATTATTACTTTTCCCATTCTTTGATCAATAAACATTTATTAAGTGCCCACTGTGTTCCAGGAACTGTGCTAAGTGCTGGAGATACAAAAAGAGGCAAAAGATGATCCCTGCCCTCAAGGAGCTTACAATCTTGCTGATTAACAGGGCTAAGAACAGTGGCCAAACACCCTATTACTCCTGTTGCTACTTCCAGATCATCCTTCTACTCCATACATTAATACATCCATACATTTCCTCTTTTGAAGTCCATGCACCTGTTGATAATTTTAATTTATCCTCTCTATAGCTTGTTTGCTCACATTTATTTGCATGTTGTCTTATCCATTAGACAACGAGCTCCTTGAAAGGAGGGACTCTAACTTTTCTTTGAATCTTCAGTGCTAGTCAGTGCCTGGCTTAGACAGTGCCTGACGCATATTGAACACGTAAGAAATGTTTACTGAGTGATTATTTAAACAGCTCTTACTCAACATTTTTGCCATTGTCTACCATCTGCCATAAATTGATTCTACTCTCTAGTTCAAGGTCTTACTCTGCATCCTTAACCCTACCTTCAGTTACCAGGGTATCAGTATTCATGCTATGACTGGTAATTCAGTTAACATGAGTACCCAATTCATTGACCTCAATTCTGATAGTCATATCAGTGTGAGACTGATGATGAGGTCATTTCTCTGCCTGGCTTGAAGTCACACACTGATATGGCTACACATTAGACCTCATCATCTCTCAGAGTTGCATCACCTTAAGAACTCTGAAATTCCATTCTCCAACAACCATCTCTTTTTATCTTAACTTTTCTACTTTTTCACTCCCACCAAATCTATACTTAAACCTTATCATAACCTTGGGTTCCTTTACTCACACCTATTCTAGTTCATTTCCCCTACTCTCATTTGTCCCATTTTATCCCATGATGTTTCAGTAGCCTTTGCTCTTTGAACACCCCCTGTACCATTTTGACCTTTCTTCATTTCAAATCTGATGGTCCATAGCCTTGGTTTTCCCTATTTATCAGATTCTTCATTGTTACACTTTGGTTACTGCAGTGCATCAGTGAATCTATGGTCTCATGACTAAATTTTCATATGAAATACGAATTCTATACACTTTGGCAGGGAAAGAAGACATTTTTAACCAGAGAAACCTTTCAGTATTCTTCAGATCTGATCACAATTGCTTACTCTCTGTAGAAGTAGAGCTACTCCTAAGAAATATTGGTTAAATTACATAATCTCTATGGGTCTTTGTTTTCTTATCTGTAAAATGAGGGGGTTGGACTAGGAACTAGTCACTAGGTGATTTGTGAGTCTCATTTTCTACTTTAAAACTATGATTTGCTGAAGCACGCCAACCTTCCTTCCTTCCTTTCTTCCTTCCTTCCATCCTTCCTTCCTTTCTTCCTTTTTGCCTTCTTCCCTTCCTTCCTTCCTTTTTGCCTTCCTTTTGCCTTCCTCCCTTCCTTCTTTCCTCCCTCCCCCATCTCCTTCCCTGCCCTTTCTTCTAAGCTAGAAGTACAGCAGCCTCCATAGGTCTTATCCTATTGTTTATTAGTATGGAAGTTTTAACCTTTTTTTTTTTTTTTTAAAGCCTAGAAGGGTTTATTTTTCCTTAGGCAGCTTGGTGGCCCTCCGATCCTGTGGGCTCATCATATTAGTGTCAGATTTAGTGAAGATACCAGATCAGTTTAGCCCTAATATAGCTCAGAACTCCCTAACTCAAAGAATCCACCAGCCTTAGCCTCTCCCAGTTGCTGGGTACCCAACAAACGTGGATGAAACATATATTAGTCATCAAGGACCTTACTAGGTTAAAATATCTGATTAATGGTTCTTATGTCTAAATCATCTAAATGAGGCTATTTCTATGTACAGACTCAAAAGCAGAACTATCAACACCTAAACCAAGACTGAATATTTTTAAAATATGCATTTATTTCTTGAAAGACTCCCCTCTAGGTATGGAACCAATTTGGCCTCTCTTAGATGGGATCAAAAGCAATCAGCACATACACAAAAGCACAGTGGCAAGTTTGCTTCATCATTTGAAATATCAATTTAAGTTAGGAAAATTTAAAGTACTGGTGTTATATTATTAAAAAAATCATGGTTATGATTGATTGTAAAACATTATGGCCCTGAATGCAAATTTTGATCCCTGAAATCTCACAAGATATCTTGGGGTTTATGGGCTAGATTTCTTTCTTAAGGACCATGCCTTAAACCTAAATCACTCTGACTGTCATTGATTGACCAACAATAGGTCCAAGGCCAACCCCCAGTTGGTCATTGTTTGGACCCTGATGTCTCAGAGGGAATGTAAATAGCAATTGTTTCTTATTTGGCCAGAAACCCTGAAGATCTTCCCTTCCCAGTTTCACACACTCACACACACACACACACACACACACACACACAGAGTAGTGGTGATTGTCCTTTGTTCTCAAAGAAAACCAAGATGACATCTTTGTGCCAAAGTCAAGTTACAATGTATTGAACTGTGGCTGCTCAGACCAATACAAGCTTGGAATATTCTATCACAGGTTAGGTATGAATAGCCTATGTGAACATTTGGGGTGGATTCTCTAACTTTATGCATTTCCTGTATCTTTTGAGCTACTTCAATTCTGTTTTGCTCATAAAGCACAATACCTTCTCTGATGGTGGGTTGGTCCTGTGCCAGTGTCTCCCATGTCATACAATCAATTCCAAAGTTCCTAAGAAAGACCTTTTCTGACCACTATGTATGAGTTCTCTACAAAATGGTCTTTTTTGGTAAGAATAAATTTGGCATTTGAACAATGTGGCCAGTCAATCAGAGTTGCATTCTGTGCAGCAGAGTTTGAATGCTTGACGATTTACATGGAGAAAAGGTTTCAGTATCTGGTATCTTATCCTGCAAGGTGATCTTCAGAATCTTCCTAAGATAATTCAAATGAAAGGAATTCAGTTTCTTATCATGGTGCAGGTATACTACAACAATGAGGTCAACACAATAGCTTTGTAGAACTTTAGTTTGGTAGTCAGTCTAATACCTCTTCTCTCCCACACTTTCCTTCAGACCGTTCCAAACATTGAGCTAGTTCTGGCAACGTATGTATCAACCTCATTATCAATGTATATATCCCTGGAAAGTACCCTGCCAGAGTAAATGAACTTGTCCATGGCGTTCAAAACTTCTCCATTTGCTGTAACCAATGATTCCATGTTTGGATGGTATGGTGTTGGCTGATGGAGCATCTGTATTTTCTTGGTGTTCATTGTTAGGCTAATTTTAGCACAAGTTGGGTAAAAGAGGTCATTTTTTTGCCTCATTTTAATTGCTGAATGGGTATTGCCTCAGTCAAACTGAGACCTGGGAAAGACCTTAGCTTAAAAAAGCCAAGTTTTCCCACTACATCCAGTTCTCTGGATCTATATCTTGCCACTGGACCCAGATGACCCTGTAAGAGAAATTGAGGTTGGTGACTTTGCACATCCCTCCCTCACTTGAATCTAATTCACTTACAAGTCATGGCATCACCTTCCTGATGTCATGATCTTCTTTGAGAACAAAGAATGAACAATAGCAGCAGCAACAACAACAGCAATATAACCATGAGGTAGGTCAATATTATATCATTTTTATAGAAAATTACATTGAACCTTTGAGGGATTACATAACTTCCCACTTATAACTGATACTTGAACACAATCAATTTCAAGTAAAGAGACACCAATTAAAGAGATAATAAAGTCCCTTTTGAACCTTTTCTATGTTCTTAGTTAATAGTGTTTTATTGAGCACTTGTTAATATGCTAACTCCTTAGAGTTTCAACAGAAAGAGATTAAGTAGATGGGAGGAGTTCTGGAAGAGCTTTCCTCATTATTCTATTAATTTCTACCAGAAGATCCTTAGCCCACAATGAATAAAAAATCATCTCTATCAAATAAGATAATTCATGTAAATTATCTTGCAAACCTTAAAGTACTTTATAAATGTGAGATATTATAATTACTCTTATTTCCACCATTGACAATTTTATTTTCTAATGAAAAAATGATGATGATATGAGAATTTTAAAGCTATTTTGACTGGAGCTTCTTCTTCTGCTTTTTTTCTTGAATATATCATTTACATTCAGCTTCTCTTATTTCTTTCCAGTCTCAAATATTCATCTCTTTTCCATCTCTGGGAATTTCTACCTACATTCAAGAATAGGTTCAAGTGTTATGGCCTAGAGAGGGTCCTTCTTGATCTCCTAGTCATTAACGGTTTTCCTCAACATCTGGCATATTGCCTGGCATCACAAGGTTCTTAATCAATGCTTTTTGAATGCAAATGAAGTTCAACTCTCCACCTGTGCTCAGAATCCTTTTTCTCCTTACCTAGGTGTAATAGCAAGCATCCTAGCATACCCAGGATGGCTGCTAGCACAGGTTCTTTGATCTGCTTTTCTAAAAGAAAACAACTCAAAAGGGGTTAATCTTACTTTAATCAAACATATACATCATTCACTTAGTTGAGGGGGAAAAGTCAGCACCCTGAACTTCAGAAAATACAAACAGAAATTGCAAGCAGACAAAAAAAATGCAGACAGAGAAAATAACACAATTCAACCAACCAACAGACAGGGCTTCTAACTGTCTGACCATTCTATACATACATTTAGTTATCAAAGAGATAAGCACCAGCATCTGGATTTTCAAAGCCAGAGTCTCAACGGCTGCCCAGAGTCTCATCTGGCCAAATCACACAACTCTTCCCATAAGTGAACCCCAAAGCAAAACCTCAGATCAGGGTATGTATAAACACACACACACACACACACACACACACACACACATCCTTCTCCAGGGTCAAAAGACATCACAAACTTCATGACCTACTGCCTAATTACAAAGTAACAAAAGATGTGCCTTCCTGAAAAACAAACCTCCCCTAAGCAAACTTCTCTTTTCGGACTCCAAGTGCGGCCCATTAAGGGGCAGGGAAGATCTTTACTTTAGGGTGAATATCCTATTCTACTTATGCCCTTTTTTTAAACACCCTACCCACTCCTTTTTTCTATCAAACTTGAACAGGATTACCTTGTTTGAACATAATCATAACAATAGAAAAAATATAAAAGTTTAGGGATGATCCTACTGTTTCTTCTAGCTATTATTTATTTCTCTAATTTCTTTTTTCCCCAACTTTTTTTCAGGGAGTAGTTTACATCGACCCTTCCTTTTCCTCATCATTCATATGCTTCTTAAAATCTTGCATTTTGACTTCTGAAAGTATCACATACTGCAACTATTGTCACTAATGATTTTCTTCTAACTAGATTCAAAGGCCTTTGGTTATTCCTTACATTTCAATCCTCTAACACATTTTGAAACTATTGATCATTGTTTCTTATTTTAAGGGTTTTCCTGCTTCCATGACATTTTAGTATCTTTATTTTTGTCCTGTCTCTTTGAGTCTTCCTTCTTTCTGTACTTTCCTTTGTTGATAATTCTAATCTAATCCAATAAACCCTTATAAAGCAGTCAATCAGTCAGTCAATAAACATTATCACCTCCTATGTATATGCAAAGCTCTTTGCTAGGTACTGTGATACAAAGGCAAATACAATACATTCCCTATCTTCAAATCCTGTCTTCTATTGAGCAAAAGACATGTATGCAGATACATCAATAAAAATATAGGGATAGGGGAGTTGATCTCTGATATTATTAGTAGAGAAAACCTCTAAATTCTAGATGAAAAAATTCCTTCTACCAACGCAGATCAGTGTATCTGCCTATAATGGATAAAAAAGTATTTATTGGAAACATTGCTATTCACAAGGATTTGAGGTTCTGTGTTCTATGATTGATCCATCAGAGTCTGAGGGAAGATAATAGTCAAGGTGGTGGTGACGATCTCGGCTGACCTATGATGGTACATGCTGCCTCTTGTCTTTCTGAAAGCCTTGCTGCTTCAAAATAGGCTGCTTCACCTGTTCTGGGGTTGGTTGTCATTTGGTGGAAATGGCTGGCCCCTTCTCTACAAGGAATTGCTTCCCCAGATAATGGCTGTTTATGTTGGTCCAGAAGTAGGACCAATCATGGAAGGTGCTGCCACTCCCAGGTCTACTGTGATTAACCATTTATAGTGTTTGTGGTCAGTCAACAGTTGCTGCTGATGTTGACAAGGAAGATGCAAGGACCTTCTCCATAATGATTTCTCCCCTCAATAGTAGCTTCTAGGGCTGGGTTGGAAGTAGGTCTGGTGGTTTGGTGGCACCATTATTCCCAAGGCTTTTGGGCTCAAGGTCCTGTACCCTCTCTGCTGGGGTCTGAGGGAATCTGATGGTAAGGGTCATGGTACTTGTTTGACTTGCCTGGAACATATCTGTTTACTCTTGTTTATCCAGCAAGCTGCCTTGCTACTTGAGTTATGCTGATTTGTCTGCCCTTTTAGAACTCTTGAAAGGTTCAAATGATTTATCAAGGGTCACATAGTCAGTATATATCAGATGCAGAACTTGAACTCAGATCTACCTGACCCAAGATCTGTTTTCTATCTCCTACTCCATTTTGTCTCTCAAATACACACACACACACACACACACATATATAATAATTGTTCAAGTGTGTCTGATTCTGTGATACCATTTAGAGTTTTCTTGGCAAAGGTACTAGAATGGTTTGCCGTTTCCTTCTCCAGCTCATTTTACAGATGAGGAAACTGAGTTTTACTGGGGTAAACACAGTTAAGTGACTTGCCCAGTGTCACACAGCTAGGAAGTGTCTGAGACCTGATTTGAACTTTGGAAGATGAGTCTTTATGAGTCCAGGCCCAGAATTCTATTCACTGTCCCACTTAGCTGCTTTGGCTGAGATCTGATCACTGTCACACAGGCTAGTCTCCTCTGTCTCCAAGGCCAGCTTTCTATATTCACTGCATGACTGAGCTACTACTCGAAATATACAGAAAGTAAATGTTAAGAGATGGGGGAAGGAGATGTTAAGAATTGGGAGGTTAAGAAAAGCTTTAATGAGGTGATGTGAGCTGAACATTGAAGAAAACTAGATATTTGATATATGTATATAAGGAATACCTTCCAGTCATGAGTCACAGCTCCTAAAAGGCATTTAATGGGGACATTTAATATCATATGCACTAATTTGTTTGGAAAGCAGAGTGCATGGGAAGTCTTAGAAACTTAAGCTGTATTCAGATAGTTAAGGCATAAAAATGTCAAACAGAAAAGTTTGTGTTTCTTCCTGTATATGTATGTGTGTGTGTGTGTGTGTGTGTGTGTGTGTGTGTGTGTGTGTGTGTAAGTTTTTTAAGCAAGGAACTAAAATAATTAGATCTGTGTTTTAGGAATGTCATTCCTACAGCTGTAGGGAGGATGAGCTGGAGACAGAGAGAAATGATTAGCAGATTAATCATTTAGGAAACAATTGTAATTCTCCAAAAGAGAGAAGACTGGTCTAGGATGGGGCTGTATGAGCCCAGGGAAGGGGATATAAAAGATATTGTGAATCTCTGAGGTCCCTTCCATCTCTAAATATATGCTCTTAAACTATAAATTGACTTTACTAATTTACTTCAAAAAACATTTCAGTCACACAATTTGACAATGGGTAGGTAGTGCCCATCTGTTCCAATGCATAACTGAAAAGGAATCCTTATTATAACATAGTTGACAAGTGTTCCTCCCGACTCTGAAGATGCATGATATAGGAAATCACATTAATTCCCAAGGTAACCCATTTTACTTGTGGGAAGATTTAATTTTTAGGAAGTTGCTTATTTTATTTTTTTGTTTCTGTTTTTTCCTGTTATAATTTCTGTTCTAGCTTCTGTTTCTAGTACATACAATCAAAATGCCCTCCCTCTGAGACCACCCCTAGTTTTCCTGTATACATCTTATTTGTATATAGTTGTTTGAATGTTTTCTACCTTATTAGACTGTGAGGGAAGAGAACTTTTTTTGGCCTTTCTTTGTATCTCCAGGATTTAACACAGTACCTGGCATATAGCAGTTTTAATACTATGAGATGACTGATTGAACAAGGTCTAATCACTGTCCTATATTTGCAGGCTCCCCTGCAAATGTTGGAATTATGCAAGGAATTCTGAGATTTCAGAAAAGCTAGCATTTGTAGAGACCTTTATACCTTTCAAAGCCCTTGCTTACATATTCTTTCTTTTTTTGTTTTTTGTTTTTTTTTGGTTTAATTTTTTATTGATTTGTGTGTTTACTTTTAGATTACAAGATTCAGTTCCACAATCCTTTGAGTTTCAAATTTTTTCCCCTCCCTTCCACCCCACCACCCATGGAGGCATGCAATCAAGGACAGGCTCTGCAATTACTTTCACATTAGACATTAGTCAGGTTGTAAAGAAGAGTTGTAATCAATGGAGTGAACAATGGGAAAGAGGAAACAAAACCAAACAAGAAAAAGAAAGAGAGCAGGTAGTTTGCTTCAGTCTGCATTTAAACTCTGTTCTTTCTAGATCTTTCTCTGAATGTAGACATCTCCTTCCATCATGAGTCTTTTGGAGTTGTCTTATAACCTTGCGTTGCTGAGAAGAGTACAGTCTATCAAAGTTGGTCATCACACATATGTTGTGTCTGTATATATATATACACGTTTCTCCTGGTTCTGCTCTCCTCACTCAGCATCAGTTCGTTACGTATTCTTTCAACAGATTTTCACAACAGCCTTCGGAAGTAGTAAGTATAGTAAGTACTACCCTCATTTTATAGAAGCATGAAAAAGATTCAGAGAGGTTAGTTACATGGCTTGTCCATGGTAAGAAACTTTTAAGTGTCAAAACTGGGAGGGAACCCTCAGGTATTGTCTTATTATGATTATGATTCAATGTTCCTTTTTACTATATCATGTTGGTTCTAATTACCTATTAAACTGGTCTGCTATCTTTCTCCTCCATTCCTTTTCCCTCCATTCCAGCCAGGCTAATACATACATATACACACATATATATTCTCTCTCTCTCTCTCTCTCTCTCTCCCCTCCTCTGTCCATCTGTGTGTCTGTCTGTCTTTCTGTCTCTGTCTCTCTCTTCTTATTTCCATATTCCTGACTTTGTTATATGCTATTTTGTCCTAGGAAGTTTTGTTGTTCACTTGTTTCAGTCATGTCCGACTCTTCACAAACCCCATTTGAAGTCTTGACAAAGATACTACAGTGGTTTGCTACTTCCTTCTCTAGCTCATTTTACAGATGAGGAAACTGAGGCAAACAGGGTTAAGTGATTTGTCCAGGATCACATATATAGTAAGTGTCTGATGCCAGATTTGAACTTATGAAGATAAGTCTTCCTGACTCCAGGTCCAGCACTCTGTCTACTGTGCCACCTAGCTGTCCATAGCCTATCCTTTCACGAAGAGGCAGTTCATATTCCATCCCCTCCATAAGAAATTTGCAACCAACACCAGGTCATATTGAGATTTCCTTTATCTATCTACTCTTGTCCTCATTATCTATACCACATAGGTAATTACTTTATTATATGATGTCTTGGTTTGCAGTTTTTTTATTCATATTTTAGAAAAAGCATTATATATTAATTTTTTGGTTATTTTTATACACCTCCCATATATCAAAGTATCTATCAATGAATTACTCACATAGATGACTACGCAAGGAAATTTTAGTAGTAGCTACTCGTAGACCTGTGAATAAAGTCTTGCCTCCTCAATCTGGAATGAAAGAGATTCTACTTATTATTACTGAAAAGCTCAAAGATGTACCCCTTGGTAAGTATGAGACAGGAGGATAATAACTGAAATTTACATAGTGCTATAAAGTTTACAAAATACTTTATACCCATAACTTGTTTGACCCTTAAAACAACCAAGTAAGGAATGTATACTACTGTTATGATTATCCACATTTTTAAAATGCAGAAACAGAATTGGAGAGGACAAGTTAATAGTCTATAGTCACTCAGCTAGTAATTGGCATTGGCAGATTTTAAATCTGCCATTCCAACTTCAAATATGATATTCTACCTAACACACAAGATTGCCTCTTAGATCAGTGGTTCTCAACCTGTGGGTTGCGACCCCTTTGGGATTGAATGACTCTTTCACAGGGGTCATAGGAGTCGCCTAACACCATTGGAAAACATATTTCTAATGGTCTTAGGAACCTCCTCTTATCCATCTCCAGGCGGGTCCATCCACATGCAGACATGCCACATATGACTATTAAAGGGTTGCGGCATTAGGAAGGTTGAGAACCACTGTCTTAGATGTTTCTAAACCCTAGGTATTTGGGTTTGGGGACTGATTATGTCCTTCCCAAACTCTTATTGACATCAAGCTTAGCATTCTATGCCCTATGTCAATCAATTTCATCTAGGGTCAGAACAATATCCTAGCCTCTTAGCTCCATGCAAATTATTATGAGTTTTCCCTAAAAAACATTGAAACTCTCCTTAAGATTTTTTTGTTGAGAAGACTAAATGCTTGGGTTATTTACATTATAGCAAAGTGGGACAGTGGGTGTTGAGGTTGGAGTCAGGAAGGCCTGAGTTCAAATATGACTTCAGATACTTACTAGCTATGTGACCCTGAGAAAGTCATTTAACCCCTGTTTTCTCATCTGTGAAAGGGGATAGTAATAGCACCTACCTCCCAGGGTTTTTATGAGGTCAAATGAGATCATATTGATAAGATGTTTAGCACAGTGCCTGGTAATAGTAAGCACTAAATGAATGTTTATTATAATAATAATAATAATAATGATAATAATAATAATTATTATTATTGTTACTTCTTGAGTACCTTTGTAGGAAACAACACAGAAGAGCTCCAGACTCAGAGGAGATTTGCATCCTTAATGCTTAGCCTTGATGAGCATTCTTTCCTTGTCTTGGCCAAGTAAACCTCCTTTTGTTAATTGTCGAATGACCTATGTGCATCTCATTCCAATAACAAAACCAAAGAATCAAGAGAATGACGTGAGGCAGAGCAAGTCCAAGAAATTACCCTTATGTTTATTCAGATATAATAGGAAGTAGTATCAAGTAATTAAGAAGTTGAAAGAAATCAGTAAATGTACCTAATATTCACATGCCTGTGCATACTTCTTTGGAGGGGAAGGGAGAGAAGGATGTGGTGTATGTGTAACATTCAATCCATCTTTATTCCAAGGTCAATGCCAGCATAACCTTTCAATTCAGTATATGCAATAAAAATGGAAATGAAACCATCAGCTACACTACTTAGTTGGCATTGACTATCCCCCCACTTTTCATTCATTCATTTTAAGATATAATCTCTTTGAGGACAGGGACTTTTTTGCTTCTTTTCATCATTATTAACAATAAGCACTTATTATACTACATGATGGGCACTGTTCTAAGCACTGGAGACACAAAGAAAGGCAAATTCCAAATATTTAGCATTGTGTCTGGTATACAGTATATGCTTAATAATTTTTTGAAAAATAAGATACAGTGTGTATATACTGCTGTGAAAACTCATGGTTGAGATAGGTCCTGTTACTTTAAGAAAATGGACCAATGCACCAGGGCATTGCCATCTCTGGCAAATGGCAATGCCATGCTACGTTTGATGAAATACATGAGATTTAGATAACCCAGATGGCAACTATCACCAGCTCTAATAGTTTTCCCCTGCATAGATATACATACAATCTGACCTAGCTTTTGATTTATTCTTGAAGAACCAACTGATTATTCACTCTCCTGAGGCATGTGCCTCAGAGATTTGCTTGGCAATGGGCTTGTTATTTTGGAAGATGGATTTAATGCCACATTCTTTCCACAGCTTTCCCCTTGTTCAAGATGTTTGATTGTTGATGGAACATATCTTGCTTTCTGTATTGTGACTTTGTGAAAAAATTATTTGGAGAAACTACAATCCCTGACTTTCTCTAATCCTTCTCTGTTCAACAGGCTCCCAACCCTGGCAGAGGCTTAGTTTGGAAGGTGTTTTTCTTTACGGTTTAATTCTGTTCTCATCTAATGCCTGTTGGCAGGCCAAGTTTTCTCAGTGAGGGGGCACCTTAGTAATACTAGGTACATAGATTAGATTACTGTAACATATGTAGCTATTCTCTTCCTGAAAAATTGCTCTATTATGCTTCAATTACACAGAATACAGACTTTCGACTCTGCCCTCTCCTGAACTCAGTGTTTTATTCCTCTGAGGAAATGCAATTGATTTCTTATTGAACACCAAATTGATTTTGAAATTTAACAAGTTAAAGCATAGGGGACAGGAAAAGATGAGTCTATTTCCAAGTTACTATCCCTGTATGAACCCATGCCGAATTGCTTTGGGTTCTCTGAAGCAGTGTAACTGGTTATTCTAGATAGGAAGGAAACCATTTACTGAATGAGTGAGCACCTACACTTTTAGCTATTATTGAATTTGAATTTGGGCCTCACCAATGAATCCAATGAACTGGCGGAAATGTACACTCAAGCCTTATCTTTTAAACACAGGCATTTTCTGATGAAATGTTTCCTCATCTCTTTTTTCTTTTATATGTAGTTATTGAAAAGAAAAAATCCATGGGGATATTATAGCACAAAAGATGCAGAGCAAGCTTCCTTCTCATTACAACATGGATTCTTATTAAGAAGAAGCTATAGACCTGCCAAATGTACTGACCAAATACCAGTACCTGAAAAAAATCTTGCTCATACATTTCATTGTTCCTACTTTTTACTCAGATAGATGGCAAAATGACAATTTGCATGTATATAATGCTTTCAGATTTGCAGAGGGCTTCATAGACATCTCATTTGACTCTCATGACAACCCATTGAAGTAAATATTGCAAATATCATTATTCCCATTTTCTAGAAGGTCAGCCTCTTGCCTGTCTGTAGTCACATCCATTAAGTGTGAGAGATGAGACGTGAACCTGGGTCTTTCTTGAATCCAGCACTGAAGCACTCTTTCAGCATAGCTCACAGCTTCATGGTGGAAAGAATGCTAAAATAGGAATTAGGAGACATAGGTTCCAATTCTACAACCTTTAATAGTTAGCTTAATCAAAAGCACTAACATTTATGGGGCTGTTTTCTTCTCAGGGAAGTAAGAGGTTTGGACCAGATGACCTCTAAGTTTTATTCCATCTCTATACTTTATTTTTTTTACTTTTTTTTTTTATTTTAGTTTACATTATTCATTTTCACAAAATTTTGAGTTGCAAATTTTCTCCCCATCTTTCCTCTACCCACCACCCCAAAACAGACATCCCATTATATCATCTCTATACTTTAGCTTTCTTCTGTGGGTTTATATCAGTTTTTGAATAGGATTAATGTAACTGTTGTCATCTCATAGATAAGATAACCATGTATTTATTTACATCCCAAAGCTTAGGTATCATAAAGTCAGTGAAGCCTGTAAGAATGATTTAAATTTCACTCAAGTCATACTCATATATAAATGGAATAAACAACTGGCAACTTAGTGCGTGTGGCAGACTGGGCTAATATAGGTGGCTCAAGTGCTTCAGATATTGATATTAGAATAAAATGACACAGATATTTGCTCGCTTCCCACTGGGCTGCCCTATTTTGAGATTTCACTAACTTTTCCACTATGCCTCAGGAAGCTCATTGTTGGAAATCCCCATTATCTTGCAAGATACAATCAGTACTGGCACTCATCTTACCACTATTCTTCAGTCTCTTTAATTAAAGTGTGGAGCTGTGAACTCTAAAACTTCCTTTTAAGAAGGGAGATCAGGCCTAATATCTTTCATTTCCCACCTGGCTGCACTAATTTGGGACTTCTCTGAATTTTCCATCATGTCCCCATGAAGAGAAAACTTCTTCCAGCAATTTTCAACTTCATTCTCCATTATCTCCTCACATGAGATTGCAAACTTCTTGAGGACAGGGATTATCTTTCTTTCTTTCTTTTTTTTTTTTTTTTTGTATTTGTATCTTCAATGCTTGGCACAGTGCCTAGAACATAGTAGGTCCTTAAGACTATTGATGTTTGTTGACAATCAAATAGTTAATAAAAAGGAGTTTATTTAGCCATAGCAGGTAAAGGACATTTGGCAAGGATGCAGGATTGGATCAGTTAGGTTCAGTTATTATGCTGGTCTGCTGGTCAAAAGTCTGAGGTAGCTGTTCCTGATTTTGCCTGCTCTGGTAGCTGTGCTTAGGTCGTCAAGAAACCACATCAGTGATTTGAACTTTAAAATTCTGATGTCAATTAAGTCTGAAATGCAACTTCAATATCTTTTTTAGGAAAAAAAAACCATAAACAAAATCAAAACTGATCATTTATAGGTAAGACTTTAGGATAACTTCTCCTATCAGAAGTGGTTGTAGGGGTTAGGAGTCCTGTCTCCAAATGCTATTAAAAATTAAGTGAGGAAGGGAAAGAAATAAGCATGTACATACTGCCTGATATATGCCAGGCACTGTGCTAAGCACTTTACAAATATCTCATTTGATCTTCACAATAAAAACAATGATGATGTAAATAGTTTGCCTTTATATAGTGCTTTATGGTTACCAAGCATTTTTTCATACCACTGTTGATAAGTAGAGATGGTGGGAATCATAGGCATCTTCTAATTTGACCCCTTAATTTTATAGATGAGGAAAATTTATACTTTACAGCAATCTAAGGGAGGTCAATTGTGTATTATTAACTCCTTTTATAGATGAAGAAACTGAAGCTCAGAGATGTTAAAGGACTTGCTGAAGGTTACAAAGCTAGTAAGTGACTGAGTCAAAACTAGAACCCATAGGTTCAGGTGCCAGCATTGTGGTTCAGTGCTAGGTTTTGTGATCCTTTTGACTTTACTTGATGCATTAATTTAGAGTGGAATTAGTCCATCAAAGATAAATAGGAAAGGTTAGTACTGTGATTAGTGCTCTCCCTACTCAATTATAACTGTAATGTTTGTGGATAAAAGTGAAATCTTGGAGTATAATATTTTAATGGAAGTTTTGAAGTAGAATCTTGTCCAAGACCACTAAACTTCTAAATTATTATAGATCCCCTAATAGTATTCTACTTTCATACAGAAGACTGAAAAATCCTGTTCTGAATCACTGATTATGTTTCTATCCTAGAAAAAGTCACATGCAATTTTTTTTCACTAGACAAGAAAAAAATTTCCAAAAGCTGCAAGAAGTGGCATCCTACCAATGATGGATGGAGGCCTATAAAATTCACAGGCTTGTCCAATTATCTGATGTGTTATTTTCTTAGAGATCTCTGCATATTGGAGAAAATAATTAGAGTTTAGTAGATCAAAAATCAGAACTGGGCAGAACCTCTCTACCGGTTTTCATTTTCACATATTTTTTCTGCTCCTGAACTGAAGTATAACTTTGATATATAACTGCAGCATGTACATCACCCTGAGTCACTGGAGATGATCTAGTGTAATGAAAGCTCAGATAGCTCCTATCAGTATGGAAAGTGACTGTTTAAATATCTGCTGCCTGACATCAAATCTAGCTAAGTTTACAGGGGATTAGCTGCAGTAAGAAGTTGATTTCAGGGTGATGAATTTTTTGGTCACTACTTTCAAAGACCATTTACAAAGCTATAGAGTGGTTGGCATCTATATAGGTAGAAAAAGTCCCTATACCAATAAAATCATACCCTTTAATCTATCAATAACACTGCTAGGTCTATATCTCAAAAACATAAAAAAATGGGGGAGGGGAAGTACCTATATGTACAAAAATGTAGCAACTCTTTTCATGGTGGTGAAGAATGGAAATCAAAGGGATGTCCATTACTTGAGAATGACTAAACAAGTTATGGTATATGATTTTAATGGAATATTATTGTGCTATAAGAAATGATAAGCAGGATGATTTCAGAAAAACCTGGAAAGACTTACATGAACTGATACAAAGTGAAGTGAACAGAACCAGGAGAACATTGTATACAATAATAGCAATATTGTTTGATGAAGAATTGTGAATGTCTTAGGTATTCTTGGCAATATAATGATCCAAGAAATTCCCAAAGGACTAATGATGGAGCATAGTAACCACCTCCAGAGAAAGAAGTGTTATTGTTTGAATACAGACTGAAGCATGCAATTTTCACTTTCTTTCATTCTTTTTCTTTTGAGTCTTCTTATGCAAAATGACTAATATTGAAATGTTCTACATGATTGCACATGCATAACCTAGATCTGTTTGCTTACTGTTTCAGAGAGGAAGGGATAGACTTTGGAACTCAAAACTTAAAAAAAAAAGTTAAAAATTGTTTTAACATGTAATTGCGGGGGAAAAAAAAACTTAAAAAAAAAGGTTTGGGGGCAGCTAGGTGGCACAGTGAATAGAGCACCAGTCCTGGAGTCAGGAGGACTTGAGTTCAAATCCAGTCTCAGACACTTGACACTTACTACCTGTGTAATCTTAGGCAAGTCAGTTAACTCCAACTGCCTTGCCTTCCCCCCTACAAAAAAAGAGAAAGGTTTGTAGCCTATGGAATAGCCAGACTCAGAGTTATCATTAATGGTTCAGTGTCCATGGGTCATTAGGTCTCCAGTACAGTGCTCAGGGATCTGTGCTTGGTCCTGTGCTATTTAACTTTTTTAAATTAATGATTTAGATAAGAACATAGATGTCGTGCTAGTCAAACTTAAAGATGACAAGAAGTTGGGAGGGACAACTAACATATTGGATAAAAGAGTGAAGATTCAAAAAAGTTTTTGAATTATTGCAGGTTATTACATTGGGCTGAATCTAGTAGAAAATTTAAGATGTAAATTAATCTTACAATAGGATGCAAAAATTCAGTTTCATAAGTACAAGATGAGGTAGACATGGCTAGACATCTTTTGTTTGAAAACCTTTTTTTTGGTTCATTGAAACCTCAATATGAATCAGTAGTGAAATGACAACCAAAAAACAAATACAAAATAGAACAAAACAAAACAAAGCAAAATCTTGCCCATGATCATACAGGTAGGTAGCAGAGCTAGGATAGTGTCTGACTACAAAGTATAAACTCTTTTCTTCTCCTTGGACCAAGGACTTCATAGACAGGACTTCTTTGGCCACATAAACAGTAAACTTAATTATAGGGCATAAATATAAGTTACCTCTCTCTTTCCTTCCTTCTTTCCTTCCTTTCTTCCTTCCTTCCTTCCTTCCTTCCTTCCTTCCTTCCTTCCTTCCTTTCTTCCTTTCTTCCTTCCTTCCTTCTTTTCATTCCTCTCTCCCTCCCTTCCTTTGTTCCTTCCTTATTCCCTTCCTTGCTTCCTTTTTTTTCCTCCCTCCCTCCCTTCCCTCTTCCTTCCCTTGCTTTGTTCCTTACTTCCTTTACCCCTTTCCTTTCTTCATTCTTTTTCTTTCTTTCTTTTTTATTCCTTTTCTCCCTTCCTCCCTTCTTTCCTTCCTTCCTTCCCTTTCATTATTTGCTGCTTCTCTGGCAAAATCTTCAGTTCATTTTTTAAAATAAGGGAACAGAGAGAACTATTTTCATTCCTTTCCCTGAAAAAAAAAAATAAACTTCTGTGCTTCACTCAGACTTGTTAATGCTTCTTTCACTCAGCTTTTCCATCTGCAATTTTGTACCATCACTCAGGTTAGTTCCTATGTCCTTTTTGGTCAGTTCCTCTCAGGTACTTTTCTCCATTCCTTTAAGACCTCATTACTTTTCACTTCCTTCAGAAAGTCATTCCAGATAGAATATGAGACATTAAAATTCTTTCCAAACCCATGACCTACTCAATCAAATGACTGTAATACAATGAACTAAGTATATTCTGTATGTAATTTTATTTATTTTTCATTTCATAACCTTAAAAACATTTTTTTATTATCTCATAGGTAAACTATCTCATGAACTTCCAATCCATAACTAGTATTTTATTTATTTTTAAAGGGAAAGGGCTATTTCCCCCCAGTTTTATTTGTACAAATTCCAGAGTAATAACATTTGTGAAGGAAAAGTATTATCTGATAATACTGCGCAATAAAATCCTACTTTTACTGAGTAGGTCCCAAAGCGTATGAATATGTGTTTGTGTGTACATATGTTTGTATTCTGTGTTGAGGAGGGGGATCTCCAAGGATACATAAATTTCTACTGTGGTACAAAGTGTGACTTCCCAAGAAATGCCAAGCAAAGCATTTTTTCACAAGGTAAGAAGAGAGAAAAAGACACTCAAAGAGGAAAAACTGAATATGTTTCATTGCTTCTATTGACATCATAGTAGAACAAAGGCGTTTTTCCCCCAAAGGCATGGTTGACTTGGAGATTTGCCCCCAGGGCCAGAAGCAGTGGAAGTGGCAGCCCTGCAGCCACCTCCACAAGGCTGCTTCAGAGCTCCCAGCCTGCAGATTGGGGGGGTGGGGCAAGGGACCATTCAGAAGCTAAATGTTCCTGCCTTAACCTGCCTGGATAGAGACTGTGGTCTTGGGTGGTTGTCCTGAGGTGTGTGACCAGTGAGCCAAAGCTGGTAGAGACAGCAGCCTCCTAATATCTCCAGCATCTGCAAAAACCCCAGTGATTTGGGATAAAGCTCTCCCCTCTGAAAGCAGAGTTCTACTGTGGTAAAGAGCTCAAAAGTCAAGTAATTGAGTAGTAAAATAAGGAAGCAAAGCAAGCACAGCCATCCAACTTTAGATTCTTACCTCTGTTTTTCTAGATGAGATAAAAGATCAGAGAGGTTTAATGACTTATCTACGATCATGCTATACGTGTCATAGAGTATAGAATAATAGGTCTTGAGTCAGGAAGACCTGAGTTTAAATTCAACCTTGGACACTACCCAGCTGTGTGACCCTAGGAAAATCATTTAATGATTCTTGCTTTTCTTGGAGGGCAATTGGGGTTAAGTAATTTGCCCAAGGTCACACGGCTAGTTTTTGTGTTAAGTGTCTGAGGCTGGATTTGAACTCAGGTCCTCTTGACTCTAAGGCCAGTGCTCTGTTCACTGCGCCACCTAGCCATCCCATTTTTAATGATTCTCAACATTAATTTCTTTCAATGTAAAATGAGGATGAATATTATGGCACCTATCTCATACATTTTTGAAGATCAAGCAAGATTTATAACACTGATGATAATGATAATAATAATAATAGTTTCATAGGCAAAATTCCAAGCCAGCTTTACCAAATTGATCACTCTCTACTTGATCTGAGATGTCGAATTCCCATTCCTGGGCTATAAGTGGCTACAAAATTTTGCAGTAGGATTACAATTGGGGATGTTTAATAAAATAAATAAAAATATAATACCACATAGGTAATATTAATTTGTGGTTTTTTAAGTCAGTATGTCACCTGGAGGAATTTGTTTCTATTTGTGTTTGACACCACTGTACTAGACCATGCTGTTTTCTTTTGAGATTCTTTCCTGGTAGGAGGAGTACTCCTACTTTTGAGCAAAGTAAAAACAAAGAATTAAAAAAAAAACTTGATCTTTTGTTTTTTTCTTAGAAAACTTCCCAAAGTTCATCTTGGATTTTTTTTTTTAGTCATTTTTTGTACTTCAGATTTCTAATGTAATTTAGATAATCTTAAAATAATATTTTTCCATTCATATACATTTTTCATAATCTCTCCTTGTCTTACTTTAATGACTCCTAGTGCTCTTAGACTTGCCCCGTTCTGGTACTTTATTCCATCTTGGAGAGGCAAGCTGAAAAGAGCGAGACTCCACATGAACTGTGTCTGTCATCTAAGAATCAGAATATTGACCACTAGGTTGCAGAAGCTTGTGAATAATATCAACTAAGTCATAGGGGAGATTGTATTCTGTATCGGTCAAAGAACTCCATATTGATGAAATCATGATCCCTGGCATAAACGAGGAAATACTTATAGGAAGATGTTCTTTTGTCTTACTGAATTTACTCATGAATTGCATGAAAACAATGTGTTCTGTTTGATGTCAATCATACTGCTTAGTATAATGAGGAGATCAATAAATCTTGCATGAAAAATAGACCCAAATATTGTAAAGATAGAAATTGTAGCATCTAATTTGCTTTGACAAATCCCTCCATAACCTTTGATTCAGAAAAGTCTTTGGACTAAAGAATTGGGTTACTGTCCATGATTGTCATACATCTCTTGGCTTTCTTCACCCATTAGGTTGGCCATGCCACATACCAAATGACTAGTCAGAAGTGTTCCACTCTTAAAATCTCCATATATAAAATTTTTCTCTCTCTCCTCACCCTCCTATCTTTCCATCTCTCCCATTTCCTCACTTATATTGAACCTACACACCATTCTCATTATGACCTTAAGTCCCTTTATTCATTCACTTCATGAGTTCTCATCTCTTTTCATTTGCCTATCATTCTAAGGGTTAAAAGATGCTATCACAATTATCCAAGAAACTTTCATGCCACTAATCTTCTTTCTCTTATACTCTTTATCTAAGCCAGTCTCTGTCATGTACTTTTTGTCAGGCTCACTCATAAGTTACCAAATGTTGCTAGAGAATCATGAAAGTGTGTTGATTGGGTCCATTGCAAATTTATTCTATTTGATAGCAACTGGACCCTCAATGTGGCTTGCTCATTTTTAATCCCTCTGTTTTCAGTTACCTCATTCCTTACAATGCTTGTTTTAAAAAAATTTTAAACTATTATCAAACTTGCTCTAAGCAGATGATCTTGCTTACGCCTTTATTTTGAAGAATGATGCCATTTATTATGATCTCCCTAACTTTTCCTCCCTGCACTTTTTCAGTGTCTGTGCTTCTTCTTTTATTTTTTAAACAGTTTTCCTAGTACTTTCTTTTCTATCTTAAAATCAGAAGTGCACATACACATATACTGATAAAGAAAGGAAATTGTCAGCAATCTGAGATAGAATTGAACAGAGAAGGGATGTGTAGATTTTTGTAGGATGGTAGACATTGAACTTTGGTCATTTCTGCCTCCCCCCCTCCCCCAATAAAAACCTAGAAGTACTGATGGTAATATATATGTGTGTGTGTGTGTGTGTGTGTGTGTGTGTGTGTGTGTGTGTGTGTGTGTGTGTGTGTGTGTATACATATGTATGCATAAAACGTTTGATGGAAGGAAAATGAACTTAATGATAATAACCTTCAATTTGAACTAAACTTGCTTCCCCAAATAGAAAACAGGAAAAAAAAATGAGAAAACAGAATCCAGTAAATTGCTACATATAAGAAATACACTTAAAGCATGAAAACATACACAGGAGAGACAAGTGACTGAAATAAAACTTACTGTACTCCAGGAAAAGAAATAAAAAAACAAATTTGCAATCATGATTTCAGGTAAGACATCAGTAAGAAGGTATTAGAGAAATCATATCATGTTTGAATGCTCACAAAGATAATGAAATAATCTTAATATTTAATACCTATTGTAACAGCAAGCACCCTAGCATACCTAGGGCGGCTACTAGCACAGGTTCTTAGATCTGCTTTTCTAAAGGAAAGCAACTCAAAATGGGTTAACAATCTTACTTTAATCAAACATATCATTTACCTAGTTCAGGGGGAAAAGTCAGCACCCTGAACTTCAGAGAATACAAACAGAAGTTACAAACAAACAGAAAAAC
>CM053586.1:150610654-150645299 GCA_028646515.1 Pseudochirops corinnae | reverse complement strand
AGACCCACTGCCCAATCACAAAGCTACAAGGCACGGGCATTCCTGGAAAACAAGCCTGGCGCCACAGGCTCCATGTGACCACATTCAGCCTATTAAGGAACAGAGTATACTTTCAAATATCCAAGGGTCCTCAGAGTCACGTAGCCACATTAGCAAAGGGCCTAGGGGCAGGGAAGATCTTTAGATTCCCATAACACCTATGTGCAAAATGGAATAGTCTAAGACCCTAAAGGAAAAGTTAAATTAAATGAGAAAGATCTTGATTAAAAGAAAATGATAGTGAAGAGAGCACCAGTCCTCGAATCAGAAGGATCTCAGTTGAAATCCGGCCTCAGACACTTAACACTTACTAGCTGTGTGACCTTGGATGAGTCACTTAACCCCAATTGCCCTGCCTTCCCCCCTCTAAGAAAGCAAAAAAAAAAAAAAGAAAAGAAAAAAGAAAATGATTGCAGCTGTAACATTTTTCTCCAAAATTTGATAAATATAGGAGGCAAGAAGTAAAATATTGAACAAAATTGAAAAAATTGAACAAAATATTGAAAAAAAATAATTAATTTGATAGTTATGTTGAGCTGGCATTGAAGAAATAGGGTTAGATTTGGTGTCAGAGAACATCAATAATATTGCCGTTCTACCATTGGTTACCTGAATGACCTTTGGTGGTTCTGTAATATCTCTGAGTGGGAGTACTAACTTGCATACTTTTTTAAACATCAGAGAATAACTTTGCAAAGATATCATGTTCTAAAGTATTAAAACATAAATAAATGTAGAAAAACAAATACATTAAACATTTATAGAACATAAGGTTATAAATGAACAAAAGAAATCTAAATAAATGATATGCATCTAATTGGATAAAAAATTATGATATTCTAAATAATGTTTGGATAATAGAATACATGATAGCAGCAATATTTATTTTGACTAATAAATTTTTATTACCTGCCTGCTATAGGAATAAAAAGATAAAGATGATGTAGTTCTTGCCCTAAAGGAGATTTTCTTTTTGGGGAGGAGATAAAAAAGGTACACAGATAATACATACATATGTGTGTGTGTGTGTATATATGTATATATCACATATATATCATAAAAAAATTGGTGAGCAGGCAGAGAAACAGAGGGTTACTTTAAAAATATAAAATACCCAAATTAAAAAGCAACCAAATAAAGATCCTAAATAAACCATTCTCAGAAAAGGAAATAGAATTAGCTAGAAAGTAACTCTCAAAGAAAAAGATATACATTCAGATAGTTTTATAGGAAAATTCTAACAAGCTTTTAAAGAACAATTAATAACTGTCTTACAAAATATTAGCAAAAATTGAAAAGCAAATCACTTGACTAAACTCTTTTTTTTAAGCAGGCATATTCTTAAGTCCTAAATCAAGTAAGAATAAACCAAAGAGAACTATAGATCAATATCATTACTAAATATCAGTTGTAATTTTAAACAGAACCCTGGCACAATGATATAAAAATGTATCCAAAACTTTTATAGTTTATAACTTACATTTCCTCATTTGAAAACATCTCTTCCATCACAGTGGTGATGGCAAACATTTTTGGTAAGCATGCATCTCTATTTTGTAGTAGTCCTGATGTTTATGATTAGAAGCTCATTGAGCAGGGTTATTTCTGTTGCTATATATTTCAAGAAATTTTGACATATGAGAAACATCATTCTGGAAAAGTGCGTTTAAGGTGGATTTTGTTTGACCAAATCATTTTTTTTTCATAATCAATAAACTATAAGAACAATATTTCATTCTCTAAAATTTTTAGTCATTTGTGAAATATTTAAGATGTGATCCATTGTTATTACCTTGGGAAAGCCTGCTTGTTCCCTACAAATAATACCCTCATTGAACATGTCTTCAATTCATGTATAAATAATTCTCATAAAGATTTTATAAAGGTTGGAGAATAGATATAGAGCTTTGGAATTGCTGGTGTTTTTCTGGTCACTTCCTCTTTCTCTATTTGGCAGAAAGGCTAATCTCTCTTGGAAAATGGCAGGTGGAAGACTCAAGAAATATCTATTATGTATCTCTGCAAGGCACGTCTATACACTCCCATGTGCACAAAAGTAACCCATTTGGGCAAGAAAATATATACACACAATTTGCTACACAGGTATTAAGGTTCAAATTGGTTTGGGTTTTTCCTTGCATTTTTATCTTCTCTTCCTTTCCATACATTACCTCTTAGTCCCTCACCACCCTCATAATTATGTCCCTTTTTAAAGCATGGATTTCTTTTATAAACATTTGAACAAATCTACCTGTTTTTCTCTACTTGTATTCCTGTTTTTTTTTCTTTTAGTGCTTTTTTCCCCCCCTCTCTATAAACATATAGCTCCCATAATAAATAAGTACTTAAAGATTTCTTGTTGGATAAGATTTTATTGCAAATATAAATTTTATTCTAAAATAATTTTACCTGTAACCCATACGTTGTGGTTTACTTGGTTATTATTATTATTCCATTAAAAATTATTTGTAACTTTCTTTAAGGTTTAGCTAAAGTGCCATGTCCTATAAGAGATATTTCTGGATTCCACCAGAATCATGCTCTGTTGACATATAACTGCATACTATACAAACTATATGAAAAACATTTAGATTCATTAATCATTGGACAGATACAACTGAAAACATCGCAACTATTAAATGGGAAACATGGTAAAAGATGGAGGGTATAAACAGAAAATAGTCCCAGAAAAAGTAGATTATAACTAAATTTTTGAGGGCCTTGAAGAGCAGGATGAAAAAGTTTGAAACTTAGTTGATATATAGTAGGAAACTATCTAGTCCTTCTTATACTATAACCTTTGGCATGTCACCAGTCTTTCTGGGTATCATTTTATTCTTCAAGAGATGAGGATGATAATTGTACTATATACCTCATACAGTGTTTCTGTGAGGATCACATGAAATAATATATGTGTGGCACATCATAAAACACAAAATGTTCCCTGTGTTAGCTATTGTCACCATCATAATCATATTTATAGAGGTGATGCTAAAAGTTCTAGGGCAGTTTTAAGTTTTTAAAAGCTGTACTAAGACTTTCTGGGACATACTGTACTTTATATCACATTCATTTTTTATGTGTCCGACTTTCCTTATGAGTATAAAAGGGATGTTCACTATGTCTCAACCTCAATTAATGTAACTAAAATGATGTTCTAAGTCAGAGCTTCTTTTTTTTTGTATTTTTTTAAAACAATTTTCTAGCCGACAATTTAAATAAAATCCCCTTTTAATTTAGTGTGACAACTTCCCATGACAAACTACTTAAAGAGAAGCTTTGGTGAAGAATGGAATGAAATAGCCAATCAAAAAGACATCACTGCTGATTTTTTTTAAACCAATGCAGTCATTAATTTTATTAAAAACAAAAACAAAAATAAAACATCTATAGTTTTAATTTGTGGTAGGGTTTTTCCCATCTTCATGCAATGCTGTTGTGTTTGTAATGCTAGAAAATGGAAATACTGCTTCATATGATTCGTAGCCCCTGGATCAAAGACTCTTAAGTCTTGAAATCCCAAATTGTCATTGCTCCATCACGACCAGAGGTTCAAAATTTGTGGTAGTTTTGCTTGTCCACTTCATAAACAGACAACTTAGTTGGGTGCTACTGTTTTGGTATGGCATGTCTAGGGCAGTGTTGCTATCCTCAGTTGTGGCTCTCTTGTCCATGTAGCAAAAGCATTCCATGGCAGAGATGTTGAGCTGGATATGCTCTATTCTGGAATGTCTAATTTGGAGATGAAGGTTCAAGGAGCTTCAATCATCTTACTCAAACTGCCTTGGGCAGCAGTGATGGCCAGCAGCCACCACACTATTCTCAAAAACAAACATCACACTCAGGAAGGGGAGGAACTCTGTTTTCAGATGTGAAACCATAATGTTTTTTGGAAGCATCAGCAACTGATACAGTACTATCATGCCTGACCTGAGTGAGGCAGTTCCCACTGGCAGAGAAACTAACTCCATAGACCCAACTATCACTTCTGGTACCACCAAACTCTGACATCAGTTGACCAAAAGGTATCTTGGTACCTGTTGGAGTACTGACTGGTTTTTCATCAACTTCTTTAATGTAGGCAGAAAAAATTCTGCATTTGAAGTAACAAGATCTAGCCGCCAGCAAACATTATTGGGGTGGCAGCCAGACTAAGGATAATAGAATGAATTAACTTTTTTATGTGTTTGCTCACTCACCAGTCATTTTCAGACTCAAAATAGCACGTAGAAATCAGTTGAACTCCATTACTATGGCAAATTTATTCGCCAGGGGAGACCATTTCACAAAGGTGGCTGTATGGTTAATCCTCAGGACCACCAGGGTTGGTTTCCAGATCCTATCTTTCTGTCTCCAGACATAAACATTATGATATGCACCACAAGTTACAATTCAATTGCTCTTGAGAGCCCAGTCAATACCTGTGATGTAGCCATTGCATTTCTCAAGTTCATGTGCTTTCATTCATTGGTTTCCATTGTTATTGTAAATATAGACTTCATGACTATTAAAGTGAAGGGAAATCTGAGTATGATCTCTGTTCCAAGCACGGCAGGTGATTGGCTATAGCAAAAATTGATGTAAGGACATTATTCTTAGAGTTTTCAAAAGGGAAAAAGCTAGGATGGGGGCGGGGGGAAGGTTGCAGATGGCCCCAGAGCATAGGATTCAGACTTTTAAGTCAGAGATTACTAACCTTTTGTATGTGTGTCATGAATTCCTTCTGCAATATGGTAAAGCCTATGAATCCCTTTTCAGAATATTGTTTTTAAATGCATAAAATAAAATACACAGGATCACAAAGAAAGAAAAGTTAAACAATAACAACAACAAGCTCCTAGACACTAGATTTAGAACTTTTGCTCTAAGCCCTACCATCTTCATCAAAGGACACTCATCTTGGACTGAGTTAAAAAAAAACAAACAAAAAAACAAAGTTGTAAACTAGGTATGACCAAGTTTTAAAGCTCTCTAATCAGTGCTTCTTGAACTGTGGGTCATGACCCCATATGGGGTCACAGAAAACTTGGTGATAGTAAAAGGTTTCTGAATGCTCAATGACCAAAAATTAATTAAAAATCAAATACATAGTGAATCTGAGGTGTTTCTGGCAGCGCTTGCCTGTGTTGGATCAAGTAACTTCACTGCAGCCTTGGTTCTGAACACATAGCACGTACATTTTGCACTGCTCATGCCCTCCTGCCACACAATGCCAATAACCTCTTCCAAAACACAAAAAAGGATCAAGTGAATCAGTTAATCAAGTATACCGAGTATGAACAAGTTCTTAATCAATTTGGGAGGAGTTAAATGTTCCTACTTTTGGATGAAACAAAATGATACGGAATTAGAAATATCTTGTATTCGAAAGGAAATTGTCATATGCCTTTATGCTTTTAGAGGCATGTATAAAACAGGAAGCCTGCATTCAAATACTAAGCCAGCTCTACACTGGAGTTATTCCAGCAAAGCCTCTGAGAGTGGTGAGTAGTGAGTGGTGAGTAGTGGAGGAGATAGTCTGTTTTCCTTTCCCCAGCCCTCAATCAGAAGATACCCTCTTTCATATTTCTTTCTTAAAAAAAAAAAATAGAAAGAATGAGGTTTACCATCAGTATTAGCATCCCTAGAACAGCAGTGGTTGTTTGAAGTACTTACATCTGGAGAGGAGTAAAACTAAACACACCAAGAAGGGGCAGCCTCAGAACTCTTGTGCACAAGCACTGACCCTCAGAACCCAGTAAAAAGCTATACAAACAAAGGGAGAACTTCATGAAGAACATCATGAAAGGGCAAAAAGGAGCTGCAAGTTACCCCTTTGGCACATGTACACTCTAAGCCTGAGCCAACTCTTCCCAGGAACCAAGTGTGTGAGAAAGTGTGCCTTTAGTTTTGGAGGATGTTTCTATAACAACTCTCCTCACTAAACCACCTTAGTAAGTAAATTTCCATTTGAAAAAGTTAATTGATATCAATTGTTTAAACAATATTGGGGAACACAGCAAATTGAATCTTGAGGAACAACAGAAGAAAACCACCCAAATCCCTCAGGATTTACCCTGGAATCTGAAAGGGAAAAATAATCAACTGCCTTCTAGGGACTTGGTTTACCAATACAAGTTGAGTTAGGAAGAATGAGTCTCTAGTACCTGTCACATTGAGGGAGGTGGGGGGGAGCCTGTGGCCTTCTAGGTCCTTGGGTGTGGCCTTTTGCCTGAGCCCAAATTTTATGGAACAAATCCGTTTATTAAGGTGATTTGTTCTGTGAAGTATGGATTTAGTCAAAGGGCTGTACTTGAGGACCTAATGGGCCACAATTGGCCTCAAGGCTGTATCCCACCCCTGCACTAGAGTATAAGCCATAAAGGCATTAAGTGGTACAATGGATAGAATTCTGACATTGGAATCATGAAGATCTGAGTTCAAATTCAGTCTTGGACACTTACTATATGGGTGACCCTGGGTGAATCACTTAATCTCTCTTTATCTCAATTTATTCAATTGTAAAATGGAGATTATAGTAGGGTTGTTGTGAAGATCAAATGAGATAATATTTGTAAAGTTCTTAGTGCAGCGCCTGACACTATAGATACCTATTTCCTTCCCATTCTTTTCTTTCTTAATGATAAAGATTATGTTTATTTTTATATCTTATCCTTGGCATACAATGCAATACCAGGCACATAAAAATTACTCAAATGTTTGATAAATGAATATAGAATGAATGACCTCCTACCTTGAAACCTAATATAACACAGTAGCTTCCAACTACAGTAGAGGTGTTAAATACAGCTCTCATGCTACCCACAACAGTCTTGAATGCCCCTTAAACAAGATTAAAATGTAATTGGTAAATATTTAGCAAAATAAATAGAAATATGGAATATGGATAATGTAAAATGTGGTTTTCTAAGTCAATATGAGGACTGCAGGTATCCTTATGATTGGTTTAGTGGCCCTCATTTCTGTTCAGATTTGACACCATTTATCCAGAGGACAACATCACCAATAGGGAATTCCTTTTCCATTTGAATTCTGTTAATAATTTATCTTGCTTGATAGTGAAAATACTTTCAGCAAACATACAAATGTATGTTGTCTTTTTTTTTTTTTGCCTCAACTTATATCAAAATTCATAGCCATTGAACAAAGTTATGTATATTGCTTGACTAATGCCACAGGGTTTGCTGACAAGTACCAATCTCTATCTTTTATCTGGCATTAAAATTGGGTCATGTTCAGCTTTTGAGAAGCCTATTAGGCTTTTCATTCTCATATTCATTGGCTCATCAACACAACCTTTTTAAACAAAACTGCTAATTATAATAGAACTTCTGACTCTCCTCTAGGATTTTCCCAAATAAGGAGTGAAGTAAAAAACAAAAAAAAAATACTTAACATACAAATATGAATCAAGTGTGTAATAAGGGATCTATTATTTCATAGACTCAAGCAGTCCTGGTCTTGAAATCCCCCCAAATTTTTAGGGAATCTCTGGGAACAGAGTGTCTGGAATTATCCATATAGAGTCTCCTTTAGCCTTACTATAATATGAAAATTTCTCCACTGTATAGTTCAGGGGGCTGATATCCCCCCATTGCAATCCCAAGCATGCTGACCACAGAATTTAAAAGGTACGTTTCAATTTGTTACTTATCATTGCTTGACTGAAACTCTTTTCACACTGAAGTCCTCCATGTGATATTTCTTTGATGTTGTGATCATCTGGTATATTTATCTCATAAATGTCAAGGTTTACTCATCACTCTCTATTAGTGTGTTTGCTCCATTGCTCCTTCTAATTACTGGTATGGTCACTGACTGTACCAAGTGGTGTCTATTGTCAGATTTAGGAAACTCAAGGCTTTCTCCTGAAACCCTAGATGTTAGCTGTTCAGGCTGAAAAATGGAAAAAGGAGAAAAGAAATGGTATTTCATAAGGGCTTATAATTGATTTGAATCTATCACAATGAAGTGATCAATAATACCAGAAATTTCTTCCTAGCAAACAGTTGTTCTACTTAACAAGCAGGGAGGTATTGTAGCCAGTGGCAATAGTTTTATACTAGAAAATCATTTGTAAAATCAGGATGGTGGGAGACAATAAAAAATAAGAAAAAAACTCCTAAAAACAGTAGAGGAATAGAAAATTGGCAGAAAATTTTGGAAGAGACCTAAGCTAGCTGATCCTGAGCCATTACAAGTTGGAACTGAAAGGTAGAAAATGAATATAAAAGTGGAGATCTGTAAAGCTATATGTAACAAATTTTTTAACCAATAAAAGTAAAACTACCCATATTTGGAATCTTACATTTCAATCTGATATGCTACATGAGGAATTAGAAATTCTACATGATATGCTAAATGAGGAATTAGAAACAGCACCAAAGAAATCAATAATGACAAGGTCATGGACTATTTCAAGTATACAGAAAGTCTAGATATAACAGAATTCTGAGGTCACTGAACAACTAATTCTTATGCTATCTCAGGGGAGACAGGATATCAAAAATATGGAAAAATATAACAAGCTTTATAGTTATCCTAAAATAAATCAAAGAAAATATCAGTAACAACTAACCCATAATAATTTTCCCATTTGTAAGAAAACCTTTAAGAGAGCAATCTACACAGACATCTAGGATATCTTTGATGAAGATATGAAAAAGGAACAGAGAGGATTTTACAGGCGATAACAGCAGAACACACCTTAACAGTTACACAACTGACTGAAGACTGTAAAGAATATAAGATCCCATTATGCTTATTGCTTGTTTGCCAAGAAAAGCAAAAACAAAAATAAAACATTTGATTTGACTAAGCAAAATGCCATTTGAAAAGTTATCCTCCCAAAAAGATGTCTCCCATGGATACCTAAAAGCCATATAAGATTCCGTGAAGATGTATTAATAGAAGTAACTTTGTTCGATGATCCTATGGATATTAAAATAAAATTAGACATAAAAACAGGGAAATGTATGTTTGCCAAAGAAATTTGTGACTGTTACAGAAGAGAAATTAATGAGTCCAAATGGTAGAGGAATTCCCTATTAATGGGCTTTCTGATCAATGGTTTCATACTCAAATAGAAATGGGGTCCACATGCATATAATCCCTGTAGGCCTCCTATTGACATAGAAAACCACATATTAACATTATCAGGATGGTGGAAGACAAAAAAAAAATAAGAAAAAAAATCTCTTAAAAACAGTGAAAAAGTGTAGAGGAATAGAAAATTGGCAGAAAATTTTGGAAGAGACCTAAGCTAGCTGATCCTGAGCCATTACAAATTGGAACTGAAAGGAAGAAAATTATTCTATTCTATTTGCTTTTCATTTTTTAAAATACTTACCAACTACATTTAAATCTTATTTGGGTGGCATTCAGGAGAATTGTGGGTCACATGTGGGGATATTTGACATATTTGCTTTAGATGGATGCTACTAAATGATAGACATAATCAATGAAGGAAATAAAATTCATAAGAAAAGGAAAAATCAAGGGGGTATAAATGTTTACTGTCCAAATTGTGTTATTCAGTTGGATGGACAGCCTATAGAGCTGATTCAGCAGTGGCATATGTTTTAGGTAGAAATTGTGGATAGACAATGAACTAGGCCATGAATTAAATAAGAGAAAAGGCAGAATTTTTTAAATTATTCAGTGCTTTTGATGACCCCTTAAACCAAAGACCTTCATAAGATGGTTTACATTATTTCTCTTTTAGTGATAGTGTATTGGCTGAGTCACGAAATGGCATAATGTTTGAAGAATTAAAGTTGCAAGTCATGCAAGGGCTAATGGGGAGGTTTGTGACCTGCATGAATAGGCTGACACATATTTCCAGTAAAGAATTACATAGGAGAAGAAGGATAAAAGGCTGTCATCATGGAGATTCACAATGAGGCAAGGCAGGACAGCCCTGGATCACTGAGTGAGGAATAATTGATGAATAGCTGACATGCTTCACTGGTATCTGCATCATATCAGGAGACTAAAGGAAGGGCTTCCAGCATTTTGGATAGACCTTGAACCATTTTTGAGAATTTACAGGAGGACATAGACAGGGGCCTTTGAAGATACAGAATGCATGACTTGTGATCAGCACTGCTGGAAGTGTTACTGATATCAATGAGATCACAGATACACTGGATTACTGAGTTCCTAAGTGTTAGGCAATGCCTTCCATACAGATCAATGCTTTATTTTTATTCTGAATTTTTGTTATTGTTTTAGTCTGGACATATTTTGGTCAGACATCTAACTCCTAGCATGAAAATTCTCTCCACCATCACAGTTTGAAAACTAATCTGTGAGTATAATCTTAGAATTCCCTGGAACCTTAAAATGATTTGTTCTTGATCACATGGTTAGTATGTTTAAGAGGTAGAACTGAAACCTAAGTCTTCCTACACCTACAGTTAACCAGATTTTTAATCACTGCTCTATATCTCCCTATATTAGGGTAAGAGTGAACATATTTAATTTAATGAAACAGAAATTTTCTGATTAGAAATATTTTATTCCAATCTTGACAGATTTGAGAGTTGGTTGATGTATGCAGAGTTGTGAAGAAATAGATATTATTTCTGAATTGAGCTTCTTCTGAAGTCATATTAATCCTAATTATTGATATTTTTTATTCCTGTGGGATATTTTAAAACCCCTTTGTCCTTTGAAATAGGTGAAATTCACTTGGAATATGAAAATAAAAAAAAAATACTAGAAACATGTAGGATTGCCCTCATGAGTTATTTTGATCAGTGGGCATGGCTAGTTACTTTTTAGGTAATTAGGTTTGTGGATGATCATGAAAAATAATATGTTCTTAAAAATAATTGCCATAGTTTTCTAAAGCAAAACAGACACTGAAATCAAATTGTTAATTAAAAATGACATAGTTCAATGACAGAGATGATAATATTGTGGATGAGCCATGGAGGGCTATGGACTTGTGATCTCAGTCATGTAGAATATTTGAATAAATCTTAAATAAATGAATAAAATTGAATAAATTTCTCCACTGATAAAAATTTGAAACTCATATACAGTCAATCCCAACATTTACTTGTTTAACTTTCTCAACTTGATTTTATTAGTTACCTTATTTTCACTTTTGAGTTGGCAACCATACATACTTGCAGCTATGCTCAGCAGAGAAAAAAATAAGATGTGTGATGCCTGCAAGTTTGTGGAGTGGTTGGTATCTACCTAGACCCTTCACTGGTCTTGTTCCCCCTACTATTGTACTCTAAATACTCCCCTCGTATTCACTGCATAGCTTTATTGGTTTTCAACCTCAAGTTTTGTGTAGCAATTGTGCTCCCAAAGTATAATGCAAGTCCTTTGGGCTCTAAGACCAAGTGTGCAAAGTCAGTGATGGGATTTAGTCAAATAAAATTCATGCCAGAATGTCTACAGCTACTAACAACCTAACTGACTAGTTGACAGGAGACATCTGGGCTGCCAATCCCATCATCCATTGTAGCCTTAAGGTTAAACCTCAACTTGCCTCTGATCCTGTTCTTTCAGACTGTTAAGGCTCTCAAATGGTTCATGAAGTAGACATTGCTGATGGATTATTTCAAACTAGTTCTTCCCTCATGATCTCCAACACCATCTACCAGTCATGAAGGACAGCATGGTGTTTTCTGAGAGAAGCGACTAAAATCCCAGATATTTCTCGCTTAGTTTTCAGAGGACTGAAGGTAGAGAGGTTTACAGAAGTATGGTATACAGTACAATATCCTCACACCACCATCTCACACAGTGGAAGATAAGATTAAGGTTAGAAATGTTTTAGTTAAGAAATTTTATTTGCTATACAGTATTTATAGTACTGTAGATTTCACGTATTATGAAACATGAATATTGTCTAAAATCAATAGTTTATTTTAAAAAATTGATATGTCAGCACAAAAGTTTACAGAATTCTAGGAAATTACTGGTGAAAAAAAGTGTTTTGTGTGTTGCCAGTTTTATTTTGTGTACTGTATTTTGCGTACTTTTATTTCATGGTTACTGTATTAGGAAAGTGCATATCATGAAATTGACCTTTTGTTATAAAGAATCTAATTTGATGTTCACAATAATCCTGAGGGGTAAATGTTATTAATATTCTTGTTTTGCAATTGTGACCTGAGGTTAAGTGGCTTCCCCAGTGTCACAGGGCTAGTAAATGCCAGAGGACAAATATGAACTTAGATCTTCCTGACTCCAGGATTGGTGCTCTATTTACTTTGCCAACCTCAAGGAGACTATGTTCTATGATGTATAGGGTGAGTATAATTTGTTCAAAGATAAGCAGATAAAAAATATATTAGAAAATAAATATAAAATGAAAAGGGATGGCATCATAATTGGTAAAATCAGGGAAATTGGTAACATGCAAGGAGGAGAGCTCAATTTGGAGTCAGAAGACCTCAGTACAAATCTTTATTTCTGTAATACTGTGATTCTTCTTGATACCTTGGGTATTTCAGTTTTCTTATGTGTAAAATGACAGTGCTATACTGAATGGTATTAGAATCTAGGACCTTATAATCAAGAAAAGAATTCTATAGGAAGTAGCACATGAACTGAACTTGGAAGGAACTTAAGAATTACGAGAAGCAAAGTGAAGAGAAAGTACATTACAGTCATGAGGAACAGCCTATGCAAAGGTAGAGAGGAGGGAGGAGGAATATTGAGTTTTTCAGCATAGCAAGCAGATCAGTTAAGTTGGCAAGTAGATGGTATGAAGGGAAAAAATGTAAACTAAATAAGCCTAAAAGGGAGTGTGAATTCAGACTGGGAAAAAACTTTTAAATTCCAAGTAGAAGAATTTGTATTTTTATCTTATCATTAATAGGGAATCAGAGAAGATTCTTGAGCAGAGGAATGTCATAGTCATATGTGTGTTTTAGGAAGATAATTTTGGCAACTATGTAGAAGGTGAATTAAAGAGATGAAAAATGGAGCAAGAATTATAATTATGAGGCTATTGAATGACTCAAATATGAGGAACTGGAAGCTTGAACTAAGGTGATGGCCATGTAGGTAGAGGGAAGGGGAGAGATGAGAGAGAAATTGGAGAGGGAGAATTGGTAAAACTTGGCAACTCTTTAGATATGATAGGTAAGAGGGTGGGAGTCAGTTACAGTGCTGAAGTTGTGAAACTGGGTAAGATGAAGGATAGCATTATTCTCAATAGAAATATGGAAGAAAGGTAGGTTTGGAGAAGGTGATAGTTTAGGAAAATAGGGAAGATACTGGGTTCTGTCTTCTACATGCTGATTTTGAAATACTTGTGGGACATTCCATTAGAAATATAAGACAAGCATTTGGTAATGTGAGAGTAGAACTCAGGAGAGAGTATGAAGCTGGATATATAGATATGAAAATTATTTGTTAAGATAGAATTAAACCTGTAAGGGTGAGCAAAAAGCCTGAAAAAAAAAAAACTTTGATACTTCATATGCAAATGGAAGACTAGGAAATAAAGTAAGCAAAAAAGACAAGGACTTGGCACCCAGTCTTAATTGTCTTCCCCTCCCATCAACTTCACCTTAGTATCTCTACCATTTATATCCCCTAGTTCCTTTCTAAATCTAAAAGGAGAGCTATCTGGTTGTGACTTCCCCAGATTGCTGGAAGGGTAAACTCAATACTGTTAGTAGTCCTACCTCTTTTTTTTTTTTTTTTTTTTGGTCACACTCCTGATTATGTACCATAGGGACAATAGCTGCCCCCACACTGGATAATCCTATGAGAGTTGAGCTGTTTTCTTCCTTTTTCCATCTCTATTTTCACCATCTCTGACAAGTCATAATTCCTTCCCTCTACCACCACCAGGATCTGCTTTCTTTCTTGGAGTATAAGCACATTCACCAACCCATAAGCAAATTCCCAGTTGACCTGCCCTAGTTGCCTAGTTAAAGCTTTAAAGTTGGCAATATGTGCTCAGACAATTTTCCAAAACTTTAATGGATTTAAAAATCAATTCACTTTTGTGATAACATGGGGTTGCTAACAGAAACAAATTTCTTTTTGTACCTAGAGAAGGTTTTATTCAACTTTAGACTGAAGTGATTGTTGTCTATATGGCTAGCAGCCTAGTGGGGGAGGGATGGGTAGGATCCAGTCCAAGCAATCTCTCTTATTTCTAAGGATCTCTCTAGCCATATCAAGCCAGAAACGTTTCTACCTCAAATTAAATATATTTGACCTAGGGATATAATTTTAAGAGGTTTAGAATAAAAGACATCTTCCCTGATCTTCCTTAAAGAGAGAGTAATACCTTATCATTGCCAACTTAGCTCCTCCACCCCACTCCTCCAAATCCTCCAAACACACATCTTTTGCTTTTCATGCACAAAATCATTAGGAATGGCTAATATACCTTTTTTTTTTAAAAAAATCATTTTATAGTAAATAGAAATCAGAGAAAGTTATATAGATTAGAACACATCAAAGATTGCACAAGGGTAAATGAGTTCAGCCAGGAAAGATAAAATCTCAGTCCAAGCGATAGATCTCACCAAGGGATGTCCTTTCTTAGTAGTCTCTAGGATGCCAGGTGCTAGTACATATTGGGGGTGGGTCATCTTAATCTAAAGAAATCCCTTTTCCACTGATGCAGGCATACAGCACTGCAGTGTGGTGGCACAGGTATTATATTCATATAGAGATGTTTAAAAATTCAATACAAAGATTATTTTTTTTAAAGGAAGGGAACTAGGGGAATCAGGAAATGTCTAACAGAGAAGGTGGTACTTGTGCAGAATTTTGATGAGCTGAGAAGCACTTTGAAGGCATGAGGAACAGTCAGTGCTAAGATGTGTAGATGGGAGGCAGAGTGTCCTGTGTGATGAACAGCAGGAAGATCAGTTTATCAGGACCACAGAGTGTGAGGAGAGTAATATATAAAAAGGTTGAATACATAAGTTGGGGCCAGGTTATGAAGGGTTCCAAGTAAAGAAGCTTATATTTAATCTTGGAGGTAATAGCCACTGAAGCTTACTGAGTGGGGGAATGACATGTTCAAGGCTACGCTTTAGGAAAGTCATTCTGGCAGTTGTGTGTAGGATAGCTATAGAAGGGATCAATGAGACAGAGAGCTCAATTAGGAAGCTACCACAGTCATCCAAGACAAAGGTAATAGAGGCCTGCACTAGAATAATGGTCCTGTGAGGAGAGAAAAGGGGACAGATAAAGAGATTATCATGACCCCTGTACCATCATAATATTTAAATTCATGATGAATTCCATATTTCTCTGTTTATCTAATACTCCTTGTTGTTCAATCATTTCAGTCATGTTCAACTTTTCATGACTCCATTTAGGGTTTTCTTGGCAAAGATACTGGAGTGGTTTGCCATTTCCTTCTCCTACTCATTTTACAGTGAGGAAACTGAGGCAAATAGTATTAAGTGATTTGCCCAGGATCACACAGCTAATAAACATCTGATGCTGGATTTGAATTCATGAATATGAGTCTTACTGATTTAAGCCCAGTACTCTATCCACTGTGCCACCCAACTGCGCTACCCAATACCCTTTGATTCCCACCCTAATTAGAATGTAATCCCCCAAGAGAATGGGAACTATTCCATTTTTGTCTTAGTATTTTCAGTGCCTACCACAGTACCCTGCACAAAAGAAGTATTTAATAAATGTTTATTGAGATTATTTGAATTAAAGTGGAATTTAAAGAAACTATGGGGCATGCAATATATAATAACCAGAGACACATTTGCTTTCGGGAATGCAACTAAAAATTCAAGTTTTCTTGCCCTAGTAAGCCTATAAGCTTATTGTGGCTCTGCTCTTTCCACTGGGCTTTCTTAAAGAGGTATTCTAACAGGCTATAGATAAAATTTAAGTGATTTACACAGATTTTTTACTAACAGGAAGAAATGTCTAAGTTCCCTGGAGCAGTCACACTTTTAATCCAATATAGCTCATAAATCACATTCACAACTTTCAGTTCTCAATCAATAGGATATTTTATAGTCTGTAGCAAAATTATCCAGAAAGAAGTAGGAGAAACACAAGAGGGGATATAGACAGGAGACCACACACAGCTGGGTTCTGTCAGCCTAAAGGAATTAACTTGCCAATTTTAACAATGAGTGATCTATCCTGGAACAGCAGTGTATTTATGAACAGCACAGAGCTGTGCTAACGAAGCATTTTGGGAGGACACAATCAATAATATCAAAACAAAGAAAATGGATTCCCCCTTTTATGTCAGGTTGGGAACAATCATCAATAATTTGCTCATTAAGTGTGGGACAGGGCTTTTTTTGGTTCTAATAGAAAAAATTTCATGATGTTTGTCTTAATTGACCTTGTTTGATGGCTGCTACCTTAAAAGTAAACCTATTTATACCAAAGGATTCTCAAACCTCAATGACATAGCATTTTGGATTGAATTTTCTGGTTTTTTTCTTTTTGGAGGGGGGAAGAAGGCAGGGCAATTGGGGTTAAGTGACTTGCCCAAGGTCACATGGCTAGTGTGTGTTAAGTGTCTGAGGCCAAATTTGAACTCAGGTCCCCTTGACTCCAGGGCTGGTGCTCTATTCACTGCACCACCTAGCTGCCCCTCTGTTTTTTTTTTTTAAAGAAATATCTTCATAAAATATTCTCAACCAAAATAAAATTATCAAAATAGTTGGCTTTGATCTCAAAGCTTAATTTGAAAATAAGGGCCCCAAAGGATTAGAGCTTCCTAAGAACATGCTCATGGGTCTATTTAACTGATTTTTCTGTGCAAATGAATTGAATATTAATAATTTCCAAAGCATTATGTTACAAAATCTATATTCTCTGCAAACTTAAAAATGCCTTTTTAAGAGAGGTAAGCAAAATTTCATTGACAATATAAATCCTTACATTTTTCAACTAGTGCTTATATGAATTGATGGAGAAGTCACAGAAGTTCAGAGTTAGAAGAGACCTCCAATTCATACCTGACCAAGAATACTCTCTATAATGTATTCAGTAAATGGTGATCCAGAATCAGCCTGAAGATATCCATTGATATGATAAACTCTTCATACTCTGCCATTGTCAGACCTCATATGGAGTATTTTTCTGGGCATCATGGTTTAGGAAGGAAATTGATAAGCTGGAAAGAGTCCAGTAGAAGGCAGCCATGAAAAACCTTCAGTTAACTACACGGGCTATGAAAATCTGCTGAAGAAACTGGACATTTTCAGTCTTAGATGAAAGACTCAGGATAGTGGTAGTCATGGTAGGGATGAGGTGGCTACATTTAAGTAGGAGGATTTCTCATGTGGAAGAAAGATTAGATTTTGTTAGGCCACAGAAGAAAGAGCATAGAACCGAGAGCAATGGATAGAAGGTACAAAGAACCAAATTTAGACTTGATGACTAGAAAACAAACAAACAAAACAAAAACAAACCAACCCAAATGACTTTCTATAATTAAAACTGTCTAAAAGTGGGATGACTTGCCTCAAGAGGTGGTGGATTGCTCCTCCTTGGAAGTTCTCATGTAGAGGCTAGGCAATCCCTTGTCATATATATTAGAGACTCCTTCATGGATAGATTGGACTAGAGACCCAACCAAGGTTTCTTCCTAATTTCAAATTCTATCACTCTGTAACTAATTACTTCCTGAGGCAATTCCTTACACTTTTGGATAACTATAATTGTTAGGAACTTTTTCCTTAAATCAAAGGATGAGATAGCTTCATTCAAGTAATATGGAAGAGGGAAATTAAAGTCTGAATTTTCCTCTTTGCAACTTTCAACTGCTTGTCCAAATACTGCCCCCTTAGAACCAATGAGAACAAGTCACTTGCATTCTCCAAGTAACTGCTCTTCAATACTAGAAGGAAGTTGTAATATACAACCAAGTGTAATCCAATCCATTCAAATAGGCATTTATTATATACTTGCCAAATGCAAGACATTGTACTAGGTGCTGGGGATATAAAGTCAAATTGTAAAATGGTGCCTTTTTGAAGAAATCATTTTCTACCAGGGCCAGAGGAACATATAAGTAGGAGTATATAGAAGTATACAAATAGTAGTTTAAAGAATAGAGAGAACGTAGGAAATAAAGAAATTCAGAAAGTCTACCAATAGGAGTTGGACCTTGAAGAAAGCTAAGGGATTCCAAGAGACAGAAGTTTAGAGTGTATAATCTAGGCATAGGGGATAGCCTCTGAAAAAGGTAAAGGTGGGAAATAAAATACAGTTTGGGAAAGAGAAGGTAGGCCATTTTTGGTTGGAATACAGAGTGTAAGAAGGAGAATAATATACATTGAGACTGAAAAGTTATGCTGAAGTTGGTTTGTGAAGGGCTTTAAATGATTGAGAAAGCTATATTTTATCTGAGAGGTAACAGAAAGTGACTGAAAATTCTTGAGCAGACGTGTTGTATGAAGATTATTTTGGCAGCTGTTTGGAAGATGAATTGGAGAGGGACAAGAATGGAATTAGAAGGCTGCTGCAACAAACTAGGCAAAAGGTGATGAGGTCTTGACACAGAGTGGTGGACGTGTGGTTGGAGTGAAGATGAAGAATAGCTGTTGTCGAGGTAGAATTGACAAAATTTGATTAATTATTGGATATGGGGGGTGAGGGAGAGGTTAAGGATGACTCTGAGGTTATGGACATTGGTGACTGCAAATTTAGCAATGCCCAAAGAAGAAATGGTCACATAGCAAAGGAAACTTGAGAGTAGTCAGAGTCACGATGAGAGGAGAGATCAATGTCAAGAAAACTCAGGGAAGAGAGTATTGAGAGAAGGAATATGGTTAGCAGTATCAAAAGCTGCAAATAGAAGTCAAGAAAAACTGGAAGATACACCATTAGATTTAGCAATAGTCCTCTGCTAGATGGCACAGTGGATGGGGTGCAGTTTCTGGAATCAGGAAGTCAGGAACATTCAAATCTTGCCTCAGACACTTACTACCTGGGTGATCTTGGGTAAGTCACTAGACCTCTATTTGCTTTGAGATCCTCATCTGTAAAATGTGTATAAGAGTAATGCCTACCTCCCAGGGCTGTTGTAAGGGAAAAAAAATAATAAAGCATTCTGAAAACTTTACAGAGCTATATAAAAGTTTCTAGTGAATCTCATTATCTTTTATCCAGGCCACACACTCACAATTCTTTCAATTGGTTTATGGTACGATCTTAAAGTCCTTTACCTTCCTCTGGATCAGATCTGCATAACCTGTGGCCCACGGGCCACTTGTGACACACTGAAAGATTTGAGGTGACCCATGAAAAGGGTAAAGGGGATTTTGTGTGGCCAGCGAAAAACATAGAGGATCTTCTACATTTTTCACAGGCTGCCTGAAATCCTTTGATGTGCTGCAAGCTGATCATGGGTCACACATTGTACAGGCCGGTCCTGGATGCTCTAACTCAAGGATATTTTAAAAATACGGTCCCCAAAACTGAACATGATAGTCTGAATGAGGTCAAATTATAGTTGAGCCATCATCTCTCTGGAACTTGACACAATGGTTCTCTCATACAGCACAAGATTATGCCAACTTTATTAACTATTGAGTCATATCAGTGATTCCTATTAACCTTGTAGTTCACACATATTTTCAAGGGAAAATACACACATACATACACAGTCATTAAAAAAAACTGAGATCATTTCAAGGTTAACTGGTTAATCAAGTTATAATTCTCTAATCTCATCCTTGTAAAATCTTGGGTTTTTTTTTGAACCATGGTATAAGACTTTACATTTATCTCTATTAAATTTCATCTTGTTAGCTTCCACTTAATATTCTAGCTTGTTGAGTCCTCAGATGCTTGCCATTATATCTGGTTGTTAATGCCCATAAATAGCACCACGAGGCTGTTAATAATAATTCCATAGACATGGAAAATGGAGAAACACAACCAGTTCAATTAATAACTTTCTTAAAAGATAAGCTACTTCAATATTATATTTAATGTTAACTTTTTGTTTTTCTTATCAGATAGGTGGTAGAATGGATAGAGAGCACTGATACTGTAGTCAGAAAAAACCTAGTTCAAATCTGGCATGAAACACTTACTACCTGGGTGACCCTAGGCAAGTCACTAACCTCTATGTGCCTAACTTTCCTTAGCCACAAAGTGAGGGCTGTTGTGAGGAACAAGTCAAATAGTACTTATAAAGTGCTTAGCCTGTCACATAGTAGGGATTTATTAAACATTTATTGTCTCCTTTTAAGAAAGGTTTCAAAGGAAAAATAATAATTAAATGCTTTGGCTACCACACATTGCATAATTTGTTAATAAGATGGATCAGTCATTTAAAATTAATTCATAGACCAATAAGCCCTGAGGCTTAACCCTACTGCTTATCCATCATTACCCTGGCCCTAGACTATTTCTGCCTATCTAAATGAATGGTAAAATGGTTCTGTGGAAAGTGAAAAGGTCTTAGAAACAGAGAACTTAGACTTGAATCTGGGCTTCATTACTTACTAACTGTGTGACTTTGGACAAACAACTTAACTGATCTAAGACTCAGTTTCCTCATCTATAAAATGGGGAAAATATAACTGCCCAATGAGAGTCATTTTATTTTTTTTAATGACAGTATTTTAAATTCAGCCTCCCTATTGGTACCTACCATACAAATCACTTACCTCACAGGGTTGTTGTAAGGGTCAAACATAATTATGTTTTCCAAATTTCAAAGCACTATATGAATGTCAGATCATTATAAGAATAGGGGAAATATCTATTATTTCATCATTGTATGGAAATGTGGTGGCAGCAACACCAGCCACTACTATAAAACTCTTCCAGCTTGCCAATTAATAGATAAGTCTAACAGAAATGCCTACAGTATTAGATAGAGGTTAATTTATTTGCCTAGGATTAGACAATTAGTTAGTATCAAAGCAGGATTTGAACCAAGTTTTCACAACTCTGAGCCCACTACAATATCCAGAATGCCATGTTGCCCCAAGGTTATTATTAAGAGTGTTATCACTCATCTTCTTCAGACATTTTAGCTTTCTTTAAAGATTTTCCTAACTCTTTTTTTTCTTGAAGCTTGATTTGTTAATTTATTAATCCTTTCTACAGACCAATTTTTTTTTATCCTATCTTACTTTTCTAAGTGAGAATCTTAGAGGTCATCTTGTTAGGACCTTACACAAATGTAGTAAGTATCTATAAGAAAGTGATAAAAGGTGAGAGATGGGTTAAGTACTGGAAAGGGAGGAAACATATATGAGTTTGTATTTCTCCAAATCCTCATGTTTCCAATTTCCATGGTCCTTGAGGAAGCTTCCTTCTCTCTAGCTGCTCAGAGAGCTAGGGAAGTAAGAGGAAGAAAATTACACTGTTAGGTAGATAAAATAGTAGAAATTGTGCTCAGATTGGCTTTTTTTTTTTGCCCCTTTTTTTTTTGGAGGGCAATTGGGGTTAAGTGACTTGCCCAAGGTCACATGGCTAGTTTTTGTGTTAAGTATCCGAGGCCACATTTGAACTCAGGTCCTCCTTACTCCAGGGCCAGTGCTTTATTCACTGCGCCACCTAGCTGCCCCTCAGATTGACTTTTTAGGGTTGGTGTAGCCTTGACCTCAGTTGTTGCTCAGCTGCTTGCTATGTCTGACAGAGATTCTTAATCTGGTATCCACAAAATTGTTTTGTTTTAAATTTTGAAAACTGCATATCAATATCTATTTTACAAAGACATTTATCACCATTAAGATTTTTATTAAGCATTTTTCATCCCAGCCATCGAAAAGTATACTTTCTAAATTACAATGGTAAAGGAATCATTTAACTTACAACAGAAAAGCTTTTCACAGCCTGAAAAATGACAGCCATTTTAGAGAACAGAGCAGTAATTTTGTGCAACAATTTAGGATAGGATGGAACACACTGGAGCATATATTGAAGTCTGAAGAGTGATTCTTGGGGTGGGAAGGAGATGAGGTCAGCAGATCTCTAGCATCTATTTCATGAGTTTGACATCGAAATTTACCCCAAATGAATGTGGCAAACAACATCTTTGAGTTCTGCAAACAGAAATTTCATTATACTGGATGAAACAATTTGTTCTAATTATCTTAAAAATCTGCTCTGCTACAAATCATATAATGAAGTTACATAGGAAAAAAAGTATAAAGGATGTGCTGTAAGAAAGTAACCTATCTGCCAGGCAGTCCTTTATCAGATTCAGGGCAGGACACAAAAGTATTTTTAGGTTTCAGGAAGTTAAGGAGATTCCCTTTAATAATGTTTGAAGACACCATAAAAAATGACTGATGGGGGGCACAGAGTTGGTTTTCCTTTATCATATTTGATATCTTATCCAATTTAAATGTTTTCATCTTTTATATTTTACTAATTTAACTTAAAAATAAACTTCGCCTCTTAATCATTATTAAGTGTTATTGCTCTCTAACATAAGTTCGTCAAGAATTACTCGGACTACAAAGTATAATGGTTATAGTAGCCTGGAAAGTGAGGTGGTCCAGTAGATAGAATGTGGGGCCTGGAGCCAGGAGGAACTGAGTTCAAATGTGGCTGTGTGACTCTGGACAAGTCACTTAATCCTGTTTGCCTCAGTTTCCTTATCTGCAAAATGAACCAGAGAAGGAAATGGTAAATTACTCTGGTATCTTTGCCAAGAAAACCCCAAATGGGGTCATAAAGAGTCACATACGACTGAACAACAACAAAGTTACAGTCTAAGAGTTCTCATTAGTATTTTTATTAACAATAATTTGTTTTATTTATTATCCAAAGCAAAAAATTTGATTATATTTTTTCTTTGAATCTAATCTCAGAAACTATATTTAGAAGCATTTCTTTATAGTAGCTAATCCATTTTTCACCAACCTTATTTTTCTTCTCTAATTCCTGTTCTCTATACTTGTTGTTATAAGCTGTTATCAAACTAATCAACATGTCCTCCTAATTGGCTCTTTCTCTTTGAAATGTCATTAATCCTGTAAATTAGTTATTTTTGTATGAATATGGATGACATACACTTTTCATAAAAGTCCATTCTAATTCCATATACTGAATGCACTGAGAATCACCCACATACAATTGTGTTTATCATCACCATACAGTATTTATTGAACAGTAATATATGCAGAGCACTATGCAAGGTACTCCAAGATTATTCTGCTATTTTCTCATCTATGGCTTTGCTTCAGTAGTTATGTCTTCTGTAACTTTTAAATTCAACAAATATTTATCAAATGCCTACTTTGTGAAATATAAGTCCTGGTACTAAGGTATTTTGTTAAAGAATTGTCTCTCTTCTCCCTCATTTTTTATTCTAGTGGGTACAAATATGTTCCTCTAGTGATTTTGATGAAATTAGTGGGAATAGGTGGCAAATTATTAGCCTCTATTCAGGGGTCACTTTAGAGCAAAACTGATTAGAATCTACTGATTGTTAGAGCCATAACTATATATATATATATATCTTTTAACCTAGAGAAAGTAGCACAAATTATGTCCTTAATTTAGTTGGGGAGAGATGATGGACATAAGACACTTCAAGGCCTCCAGTGAGGAAGACAATATGGCAGTAGTGGGGAACAGGTCAGGGTAGTCCAGAGAATAGCTCACTGAGAAAGTTCCCATTTCTTTTAAAAATTTAATTATAGCTGCTAATGGGGTACAAAAGTCAGCCATTTCTAAGCTGATTAATGACTGAAACCACTCTCTGGGCCTCTCTAAATTCAGGAACTAACTTTGGGCAAAATCCTAGCTGCTCTGCTCTAGTTACAGCTCTTTCCATTATCTTTAACAAAGACAATGATGAAGTACAAAGAGTAATGGGTTTGGATTCAATAGTAATGAGTCCAAGTCTGGCCATTAAATTTTACTTGGGTAAGTAAGTCAATTAGCCTCTTTGAATGTCAACTTCTTCATCAGTAGAAATGGGTGATCTAGTGCAATTCACATGGTCTGCTGTAAGGATCAAATGAGATAATTTATGTGAAAGTGTGTTGTTACCATAAAGCAAAAGAATATAAACTCCTCCAGGGCAGGAACTTCTGTGTTTTTGCCTTTGTTGAGATGTTTAAGCATTGTAATAGTAATGTAATGCGATCCCTTTGTATTGGCAAAGCTAACAGGCTCTTAGCATTTAGTATTTAATCAAACCTCTGTTAAAGAAAAAGAAGGTATGAACTCTTGTTGCTGATGTAACAGGAAGGGGTTAGCTGACACAGGAAGGAGCTAATGTTATGTGTAAATAAGGAGAGAAGCCCCTGCTGGGTCAGACAGATCTTCTTGGAGCAAGTTTCATGGAGGCAGAAGCTGCTGCCTCCAGGGAGGCTAAAGAGGAAAGGTCTCCCAGGCTGGAGAGAATGATTTTGTTTTTGTGAACCTGGGTGAAGTGATTTTGATTCTGGGAACCAGCTGGAGCTTCTGCTGGGGAGCTGCTGAGTCCGAGGGCCAGCCAGAGCTTCTGGGCACTGCCAAAGATGTCCAAGGGCCAGCTGGAGCTGCTGCAGACTGAGGAAGCATGACTATGATGCTGGTACTTTGCATGAACCTGTTTGTGGCTTTGTTAAGCCTTAACTTCCTGGAAACAGAGACTACGAAGGATTTAAGGACATTGTGAGCTTCAGTGTGAAACAGGAAGTGCTCAGAGAGCTGGACGAGGACTTGGGAGCTGTCTGCCTTTGAACCCAGGTGACAGTTTTGTGAATCCAGGTAGGATCAGGGACCATGGAAGGGGATCCAGGGAATCTGAGAGACCACCCTGAGACAAGCTGAAAGAAGACTTTACTTGGATACTGTGTACTGACTGAGAAATTGTAATTTACTAGTGACCTAGGATTGAAGGGCTTGTGTATTTTCTGATGATTGAATAGTGAATGATGACAGAATAGCAATTGATTTGTAAGTTGGTGTGCCCCATGAGTGGAGAACTTTGACTATTGTACTTTGTGTCCCTTAAGGAGGCAAGCCTTGGGGAAGCTAGGTGATGCAGTGAATAGAGTACCGGCCCTGGAGTCAGGAGTACCTGAGTTCAAATCCAGCCTCAGACACTTAACACACACACAATAAAAGAGCTGTGTGATGTTGGGCAAGTCATTTAACCCCAACTGCCATGCATTCTGCCCTCCAAAAAGCAAAAAAAAAAAAAAAAAAAGGAGGCAAGCCTCCTTAAGGATGATTGAATGATTGAGTTACTAAATGACTGAGTGACTAAATGAATGTACTTTGTTCAAAACTTTGTGACCACTGTGGTGAAAACTATGTAGCCATCTTAGTGATAAGTTGTTGTGAATGCTGTACCTTGATTTCTGTGAATGTTTTGCTCTGATTTGTTATTGAATAAATAGAGTGTTCACTATACTGTGTAATCAGAACCTTGAAAAGCTGTTCATAACAGTAGTCCTCTGGAAAGCTGCTTGTGCTTGGCTTTATAAGTATTTACCATATCTACACACAGTAGATACTTTTAAAAATGGTGAATTTAATTGAATAAAGCATAGGAAAAAAATACTAGGTTTTAGTATCACTATCATAAGTGCTATTATAATTATTATAATCAAAGTCATTATCAGAGGCCTTCTACTACAAATCTTCTTGTCATTCATTTAATCAGTCAAGAGCAAGCTGAAGTCAGAGAAGAGATTGGCTAGACCAAGGGTTAAGTTCTATCAATCAATTTTTTAAATATTGTTTCAATGTGATGTAGAAGTGATGATGGGTCCTTGAGGGCTATATTAGTTGAACATGGATTTAGTTAGGCTATTCTAAGCTACAAAGAGACTTCAAGTAGTGTGCCCAAAATTGGTGTAATTTTTTTTTTTGTTATAGGTGGAGCCAAAATGGCAGAGAGAAGCCAGGAAGCTGCGAGAGCTCTCTCCAGTTTCCCTTAGAAACAACATTAAATCAAACCTCTAAAAGAATTCTGGAGTTTTAGAATCCACAGAAAGACAGAGTGAAACAATTTTCTAGCCCAAGATAACTTAGAAGGAGTTGAGGAAAAATCTGTCTCAGCTGGGTAAAGGGGAAGCACAGCCCAGCACAGGCAGAGTGTGGCCAAGTTAGGTGGAAAGCTCTTAGCCACAGCACAAATCAACTGAGTCCCCTTTGTTCTGGCACAGCAGGTCAGCTGTGAGGGCTCCAGCCCCATGACAGAAAACAAACTGCCAGCACCAGAACTCGGACAACAGGTGTTATTAAACTGGAGCATCCCAGTGCAGCGGGCAAGCCTGCAGCCTCAGAGGCCCTAAGAAAGAAAGCCAGTGAACAAGCCTCTTCCCCACAGGGCAAGAAACTTGGGACAATATGCCCTGTATCCCAGGAGCAGAGCTCAACTTTTAAAAATGAGCAAAACCAAAAAGAACCCTGATCACAGAACACTACAATGGAGACAGGGAATATCAAAACAAAAACTCAAGAAGTGGATAAAAATGTCTAAATGTCTACATGAGAAGCCTCAAAAGGGAATATGAATTGGTCTCAAATCCAAAAAGTCCTCTTGGAAGAACTAAAAAAGAATTTTAAAATTCAAGTAAGAGAGGTAGAAGAAAAATTGGGAAAATAAATAAGAGTTATGCATGAGAGTTATGAAAAAAGAGTCAAAAGCTTAGAAAAAGAAGCACAAAATTTGACTGAAGAAAACAACTCCTTGAAAAATAGGATTGGTCAAATGGGGGAAAAATACATTGAAGAAAATAATTCCTTTAAAAATTGAATTGGCCAAATGGAAAAGGAGGTACAAAAACTAACTAAAGAAAATAATTCCTTTAAAGTTAGAATTGAGGGCGTCTAGGTGGTGCAGTGAATAGAGCACTGGCCCTGGAGTCAGGAGGACCTGAGTTCAAATCCAGTGTCAGACACTTAACACTTACTAGCTGTGTGACCTTGGGCAAGTCACTTAACCCCAACTGCCCTGCCTTCCCCCCTCCAAAAAGAAAAAAAAACCCAGAAAATTGAGGTCTACAGAAGTAAAATTACTTATCTCCCGCTATAATTCAATATTGTACTAGAAATATTAGTTTTAGCAATAAGAAAATAAAAAGAAATTGAAGGAATTTGACTAGGAAATGAGGAACAAAGCTATCACTCTTTGCAAAAATATGAGGGTATACTTGGAGAATCTTAGAGGATCAAGTAAAAGACTACTTGAAATGATTAACTACTTTAGCAAAGCTGCAGGTTATAAAATAAATCCACATAAACCATCAGCATTTCCATATAGTAATATGGACAAAGCTCAACAAGAAGAAATAGAAAGAAAAATTGCATTCAAAATAATTGTTGGAGGTGGAGCCAAGGTGGCAGAGTAAAGGCAGACTTGCCTGAACTCTCCCCCAAGTCCCTCCAAATGACTTGAAACATTCTAGAGCAGCAAAACCCATAAAAAGACAGAGGGAAACAAATTTCCAATCAAAGAAAACCTGGAAGGTTGATAGGAAAGGTCTGTTGCACCAGGCTGAGAGAGGAGCAAAGTCTAGCGAAGGCCCCACCAGCACAGTCCCAGCCCTAGCTAACCAGGAACGAGACAAGGGAGTGATTCAGTCAGTAAAGGCAGCAGCTGCTTCTGGGGCTCTGAACCCACTGACTGTAATGGGGTTAAAAAACTAGTCAGAGGGAGATTACAGGGGTCTCTTTGCTAGCACTGAGGCAGGACTCTGTCGTTTTGCCCATACTCAGATCTAGGTCACAGTCCTGGGTAGTCCCAGGTTATAGAGGAGCACTAGCATAGCAGAGCTTGTAGCTACAGTACAACAAGAACCCTGGTCACAGTTCCAAGGCAGAAAAGAATGGGAACAGGCCAAGAAAGTAGTAAACACCTCTTCTTAGATCATACCACATAGGAAGAACTGAAAACTTATAGGTCCCTAGAAATGTCTCTAAAAACAGCTGCATAAAACCCCTGAACTTTGGGACAGTGCATCTTCTACCCTGGAAGCAGAGACCTACTTTAACAAAGAACTGAAAGCCAACTAATAGTCTAGGAAAATGCGCAAACAACAGAAAAAAAAAAAAACCAGCCTGTATTATTTTCACTTTTTTTTGGTAACGTTTTTTTCCTTTCTATTCTTTCCCACCCACAACATGACTAATGTGGAAATAGGTTTATATGATTGTACGTGTATGACCTATACCAGATTGCTTGTTATCTTTTGGAGGAGAGAATGGGATGGAAAGAAGGAGAAAAACTTGAAATTCAAAATCTTGTAAAAAATGAATGTTGAAAACAATCTTTACACGTAATTGGAAAAAAATAAAATAGACAAATGAAACAAAAAGAGTCACCTTTAAAAATGCAGAATTATTCTCCTAGTACTTCCAGAATATGCCCTAAGGAGTAGTTGAGCTAGCTATGGAAAGCCTAATATTTGGCTGTTTGTCATATGACACCTTTATTAGCGTCATAATTATTATTGTTTTGGCTCAGCAATTCATAGGGAAAAAACATCGTGAGGTGTAGCAGAATCCTGGATTGCCTCAGGCTACCATTTTGTTTTCACCGGCGAAGATGGTTTTGTTTTTTTTTTGCCACCTTTACTTTTCCTTACCAAATCGTACAACCTCTCTCGACCTCATTTTTCCATCAGAAAAAGGGAACATAACGATGTTTTCCTTATAAGGTTATTGTATGGATCAAATGAGATAATATGTGTAAGCATCTTACACACTTCACACTGGTATAATTATGATGATGATGGTGATTATAAACATTGATGGAAGGAAGACTGATATTAATATAAGCAGAACCTTTCAAAATCAAAATGTTATTCTGTTCTTTGAATTTTATCGATTCCAGAGCAACATAAGTGAGGTCGGCCTGTTCTACTTTTAAGAGCAAGGGATCTGCGATAATGGCATAACAGACTTGGCTTTAGCATCAAGAATTTATTGAAATTCAGAGGGTTGTGACTTCTGGCAAATGACAACCCTTTTAATTCAGATTCTCCAATCTAAAGGATGGAATTATACTTGCCACTGACATGACAAACAAAAGCATCCTAAGTATTGCCAAGAGAACATTTAAAGAGCACTTTAAGTTCAGGGGAAGAAAAGCACCAATAATAAAATGTAATATAAATAATAAATAATCCCTTGCTCCTGATACAAGAAGTTCTGTACTTCTAGTTCTACAATAATATTAAATCACTATTACCAGGAGACCTAAATTTATAAACCAAGTTTGGCCTCCAAGTTAAGGCTCTAGGATTGCCTTCATAGACAAAAATGTTTGCTTTATCTGCCCTTTACTTTTCTGCTTGCTTTGTAATTTGAAATAATTGCCACAGTGTTTCAGCAAATTTATGGTCATCAGCTTTTATGGTTAGTAGACACCTCTTTGGCGTTAAAATAAAACCCAAAGGCATCGTGATATACTGAATAGGGGAAAGGAAAACAACAGACACCACAATATTATTGGCTATATGGCTATTTAGATGTAGGAATGAATGAGTGAATGAATGAATGAATGAATGAATGAGTGAATGACTGAATGAATGACTGAATGAATGAACGAATGGCATTTTCTTTCAATTCCAAATGGCACATGCAGGACACTCTTAAGGAGCAGCTGCTGAGAATCCATAAGGTCTCAGAATGAAGTGGAGAGAAGCACTTTGGGCTATATGATTGAGTTCTCTGAATCAGAGTAGGAGCTTTCTGATACCAACTATGTGAAGTGTCCCTGAAATTAGGGGAAGCACTCTTATGATTCCAGTGTCAGGGTACTTTGGGAGATTGGATCATAGATATTGTAAGGGCAAAGAAGTGAATGAAAATTAGTTTTATTTCATCCTTTTGATGGCATTTAAAAAATGATGGCAGAATGTGTTATTTGTCAAGCCACAAGGGTGAGTGTGTGTGTGTGTGTGTGTGTGTGTGTGTGTGTGTGAATATTTAAAAGACAAACAGAATTTGGCAAACAGAAACACAGAAGGCAGCAAGGTAGTAGTTCTGGAACCTTCGCGTACATTTATAGGTGACCTTTTGTCAAACAGGAATGGTTAGTGAAAACTGAGTAAGATGACAGGCATGTACCTCTACACAGCAATAGAAACATCTTTACCACCTATATGTTTTCTGGTATAGAGGAAGGTATGCATATAGCAATTCAGGCCCCAAATTCCTCACTGTAGACACTGCATGACAGCCTTTGATTTTGGAGCTCCTAGCACCTGTCTGTCCATCTAGACATAGAAAAGGCAGACATCATGTATGCTAAGCTTGATGTATGAAACAATTTATGAAGATTTCTGTATTCCAGGTAAGATTCTATTAATAGGCTACTTTAATACATAGGGATATTTGTCCCTTGATATATCTCCCTGAAGTAATTGATGGGTATTTGATAAATATTGTTTCACTCCACATTCCCCCAACTCTACCCCTGAGGGTAGAGTTATTGGGTACTTTCTGTGACAATGTGTTCTTTACCAGCGTCAAAGATACTAGGGTTTAGACTAATCATACACAGGGGAATTTGGGAAGCAGTAATAAGTTACTCTGAGGAGAAACTAAGCTATTTTCATTAAAGCAAAGTAATGCAATAGCTTTTCGTATTTGTGAGAGTCAATGTCACTAAGTGGCTAATGAGCCACCCTTTGAGGAGGATCTGGGTTTGAGTCCTACCTTTGAGATATATCATGTCATGATCCCAGGCAAATCACTTAATCTCTCTGCAATCATATAATTATAATAGTTAACCTTTATATAATGTTTTAAGGTTTATAAAATTCTTTACATATATTATCTCTTTTGACTCTCCCAGCAGCCCTATTAGGTAGATGCTATTATTACCTTCATTTTACAGAAGAGAAAATTGAGGCTTAGAGATGTGAAGAGATTGCCCAAGGGCACAGAGTTAGTATCTTATTTGAACTTTGGTCTTCTCAATTCCAGGTCCAGCATTCTATACATATTGCAACACTTAGCTTTTTCCCAGGAGAAACCGAGGTACCATAATCTGTATTGGAATATTTTCACCAGTGAAATCATCCTTCAAAGCATGAAATTTTCAAGCAAATTCAAGATTCTTGGGAGCTTAAGCTATTTTATTTTTGTGAAGAAAACTCTTCGTAAACCTTAAAATCACTGTATAAAAATAAGTTGCTAAATTTTAGGTAGTTGAAGGGTGCAGAGGAGAGTGCTGAACTTGGAGTCAAGAAGACCTGAGTTCAAATCCTACCTCAGATGCTAACTTTGATCCTAAGATCCTAGACAAGTCCCTCAACCTGTGTCTCAGTTTCCTCATATGTAAACTAAAGTTGCTACAAATCTTAAAGTGCTATACGAATAATTGTTATTTTGTGCTCAGTTTTTAAAGTCACACCCAACTCTTCATGACCCCGTTTTGGGTTTTCTGGGCAAAGATCCTGGAGAGGTTTGCCTTTTTCTTCTTTAGTTTATTTTATAAATGATGGACTGAGGCAAACAGGGTTAGGTGACTTGCCCAGGGTCACACAGATAGTGTCTGAGGCTAGATTTGAACTCAGGTCTTCCTGAATACAAGTCTAGCACTCTATCTAGCTGCTCTATATAAATGCTGATTATTATTATCAGCTCACTATGCAACTCTATGAAACCTAGAGGAGGTACTAATCTGCATAGGTAGAAGGAATTTCCTTCTCCAATGAGACCACAAAAGTGTGTGTGGGGGGACAGGGAGAGGGGAAGAAGAAAAAGAGGATGATGTAGTTCAAATCTGTTATTTTAAAATGTATCCTAAGAGAATTCTGGGAAGATTGAGTAGTCAGATCAACTCTACAAATTTCCTCCACAAAAATAGACAGAACATAGCCACAAAACAGCAGAAATAAACATGGGTTAAAATAGTTGTCTGTCTAAGACAATTTGAGAAGACTCTAGGAAAGATCCAATCTCCAGGGTTAGGAATTCACCCTGAGTGAAGTGTAAACACTCTTAGGTCAACTCCCGCAGACGCAACAAACAAGCCCTGGGGGCATCTGGGTTGAAAAGTAGTCAGCCTACAAACTTTCATTTTGCAGACAGTGTGGGGGTCTGACTGCTGAGGAGGAGAAGATTGAAAAGCCTATCATTGCTGAGGGATGCCAGCTAAAGTTGTACTTACCGGAGGCATGCCGGGAGGAGTTACCACACAACTGATGAGTGCAATAGTGAGGGGGCAGGACCCTATTGACTGTGGGCACTTGTAGAAGAGCAGAGTATAGCTTCAGTTCCAGGGCAGAGAGGACAGGTGTAGTTTGCATCCACCAGAGGAACCAAAGGGAGCAAGATAATTTGCGGGACAGTGTGGCTGGGGCCCCTAGTTGGGTCTTAGAAGTACAGAATAGAATTCAAGGTTAGGGCCTGATATGTATCTCAGAAAATAACAGTAAGAAGGACCTAGGACTTAGGGCATCATTCCCCATATCTTGTGACTATAATTTGATTACACTAATAGTGGCTAAAACCAAAATAAAACAAACAAATGAATAAATAAAAATGAGTAAGCAAAGGAGAAAGAACTCAAACATAGACAGTTATTATGGTGTTAGAAAGGATCCAGGTTCATATTCAAAGGAAGAAAATGGAGCTAAAAAGTCACTCCTTTTTCAATGAGATATATCAAATAGTCCCATGCCCCAAAAGAAGTTTTGGAAAAAATTAAAAAGTTCTTTAAAAATTAAACGAGTGAGGAAAAATTAGAAAAAAAAAATAAAACCAATCCAAGAAAATCAAGAAAATTATGAAAAGAAAGTCAACAAACTTGAAATAGAGAATAAAGAACTTGACGAAGAACATAATTCCTTGAAAACTAGAATTGGGCAAGGGAAAGCTAATGACATTCTAAGATACCAAGAAATCATAAAACACAATCAAAGGAATGAAAAAAAATAGGAGAGTAAGTGAAACATTTTATCAGAAAAACAACTGATCTGAAGAAGAGAGCGAGGAGAAATAATATAAGAATAGTCAGAGTTCCTAAAAAATATGATTAAAAAAGAATTTTATGCACTATTTTGAGAAATTATCAAAGAAAATTGCCCTGAAGTTCTAGAACAAGAAGGCAAAGCAGAAATTGAAAAAAAAAATGCGTGAATCACCATCTGAAAGAGATTGTAGGAGGAAAATTTACATGAATATCATAGCCAAGTTTCAAAGCTCTGAGGTTAAGGAAAAAAACATAGCTTAGACTTTGAATGAGATGGATTTACCCATAAAATGGAAATGGATAGCAAAATAAAAATCTAAATTCAAAAATATTTTACTTTCATGAAACATTATAAAAATGAAAGATACACACAAAGATAAAATAAAGGGCTGGAGTAAAATTTACTGTGTAAAAAAAGTAGGGATAGTAATCATAATCTCAGACAAAGCTAAAGTTAAAATAGATTTAATCAAAAGTGAAAAACAGAAACTACACACTATGTCAGCAATATTATTCAATATAGTTTTAGTTTAGACCATTTAAAATACTAGACAGTATAAAATACCTGAGTATATATCTGCCAAAACATACAGGAACTATGTGAACAGACGCATAAAGCACTTCTTATACAAATAAACTCAGATCTAAATAATTGAAGCAATATTTATTGTTCATGGGTAGGTAAAGCCAATATAATTTTTAAAATGACAGTTTTGCCTAACCAACTTATTTGTTTCATGTCATCCCAATTGAATTACTAAAAAAATTATTTTACTGAGTTATAAAAATAATAACAAAGTTCATTTAAAAGAGCAAAAGGTCAGGAACTTCAAAGCAACCGGGAAAAAAGATGTAAGGGAAGTAAATTCAGCAGTATCAGGTTTTAAACTATATTATAAGAGAGAGCATTGTTGAAATATAAAAAGGATAATTTTGATTATTTTGAATTAAAACTTTCTTGTGTAAATAAAACCTATGTAACCAAGAATAGAAAGAATGCAGAAAATTGGGGAAAAAACTTTCATAGAAAATCTCTCAGATAGGATGTGATCGGTTGGAATACTATTATGGTGTAGGAAATGATGAACTGGTTGATTTACAAAAAACATGAAAGGACTTGATCTTATTAAGGAAGATGATATCTACCTCAGAAAAACAGATGACAGGTGGAAATAAAGCATAATATGGTCTTAGATATATGTGTATGAGTGTTTATGAGTGTATGGCTATAGATATATATGTATGTGTGTGTGTGTGTGTGTGTGTGTGTGTGTATCCATGCTTAATAGTAGCCTTCTTTAGGGTGGGAGGGAAGGAAGGGGAAAATAAAGTAAGAAATGCACAGCAGAGAACAAAAGAAAATCAACAAGGAAGCAAAGAAAAGCTGGTCAGCTTTGAAAACAATATTTAGTATTTATTATATAGGTTTTCTTGAAATGAAAATTTATTGTTTTATATTGTATCCTCTCCTATGGCCTGCTGTGTACATGGCAATTTTCTTTCTTTTCTCATTTTGTATTTAAGTTTAAAATTAAGTTTAAATTAAATTTAATTAAGTTTAAAATTTGAACACTAATGCATTGTTGGTGGAGCTGTGAACTGATACAACCATTCTGGAGAGCAATCTGGAACTATGTCCAAAGGGCTATAAATAATTGCATACCCTTTGACCCAGTAATATCACTTCTAGGGTTGTATCCCAAAGAGATCATAGAAGTGGGAGGAAGACCCATATATACAAAAATATTTATTGTAACTCTCTTTGTGGTG
>CM053586.1:150574730-150610154 GCA_028646515.1 Pseudochirops corinnae | reverse complement strand
ACTATTGTACAATGTGAAAGTATTTGCAGATCCTATACTTGATTGCATCCTGCCATGGGGGCAGGGAGAAGGGAGGGGAGAAAATTTGAAACTCAAGGGATTGTGGAACTGAATCTTGTAAACTAAAAGTAAATAAATAAGTCAATGAAAAAAAATAAAACAAAATAAAACAAATAAAATATATTAAAGAATGTTGTGAGTACCAACTCCCCCCACTCCCATACACATATGTATGTATATGTGTGTATGTGTATATTTGTGTATACACACGCACACACACACACATATATACACACACTCAAGCTCACAGATGATTAGTCACTTTCCTAAAATCAACTGGGAAATTGATAGCAGATCCAGCCTCTGGGTCATCTCATTAAGAATTCAATGCTGCTTCTACTGCATGCTGCTACCAGGCAACATATATTACACACACACACATACACACACACACACACACACATACACACACACACATGCACATACATTGAGGTAGGGGACTGAATTTTTTTTCTTTTGCCTTTTTTGTATCCCCAACACTTAGCACAATGAATAGTAAGCACTTAATACATTTTTGTTGACTGACAACAGATGTCAGAGAATCTGTTACTGAAAAATAAACTCGGCACTTTGTGGTAAACCGATGAACATTTCCAGCTGGTTATTGGATAACGGACATGCAGACTGTCACCAGGCCAGTGCATAAAACTTTTCTGGCTTGGAAGCTCTACAAGAATATGGACTTAGCTAATAGAATCTCTCAATTGAGGTTCACCTCTGTACCATGATTAGGCATCAGAGTGGGACTTTGAATGGAGATGCAATGATTTTATTCAATTTATTCAATGTTTTTAAAGTTTACAAAGATCTCCTCACAAAAATAAAGCAGTTTAACCTCTAGAGTAGTAGTTCTCAACCTTCCTAATGCCATGACCCTTTAATACTGTTCCTCATGTTGTGGTGACCCCCAATCATAAAATTATTTTTGTTGCTACTTCATAACTGTAATTTTGCTACCATTATGAACTGTAATGTAAACATCTGATATGCAGGATGTATTTAAATTGAACATAACCCACAGATTGAGAACTGCTGCTGTAGAGAATCTTGAATTTGCTTGACAATCTCATACTTCAAAAGATCTATCATGACTGGTGTGGGTATTCCTTCTTCTAATACAGATTACAATGTCTCTTTGACACTTTGGAGGTGGCTAGATGTTGAAGTGGAAAAAATATTGAGCCTGGAATTGAGAAGATCAAAGTTCAAATCCTGCCTCATATACCAACTAGTTGTGTGAAAGTGGACAAGTTACTTAACATCTTTAATCCTTAGTTTCCTCATCTATAAGATAATAAAAAGTAATAAAATATCTACCTTATAAGGTTTCTGAGTCAACTGAAATAATACATGTAAAATATTTAGTAAACCCTAAACCACTATGTAAGTGCAGCTATTTTGATTATGAATGTTGTGATTTTCATGCTACGAAATTCTTGTCCAGTTATTTCAATAAATTGTCCGTGGAGGATCTATCCAATACAGTAGAGGGTTTTCTTTTCTCGGATTATTTTTTGGTGTGTGTATATGGTTATTTTGGGGGAACCCATTTATCACTGAGAATGCTTCTGTTCTCTATTTGACTAGAAGATAAGCACATCTCATTTTTCAGACATGCAGGTACTGTATGACTCATCGCGTTATTTTTATGTCATTTGTCATATTCAGGTAATTGCTGATAGCATGCTTACTTAGAACCACCATAGTTTCTTCCACTGCACTTTGGGTTATTTATAATTTTAATTCCTTTGAGATCATAGTTTTTATGAATTGCAGACATAAAACACTGCTTCCCCAATACTGTTGTTAAAAATAAATTTTAGGTAGTTTGAAATATTGAAAACACTTTAAATTTTCCCAAATTCAATTCAGCCTGACTTCCTGTCATGACTCAATTCTAGGCCCTGTTCTTTGTCTATTTGTGGTACTCATCCAATATATAAGGACTAACTCAAGAGGCTGAGCATCTGGGTACATGTTCAGATTCTGGGAAATGTAAATATATCATTCACTTTATTTTTCAAGTGTTGGTAGGATACTTTCTGTTCACGATGCTGAGAAAATTTCACACTGTTCTAGGGCTTGGTACATCTCTAGGGCGGGGGGTAGAGAAGGAAGAAAAGAGCTACATGATAACTTTTTATATATTCAAGAGGAACAGAAAGTTGTATGTCATAGACTTGGAGTTTCATGTGTGATCATCTCCCCCTCCCCATTCTACTATATTATGAAAATGCTTGTTTTACTTCTTAAATTCAGAATAAGAGAAAATAAGCAGTACAATCAACATCATCTGCAAATAGTGTTTTCACTTTCAATAGCAAATATATTAAAACAATTTTGTACTCTGTGTAGGACATCTTATAATAAAGTACTGATGAAATATTTGAGTATAGGACATCTCAGTACTGAACTTTGCTGAATGACAGTACTCAGAGGTTTACACAAGTTATCTCCATTGTATCTAACTGTCTCTATCTCTATCTCTACCTATATCTATATGCATACATGTGTGAATATATATATGTGTGTATACATACCTACAACACAAACATATGTATGTATATGTACATACACACACATTTGTACTTCTGATGTCTTACTTAAGTGTCTAAGGCCTTACCTTATACTTACCTAAACTACTGTTTTGCAGAGAATTTGCACAAGGCAAGTGCTCACACAGAGGTCAGGAGAAGAGGTACAGGGACACTCTCAAGGTGTCTCTGAAGAGCTTTAGTATTGATCGTGAGACATGGGAAATGCTGGAGAAGGACTGCCTGCCATGACATGTCCAAAGAAGCTGCTGTACTCCATAAGCAAAGCAGCATCACAGCAGCACAAAGGAAATATGAGTTGCACAAATCCAGAGACATCTTGATCTCAAATGTTATAAAGGACTACTTGTACCTGACTCGTGGTAGAGTCTTGCAAATTTGTATTGGGCTGATCAGCTACAGACAAAACATGCTGTACCCTGATCCCACCCACATGACATCATTAGTTAATTTTGAAAACAACAGATAAATAGCAAGAATATGTAGGGACTTCTTATTTGAGGATAACCTTTGAGGTTGCATTTTAAAATCCCTAGTCAAATGCTTTTTCAAAATCATTAAACGAAAGACATAGTGGTATATTTATTGTCTTCAACTCTTGCTATCGTCCTGTATAGCTTCTGCCCATTGAAGTTAAAATCCTTGTAAAGGCCATCTACAATAGACACTTCTACTTTTTTCTTCTTTCCTTTCACTTTCTTCTTAAGCCCTTACAACTTGGCATATGACTTTATCATTCCACTGAAACTGCTCTCTTCAAAATTATTAATGATCTTCTACTTATAAGACCCAATGACCTTTTCTTCAACCCTCTCTCCTTGATCTGTCTTCAGTCTTTAACACTACTGATCACTCTCTTTTCTGATATTCTCTAGTGTTGAGGATATGACTTTCTCCTGATTCTCCTCATATCTGATTTCTTCTCTGTTTCCTTTACTGGATCCTCTTCCAATCTGTGGATATCCTTCAGGGTTGTGTCCTAGGCCCTTTTCTCTTTTCCTTCTAAACTATTTCATTTGGCAATCTCATCAACTTTCAAGGATTTCATTATCATCTTTATGCTGATGTTTCTCAAATCTATCTTTCCTGCCCCAATCTCTCTGTTCATCTCAAATCTGGTATCTCCAACTTCATTTCAGATATCTCACAATGGATACCCAATAGATAACTTAAATTATTTATGTTCAAAATAGAACTCGTTATCTTTCCCTCTAAATGCTCTCTATCTCCTACCTTCCCTGTTATAGTAGAGTGCAACACTATCCTCCTAGTACCTCAGGCTCACAACCTAGAAGTCATCCTGGATGTCTCACTTTCTCTCACCCCCACATATCCAAGCTTTTTCCAAGACTTGTTGATCTGACCTTTGCAACAGTTTTAAAATACATCCCCTTCTGTTTGACAATACCTCCACTCTAGTATAGGTCTTTGTCACTTCATGCTCGTACTATTATAATAGACTGCTAGTGGGTCTGTCTGCTTCAAGTCTCCTCACTCTAATACACCCTCCATTCATCCACTAAAGTGATTTTCCTAAAGCACAATTGCAATTATGTTAGCCTCCTCCTCAATAAACTCCAGTGGCTCCTTCTTGCCTCCAGAAGCAAATACAAAATACTCTGGCTTCAGAAACCTTCGTAATCTAAGCTACCCTACTTTTATAGTCTTCTTACACTTACTTTTCAGTAACATCCTGACTGTTCCAGAAACAAGATATTCTATTACCCCACTCCAACAATTTTCTCTTATTTCCTCCTATGCCTGGAACACTCTCCCTCCTTCAATCCAACTACTGACCTCCCTGGCTTTCATTAAATTTCAACTAACATCCCATCTTCTATGAGATCTCTTAATACCAAAGCTTCCCTTTTGTTATTTCCCATTTATCTCCCATCTATCTATCTATCTATCTATCTATCTATCTATCTATCTATCTATCTATCTATCTGTCTGTCTGTCTGTCTGTCTGTCTGTCTATCTATCTGTCTGTCTGTCTGTCTGTCTGTCTGTCTGTCTGTCTGTCTATCCATCTATCTGTCTATCATGTGCTTTGTGTGTGTGTGTGTGTGTGTATTTGCTCTTCCCCATTATATTGTAATCTAGTTGAGGGCAGAGACTGTCTTTTTCCTCTGTTTGTACCTTTAGTACTTAGTAGAGAGGCTGGCTCATAGTAGGTGCTAAACAAATGTTTACTGATTCATCAATTCATCAATACTCTCTATAGCTCTCAATAATTTATGTGTCTGCAAAGACATAGTCTATATTATTGAAAACTGTGTATGGAAAAGCTGTCTTTTTTCGATCCCTTTTTTTCATTAAGCATACCCCTCAATAGGTAAGTAGATCATTTTTATAAAGATTTTAATAGCCAATGACCTCAATAGATCTCCCCCCTCCCCCCAGCTATTATCAAAGCACCATTTGGGACATTTTCTCTTGGGAGTTTTCCTTCTTTGAAATATCTTCAAAATCAACCTCCAAATGGCTTTAAAATAGTGATTATTCCACCACACTTAGTCTTTGCACAAGTTGATACTGTTTCTTGGCTTCTGTCATGCTACTATGACATGTTTTGCAAATAAGCACATACTGTAAATGTGTTGCCATAGGCTGCCATGCATCTCCACTTAGCAAGGAGATTAAATATTTGAAGGGCAGTGACAATTTTCAGGCTTTTTCAGATTCCTATGCCAATAGTTTTATATCAGTTAAACTTCCCTAGGATATGTTGACTGAATCAGCATCTTTACTTTTGTTCTTTTTTTTAATCAGACAGCTCCTTTTAACAGGTCAGACTGAAGACACTTAACTATATGCAGTGTTGATTGTCTTCTCATCTTTACTTTTTTTTTTTTTTCTAATTTACTGTTTACTTTTATCTGCAAAAACCAAATGATGTGACTACACAAACAGCTGGGAAATGACTGCTAAAACTATCTATACTCAGTTGTTTGCTGTCTATTGAATTATAGCCTACTTAATTTTTTCAGTGTCACTTAATGTTGGTCATATGCAGTGCCTTCCAAATATCTTCATGTGTGAAGCTTCTGAAAAGCTTTTGCCTCCTCAGTTTTTCTTTTAACTGAAAATGATATTTTCTAATACAGAACCACAGGATTTTAGAATACATGTTAGAAGGAATGTAACTGGTCGTCTAGTCCAATCCCATCATTTAAAAAATAAAAAAGGTCTGGAACATTTTTGTCTTCACCAATATCATACAGATATTCATGGGGCAGATTCATGATTCAAACCCATATCTTCTGGGTCAAGAGCTGGCATTCCTTTTTTTTCCTCTTTAAAAATGTTATTATTTATTTATTTTAAACATTCTTTTCTTTTTAGAGCTCCAAATTGTCTCAATCCTCCCCCACCCATTGAGAAGGCAAGCAATATGTTATCAATTATACATGAAATCATGTAAAGCATAAAATCATGTAATTTCCATATCAGCCATATTTTTTTTAAAAAGCAAATTAAGAAGTGTCTGTTGTCTCCCTTGGAACACAACAAACGACCCCCAAGGGTAGTGACTAACTGGTTAGGAACCCAGTATTTTTTGTGGATTATAAGTATCTGTTAAAAATAACTCTTATTGTAACCCAATATCTAGTATCTAATAGCACCAACCATACTTCCTTTCTCTATGGGCCAATTGATGCTTCTTCCTGCTTTGGCTTATAACTAGGGATGAAATCAAGCTGTTTTGTTGAATCATATTCTAAATTGTAAGCCATGGAGTTTATTTTTATGACACTTTCTTGTCCCAATGTTTACAATGTGACCACCAAATAGCAAAATGATTTATACTGACTTAGTTTGAAGTCTTGTTAAGTTATTGCAGATTTTCTCTATGTGCTTAGTCTAAATGGAATATTAATACGTAAGTTGAAACTTTATTATGGTCTGTTTGTGCTTATTATGAGCACATGGCAATATGTTTAAGACCACTCAGATAGGATGTTTCTTCTTTGCTTCGGACATAAGATGAAACCAACTTTGTCAATTCTTAACATTTTTCCAGAACAAATATATGTGACCCATGCTTTCATTTCATTGTAATTCCTGAGTATTTTGGTCTTGTTTAAAATGAAAATATCAAGATGAATGTGGCTCTTTCCATCTCATAGCATGAAATTTTAAAAATTCTTTCATTTTCTTCAATTAAAAAGGTTTTTTTCCCCCGTCTCCCACTTAGACGCTCTCTCACTGAAAAAAGGAAAAATAAAACAAAAGCCTCGTACCATGCACACATAGTCAAAACAAATTCTCATATTGGCCATGTCTCAAAATATGTCTCATTCTCTATATTTAGTTGGTTTCCTTTCTGTTAGGAGTTAAGTATCAGAAGATGATTCATAGTGAACTTATGTGAACAAGGAGAACAGTTTATAACATAATGCCAGCATTGTATAAATGAATAACTTTGAAAGCATTAAGAACTCTAATGAACATAATGACCATTAACACTCTAATTAACACAATGAGGCAGCAAATCAGCAAGTTTTTAAAAGTTGAACTCGCTTTACTCCCCTTCCCTCACCCCATTCATGTAGTTTGGGTTTCAAACTGTCCAGTGTTCCAAATCACCCATCCAATTATCCCAGAACTCCTAATAATTATAACCAATGGCTTTCATTAACCAGCCTTTATAATTGATTACCTTTTCTTTCCATTATGCCTGAGTCTGTGCTTTATGGAGAAACTCTAAATGTTTCACCCTTAATCAGGTTGGATAACCTAGCCCTGAAGAATCCATATGGCAAGCTTTGGTGGCTGATATGTTGAAATCACAAACTTTATTTATAGGTCCTGTTTTTGACTGACTAAATTATTTCATTGTTGAGTAAATTTGTGTGGTGATGCAGTTTTGTGTACTGAATAACTGCATATTGAATCAGTTTATCTCCAAGCATGAAGGTAAGAAGTGGAATGGCAGAATGATGGCACAGGGAAGAGATGTTGGCATTGGAAAATTCATGTCAAGGTAAAGCAAATAAATAAAATAATGACTATGGAATTCTAAACAGGGGCTATGTAGTTTAGAAGTTATAATTATGTTGCTATATGGTATGCATGAATTAGACAGTCATAATAAATTTCTTGTCAAAGTTTTCAGATTAGTAAAAATTATAGCTAGAAATGACCATTAACATCATTTGGCTTTATGTTTTCATTTTAGAAGTAAGGAAATTGAGACTCAGGAAGAGGTCCACCACATAAGTGGCAAAAGGGCTTCTTGAGCCTAGGCTTTTTGGTGCTAATTTCAATCTTCTTTCCTCTCTATATTACTACTAGTACCCATGGGACTTTATTTCTGATATCAAAATGGAAGAAAAAGAGAACACGCAATTTGATGTGCTATAATTCATTTCACAGGTAACCCCCCAGGAGTATATATTGGAATATTTATACATGCTGAGAAAATGATGTAGTAAATAAAGGACCGAACTCAGAATCAGAAGTCTTGCCTTCAAATCTGCCCTGCCACATCCTGGCTGTGTGATTCTGAGAAAGTTACCTCATCTCTTAAGTGAGCCTGGTGACTTTCTAAGAGTTTAAGTTGTAAAGCAGACTCTCATCTGTATAGACAGAGGAGTTTCTTATGGAGTACCTTCCTATTTCAGTAAAATTATAGGTTTGGAAAGAAAGGCAGAGGTCTATATGAAGTAAGTACTTATCTACTGTTGAATAACTGACAATAAAATTATCAACATAACCAGTTATCAAGATTTTAAAGCATGACACGTAAGTTGGACAAAGCAGGCAGTAGATTATACCTATATGCAAGCAACATGCTGACCAATTCAACTTGACAAATTGTCACTCAGACTTTTCTGTTGCTAATGACATCATAGGTGTTGTTTAACATGCAAAAGAAATGTGTAGCAGGTTCTTTGTTCTAAAGGAGCAGGACATATGAGAGAGTATGTAAAGATATAACTTATTTAAGTGCAAAACAAGTTAGTGTATAATTAAATGTTGTGTTGAATACCAACATGCCCAAATGTATATAGGACAGGAAAAATGTATATAATTAGTTATCAGATATATTTTAGGTTATTTTCAAAACTTCTTATGTGAATTTTAAAAATTCAATTTGTTATTCAGGTGTTTTCAGTCATGAGCAACTCTCTGTGACTTCATTTGTTGTTGTTTTTTTTGGCAGAGATGCTGGGGTGGTTTGTAATTTTCTTCTCTAGTTCATTTTACAAATGAGGAAACTGAGGCAAACATGGTTAGTTAATTTGTCCAGTGTCACACAGCTACTGTCTGAAGCTAGGTTTGAACTCATGAGGATGTATCATCCTGATTCCAGGCTCTATCTAGTACCACCTAGCTGCCCTTTGGATCATGGGTTTTCTTAATATAGAATGTTTTGCCATTTCCTTCTCCAGTAGATTAAAGCAAACAGAGGTTAAGGGACATACCCAGGGTCACACTGCTACTAAGTACATGAGGCTGGATTTGGACTTAGGTCTTCCTGTTTCCGGGCCCAGCACTCTATCTCTCAAGTTAAATAACAGAGGTAGTCATGCTTCCTAACAATTCTAAACTCTGCAAAAATGGAAAGAGTCATCATAGGGAAAACCAACCCCCAACATATTTCCCATTACTAGAGGTTGATCTGTAAGGGAAGGATGAACATTTGTAGGAGATGCCTCTTAAGGAATTCCTATTTGGAATAGTTTGGCCATGATGGCCTCCAAGGGCCCATTTAGACTCTGAGATTATATAATTCATTATGATTACATGATATACAGTATTTTAATCATAACATTATTTGGTATTGAGACTTTTATTCTGGGTCTATAATCATTAATATAAGTCAAATTATGTGTGGGAAAAATCCAATTATCTTAAGCATTTGTAATTTGTTTAAGGTTCTCAAAGATACCAACAAAGTATCAATGACTTTCTTAAAGGCTATGCAATAATGCACGAAGGAATTATTGGATACTTTGCCTATTTTATGTTACATTTTAATTCTAGTAGATGAATGCAGATGAATTAGTTTGGAAAATAGGACTCAGGTTGTATTGCCACAAAGCCTGGGGGGATGCATAACATCTTTCTCGATGACTTAATTATCAGTAAATTACTACCAATAGAATAAATGGCAAAATTTCAGGCCCTTCTCAATGAGATGCCTTTTTATCTGGAAAATGCCATAGATGGGGTAAAAAAGCAATTATTTGTCACATCTCCTGCAAAGGTTGCAGCTTTCAACTTACTTTAAATGACAGATTGCTCTAAGGGTTAGTAAATTAGCTGCTGAATAGGTCATAGCTTCTGCAAACAATCCATTTTTATAACCAACATTCTCAATTAGGAAAAGAAGGCAAGAATGACTTTGGTGGCATTAATTCAGGACTGTCAGGAATTCATTTTGGATACTTATTACCATTAAAGGAAGTATTTATAGGTTCCATTCACCCCCTTTCCTTTTAAAAAATGGGGGAGGGAATTAGAATGGTATGAAACACTCTGACCATGTTCTTTTTAAGTTATTCCTAAAATGAATGTTTAAACTAAACATGAATATTTTTTAATATAATGTCCTTTAAACAAAAACATGGTTTCTCTTCAAAAATTTCTTATAAAATCTTGTTAAGATTCAAGTAGGTTAGGTTGCAATTTATTTGACTTTTCTGAAACTATGTTACTTTATAATGATTGAAACCTATGGTCTAGAATCCTAACTTCTGGGCTGGCATAATTTGGGTTTAATCTTGGGAATTTTCATAAATTACTATTTTGCTTCCTCTGGGAAGCTGAAAGAATTATTCATGTCTAGATGTCCCTAGATGTAAGTGAAAGGTTCAAAGTTACTGTGGAAGCACTTACGCTAATATTGATCTTCTGTTTACCTCTCTTCTATCTGTCTATCATCTATGTGTCTGGCTAGCATCTACCTAGCCATATATCTGTCTACCTATCTATATGTCTACCTACTTATCTTCTTTCCTCTGACACTGATACCATTCTAGGGCAGGCCTTATAATCTCATGCAAGGACTGTTGGGTAATAGCTTTCTGGTAGGTTGCCTGCCTCAAGACTTTCTCTAATTCATCCTTCATTCAGCAACCAAAGTGCTTTTCTTTAAGGGCAAATCTGATCACGTCACCTTGCTGCCCACTTACTGAGAAAATGCCAGTGACTCTCTATTGCCTCTAGGATCAAATATGAAATTCTCTATTTGGCATTCTATACATACTTCTCTTGATCAGTTCTTTCTCTGGATATAGATAGCACCTTTTTTTGTATGTCTTTTATATTTAATTTGGGCATTTGTAATAGTCAAAATAGTTTAACCATTCAAAGTGGTTCTTAAAACAATATTGCTGTTACTGTATGTGTTCTCTTCATTTAGCTCTTCATCATATCATGCAAGTCTTTCCATTTTTTTCTAAGATCATTGAGCTCATCAACTCTTATAGCACAGTAGTATTCCATCACAATCATATACCATAATTTATTCAGTCATTCCCCAAATCATGGGAATCCCTGCAATTTCCTACTCCCTTTTCATTTTGGTAGCTTTCTTTTGTTGATTATTTTCTATTTTTCCTGCATAGAGTTTGCACCGCATATATTTCTTTACATGTTCATGTCATTGGATTGTCTGCTTTTTGAAGGCAAGGGCTTTCTTTTGTCTCCTTTTGTATCTCTTGCACTTAGCATAGTTCCTGGCATATAGTTGAAGCTTAATAAATGTTTATTGATTGATTAGTTATATGTCTATCTACTAAGAACCCACTCATCTATGTCCTAGATTTTTATTTTTTTCTCACAGAAAGACAAAAAAACCCATAAGAACTCTTAAGATTCTATATTCAATCAAGATAATACTTCTTCCCTCTTCAGTGCATTCCTCTTCCCTCCAGTGACTGATATAAAACTCTAGACTCATAGTGCCTTCCCACTGTTCAGATTTTTCCCTGGAGCAAGGTTAAAAGAGATATTTGCACCTATTGAAGAGACATAATCAGAATCGCAAAAGCCTCACCTTTAACCTCATCAAGTTGTCTAGCTTCTTCTGGTCATATCATCTACCATAATTCATACCCCCATAGCACTTTAGAGTTTTACAGAATGCTTTCCTCATATGATTTGTAGATAAGTGATGCAAATATCATTCGACATCTTTTTATAGTTAAAGGATGAAAGACTTGAAGGAGTTAAAGGAGTTGTTCACAGGCACTTGACTTTTATACATTTAATCTGGAACTTTCTCTAATTCAAGTTATCAGACTCTAAGATTCTTGTTACTTACACTACCAACATGCCCTTTTTAAAATAAACAAATAAAAACAATTGTATTCTGATTTGAAATTTTCACACACATAATTTCAGAAGAAAAAGGGACCTCAGAGGTCATTGGGTCCAACCTATGCTTTAGTAGGGATTCCTTCTAAAATATCCTTGACAGGTGGTCATTTGATTTTCATTTGAGTCATATTTGGTAGATTCTTTTGGATAAGATTAAAACTGTATCCAACAGACACCTTGTTAAGACTCATATGAACAACTTTCCACACAAATAGCAGTAATTTATGTGTATTCTAATAAACCTACAATGATTTCTTACATCTTGCCAAATCATGTCCAAATTCCTTTATATTAGTTTCAAGGCCCAACATAACTATATCTCATATTTGACCTAACCCATTTATTTCCCCAACTTCTTTCTAAAATGAACCCTCTCTTCCAGCCTGGCCAGGTTTCTCACTGCTTAAGAAACAAACCATACTTTTTAACTTATGCTAAACCTTTTCCCCAGCCTTTGTTCGCTCTGCCTATTTACATCCTAACGTACATTTTTAAGGCCTATCTCAAGATCAATCCTCTTCAAGAAGTTGCCCACAATATTATAGGATGCAAAGATGAGAGAAATTCTAGAGATTACCAGGTCTAACCCTCATATCTTATTGATGATAAAATTGAGATATAGAGAAGTTAACAATGTTTTACCTAGGGTTTATAGGTTTACAGATTTGGAGCTCGAAGAGACCATAGGTGTCACCTCATCTAACTTCTTCATTTTACAGGTTCAGAAACTGAGGCTATTAAAAGTTAATTTATTTGCCAATGCTAATATAACTTCTAAGTATCACGGCAGGATTCAAACTGAAGTCTTCCTTACTCCAAGTCCAGCAATCTATCTATCACACCATGCTGCCTCTTTCACGCAGGAGAAGGGGAGCATTTAAATCCTAGGTGCTCCAACTACAAATTAAATGATCTGTTGGGCCTTGCCTTCTCTTGAATCCCAGTACACTTAATAGATGTAATTGATTTTATAGTATTTTGAATTGTAGGTTCACAATGACATGTGTAGACACTTAGGTGTTCAATAAATGGTTACTGTAATATTTTGGCAATGAAGCTGTCGTTAGTTTTGAAAAGGGCTTTCATAAAGTTTAACTGGGCACTAACTGTGGGGGAAAATGATTTACACATCAGAAGGGTTGTGATTTATCAGTATAGGTAAGTTACATAGAAACAATTATTTAAGAGAAATTGTATGTCACTCAAAGAAGGGATTGAAGAAGCAACAAAAGAGACTGGTAGGGCGCCTCCAAGGAGAAAGATAACCTTAGAAAGAACTAGGAGAGCTTGAGATTAATGAGGTATAATAGCAACTTTTAACCATTTGAAGAATAATACTGTGGGAGAATGAGCAGACTTGTTCTTTTTGTCCCCAGAGGTCAGAAGTAGGACTAAAGTGATGGAAGTAAAAGAAAGGCAGATTGAGATTGAATGTAAAGAGAATAAAAGCAAACAAACAACAGGATTGCTTAAAAAGACTACTGAAAAGCGAAATGGATGACTTTGGCTAGGCTTCTCTTCACTTAAAATCTTCAAGAAGATGCTAGATGAACCATATTATAAAGATTATTAGCCTGAAATAGGTGCATTAAATAGTCTTAGATGTGCCGGTCAACTCCTGATAGTCTGCAATTCTATAAAATGGGATGCTATGTTTCAAGGAAAAGTTGAGTTTAACATTGTCAGAAGATGTAAATGAGTCACATGGAATAAGGAGTGGATAAAGATCACTGTATGAGATAGGTAAAAGATCATTAATAACCTTTGAGAGAGATGTTTCAGTCTAGCAGTGATGTCAAAGACATTCTGTATGGAATTAAGAAGTGGACAGAAGTTGAGGAAATGGGTTCAACAAATGTTAATGATTATTTCAGAGAAATTGGTTGTGAAAGGGAGAGTAGATAAGATGACAGCACAAGGTGATGGCAAGATCAAGTTTTTAAAGGATGAAAGTTTTTAAAGGATGAGAGTAAACTTGAATATATATTTGTAAGCAGAAAGGAAGAAGCTTAAGTTGAGACTGAGGAGAGAAGTAATGATTACAAGGACAATGGATGTGATGAAAGAGAAAGGGATCAAGGACAGAGGACTAACTCTTAGTCAGAAATAGAAATAAAGATAGAATGGAGGACTGAATAGAATCAAGTTCCTCTCTGAAAGGGGAGACCTTATATAGGACACTTAAAAAGAGAAAAGAAAGTTTTGAACTCACTCTCTCATTCCTCACAAAGAGCATCAGAAAAGATTAAAAGAACCATTGAGTTCCTCTAGAAAACTAACAGATTGGAAAACTATAGAAAATAAGATATTAAATTTGATATTTAAAATATTTAAGGAACTGTTAAATCCAAGTAATAATTTGTAGCCAACAATGAATAAATGATCACAGGACATGAACAATTTTTCAAAAGAAATAAATGATGTTTCTAATCACTTGAAAAATTCTCAACCTATCTGGTAATCAAAGATATGGAATTTAAAGAAACATTAGTGTTCTACTTTGTGCAGATCAAATGGGAAATGGAGTAGTAGATGTAGTCATCCATTGCTGGTGGAATTTCAAACTTGTAGATTCCTTTTGGGGAATAATCTGTTAGTACACAATTATAAAACAAAAGTTATAAATCCATTTATATCACTTAAAGCAATAATACACCCTGATATTGTTATTGGGGGGAATATACCCTGATGTTGTTATCAACAGTATGCTGCATTGATATAACAGAATACTATATTTCATTTAAGTCAGGTCAGTAGAATTTATTAAGCATTGACTATGTGATAGGCACTGTGCTAAGTATTAGATTTAAATATTGTATAATGGTAGACAAGTTATTATTAGAAAGATGTAGAAATTATGAAAAGATCATGAAACTATGTTTTATTATTCACAAAGGTATAGTGGATTGAGAGCTAGCCTCTGAGCAAGAAATATCTGGGTTCAGATCTTGCCTCTGAAACATACTGGCTGTGTGGCCCTAGACTAGTCACTTGATCTCTCATTCTCTGAGAGATTCTAAATTGCTCTGAGACTCTATTTTGCAAGCAAAGTACTGATCTGCCCTGGTAGAAGGAGATTCTCACTGAGTGCTCCCTACGTTGAATGGTGACGTCCTTCAGATTACCCTGTTTGAGGATACATTGTACTAATTGCTCAGATCACTAGAGGACCCTGAATGATATGTGTCAGGCATTCCGTATAGCTATCAAGTCAATAACAAGTTGGGTGATATAATTATAGTTTCTAACACGTACAGTCCTTTAAGGTTTGCAAAGTGCTTTACGTATATTATCTCATTTGTTCCTCAATATTTTTTGTAAAGGAAGCTACTGTTTTTTGCCGAACTTTATGGATTCAGAGGCAGAATCAGGAATGTTAAAAGACTAAATCTTGCTCTAGAAAGAAATGAAAAAATGCAAAATAAAAGCAAAATGGGAAGAAATGGAGTTCAGGACAAAACGATCACATAAAAGGAGTATAGGGGCGCCTAGGTGGTGCAGTGAATAGAGCACTGGCCCTAGAGTCAGGAGTACCTGAGTTCAAATCTAGCCTCGGACACAACGCTAAAACTAGCCATGTGACCTTGGGCACGTCACTTAACCCCAATTGCCCTCCAAAAAAAAAAAAAAGCAAAAACAAACAAAAATAAAAGGAGTATGATTGAATGAGTAAGAATGAATAGACTGAGGAGGACTTAGACGGTAGGCCTGAAAAATTCTTATAAGATTTTACACAATCAAGTTAATTTGAACATAAACAATTTCTAAGAAAGTTTATTTTGTTAGTCTGATGCGTTTTAGATTTGTTAATGAAGCATATTGATTAAAAAAATAAGAGGATTAATGAAAAATTTTGTGGGCCCTACTTTGGTTTAAATTATAGAAATTTGTGGTAGTTACAAATGATATGGTTGTGTGACTTGCTATAACAGCGTTAGCAAAACATGAATAGGAAAAGAGGAGGTAGATGATGGGTATAACAGTCCATAACTTGGGTATGGCAAGGCATGGACAGTCATAAAGAGGGAAAAACAAAACTGTCAAGGGAAGTATAGTTGAACTGGTTAACTCCATGGTCTAATAACAGGGATAGGCTAGCTAAACAGTGATGGAAGGATTGAAGATAACTGTAAAGATAAAAATAGGTTTGGAAAAAAATGAGGCAGAAGGAGAACTTATAGGAGATTGTGATTAAAACAAAGATTTTGAGAAATCTGGATTATGAAAGTAACACAGTTGTAGGTGACAGTAAGATTTAAAATATGACCTGGGAATTGAGAAGTATGAAGTGTGAAGAAATCAGAGTGGAGAGATCTCAGTGTAAGTATTTAAGTTTCCTATCACACAGACACTGATGTAGAGAAGACTGGGATCCATGAACAAGGACAAAATGTAACTTGAAGGTTGGCAAATTAACTGCAATAATGATCTATCTGTACAGAGTGATATATATGAAAGAAGAAGGTGGTAGAAAGAAGTATGGAAACAGCAGTAAGGCTAGAAGCAATTGTTCAATCAATTTCATACTGTTGTCTAGAAACAATAGCCATACTTTAATCTCTTGTTTTATTCTGTGTAGTTAGCTTGAGCAGCCTGAATACCTCAGACATATTTAGGATCCTCTGCATTTAGGATCTGAGACTGGATACAATCAGTATAATGCCATCCTCTAACAGGGGAATCTGGATGACCTCACCATTCAGTGTAAATCTCTTCTCAATCTGGCATCTGAATAAGAAAAATCTCCTTCTCGAAAGCAGTGAACATTGTTATTATGAGTCTTCATGTTTTATGTCTTGTTTTATTTAATGATCCAAGAATTTCAAGCAAGGTTATTCCATTCTCGTATTTTTCAAGGAATATTGTAGGATTAACACATTAAAAAGAGTTACACTCTAGGGGACTTTAGGTTGTGTTTTTCTCTACAGAAACTTTTCTTTTTTTGCAATGAAAGTACAATAATAATAATAATAACTACAATGAAAGTACATGGTTGTATCATATATGTTCTTTACGTCTTTAATATAATTGTGTGATGGCAAAGATGTGGTCTACCGTGAAATAGTAGGGGCAGCTAAGTGACACAGTAGATAGAGTGCTGGGCCTGGAGTCAGGAAGACCCATCTTCCTGAGTTCAAATCTGGCCCCAGACACTTCTGAAATGTTACCCTGGGCAGGTCACTTAATCCTGTTTGCCTCAGTTTCCTCAGCAATAAAATGAGGTAGAGAAGGAAATGACAAACCACTCCAGTATCTCAGCCAAGAAAATCCCGAAAGGGTCACAAAAAGTCAGACACAACTGAAACAACTGAACAACTAAAACACTGTGAAATAAAACTTGTGAAATGATCTATATTTTATTCTAATACCATCATTAAAGATGACTTAAGCAGAGGAAGAGGGTTTTAATTTCATTATATTTTTTGTAAAAGGGAAATTTGGCACATGGTCAGTATTATAGATATTTTTATTAGTCATTTCTTTTGGTTGGGCAATAAGATCTAAGATTTTTTTTTTCAAAGCCTTTGGTATTTTCCCCTCCTTTAGATATCTTGAGATTCTTCACAGAATTCTTAAGTCACTGGTTCTGGCACTGAGTTTCTTGGTGTATACTTCATCTAGTCCAGGGTCTTTCCCATCTTTATATGTTCTTTAGTGTGATTTTCACTTTATTTATAAGCAGATGCTATGTGAAGTCAGATGTCTAAATATGGGGCTCCACTGTCCTTCCTTGTGAAAAAAAATTGTGATAAAAGTCTTTTATCACTCATCTCTTTACTTTTTACTGTCCAGTTTTATTCTTACATGACTCTGGAATTACTTTGCTTAATTGCATCTCTTACCAAACTTTTGTAAGACAGCTTTTCCATCCTCCATTGCTTCTCTCAATTTCATGAGGTGATACTTCTCATAATCTACTATACTTCTCTTTGAAATTTTACAGATAAATTTATGTTATAAACTACTGTTTCTCTTGTCTTCCACATGTCTCCACTTTGTAAGTCAGTGGTACTGAGGAAAGTACATGAGGTTTGAATTAGAGGACCAGTTCAATGACCTTGGACACTGAAACTCTATGGACCCATTTCCTTAGCTGCTCTGAAATTAACTGAATGACCTTATGCAAGACGTTTAATCTCCCTTAAAGAAAGCGTTGAACTATATGTTCTCTGATGTCCCTTTTAGATCTAAATCTGTGATCCCATGACTATATTTCTGAGGTTCTCTCCAGCTTTAAATGGATGATGTTATGATTTTAAATGTTTGCTAAGGTTTTAAAAAAATGTTTCTTTGAATGCTGCATAATGGCAATTGATTTGCTTTGTTTCAACTTCTGCATGAGGTTGCTATAATCAGTGTTGATATTCTTTGCTCCATTCATTTTCATTTTAGGACATCAATAAATTGCTTAAATAGGTCGGGTGGGAATTATTTTAAATGAGTGTTATATCTTTTAAACAATTTATATTTTTTCCTCTAGCGTTACATTAATTTTGACTTTTGCTAATACAAATCAGTGATCTGACTGAACACAAACACTTGATACAGGAGTGACTCTAGTCATTAGTGGAGGGGATGTGGGGAAAAAGAGACATTAATGCACCATTGGTGGAGTTGTGAACTGATTCAATCATTTTGTAGAACGCTTTGGAACTATGCCCAAATGGCTATAAAAACATGCATGCCCTCTGACCTAGCAATACAACTACTAGGTCTGTATCCTAAAGAGATTAAAAACAAAAAGGAAATGGACCCATATGTGCAAAAATATTTTATAGCACTCTTTTCTGGGGTCAAAAGATGGGCATCCTCTCAATTTCCAATTCTTTGCCCCCAGAAAAGAGTGCTATAAATATTTCTGTTCCTTAATGTTTCATTTTTCCCACATCCCATCCATCATTTGTCATTTCCCTTTTCTGTTCTATTAGTCAACCTAATAGGTAGGAGGTAGCACCTCAGAATTGTTTTAATTTGTATTCCCCCAATCAATAGTGAGTTAGAGCATTTTTTTCATATGACTATAGACAGCTATGATTACTGCATGTGAAAACTGTTCATATCTTTTGATCATTTATCAATTGGGGAATTGTACTTATTTTTATAAATTTGATCCAGTTATCTATATGTTTGAAAAATGAGACTTTAGTCAGTGAAACCCACTTCAAAACTTTTTTTTTCACAGCTACTATTGCTAACTGTATTTCCTTCCATCTCATCCCCCCCATCTATATTTACTTTATTCTCTCTCTCCTTTCACCCTGTCCTTCTTCAAAAGTGTTTTGCTTCTGACTACCCTTCCCTCCCCTTCTTCTCCTCTTCCCTTCTCCTCTTCCCCTCCTACTTTTTTGTTGGGTAAGATAGATTTTTATACCCCATTGAGTGTGTACGTTATTTCCTCTTTGAGTCAATTCTGATAACAGTAATATACACTCGCTCCCCCTTACCTCCCTCCTCTGCTTCAATGTAAAAACTTTTTCTTGCCTCTTTTATGTGAGATAATTTACCACCATTCTACTTCTTCCCTTTCCCTTTCTCCCAGTACATTCCTTTCTCACATCTTAATTTAATTTTTTTAGATATCATCCCTTCATATTCAACTCACACCTGTGCCCTCTGTCTATATATAATCCTAATTTATGCTAATAATGAGAAAGTTCTTATGAGTTACAAGTATTATATTCCCAGGTAGGAATATAAACAGTTGAACCTTAGTAAGTCCCTTATGATTTCCCTTTCTTTTTTTATATTTTTATTCTTCTCTTAAGTCTTGTATTTGAAAGTCAAATCTTTTAATCAGTTCTGGCCTTTTCATAAAGAAAATTCATTCTATTTTATTGAATACCCATTTCATTGAACACCCATTTTTTCCCTTGAATGAATATGCTAAGTTTTGCTGGGTAGATGATTCTTGGTTATAAACCTAGCTCCTTTTCCCTCCAAAATATCATATGCCAAACCTTCTGATCTTTTAATGTAGAAGCTGCTAAATTTTGTGTTATTTTGACTGTGGCTCCACCATACTTGAATTGTTTCTTTCTAGCTGCTTTCAATATTTTCTCCTGGACCAGTGAGCTCTGGCATTTGACTATAATATTCCTAGGAGTTTTCATTTAGGATTTTTTTTTTCAAGAGGTAACTGATGTATTCTTTAAATTTCTATTTTTTTCCCCCTTTGGTTCTAGAATATCAGGACAGTTTTCCTTGATAATTTCTTGAAAGGTGATGTCTAGGGTCTTTTTTTTATCATGGCTTTTATATCACGGTAGTCTAATAATTTTTTAAAATTTCACACTGCCTTCTAGTTTTTCATTCTTTTGGTTTTGTTTTACTGTTTCTTGATTTCTCATAAATTCATTAGCTTCCATGTGTTCAATTCTATTTTTTAATTATGTTTCTTTTCTTTTCTTTTTTTTCTTTTTTTAAAATTTTCTTTAGTGAATTTTTTTGTTTCTTTTTCTATTTGAACAATTCTGCTTTTTAAGGCATTCTTCTCCTCACTGGCTTTTTGAACCTCTGTTACCATTTGGCCTCATCTGTTTTTTAAGGTGCTATTTTCTTCAGGTTTTTTTGTGTTCCCTTTGCCAAGATGTTGACTTCTTTTTCATGATTTTCTTGCATCACTCTCATTTCTCTTTCCAATTTTTCCTCTATTTCTCTTACTTGATTTTCAAAGTCCTTTTTGAATTCTTCCATGATCTGAGACCACTTCATATTTTTCTTAGAGGCTTTGGATTCAGGAGCTTTGACTTTGTTGCCTTATTCTAAGTGTATGCTTTGATCTTGCTGGTCACCATAGTAACTTTCTATGGTCAGATTTTTTTCTGTTGTTTGCTCAATTCCTGAGTCTATTACTTGATTTTTAACTCTTTGTAAATGCAAGACTCTGCTTTGAGGGTGGAGGCTGCATTGTCCCAAGCTTCAGGGGTTTGTGCAGCTGCTTTTAGAAATATTTCTAGGGATCTGTGTTTTCAGTTCTTCCTGGATCTGAGGAGAGGTGTGTCTACTACTCTCCTGGCCTGTGTTCCTGTCTGTGATCACAAACACTCTCTTCTACCCACGGCACTGTGAAAAGAGTCCCTGCTCCATGGTGGCTACAAGCTCTGGTGTACTAGTGCTCTTCCTTACCTTGGGACTGCCCCTCAGGACTCTGACCCAGATGCAAGTATGGGTGATGCAACAGAATCCTGCCTCAGTGCTAGCAAAGAGATCCCTACAATCTCCTGACTGGTTAAATCCCCTTATGATCTGTGGACTGAGAGCTCCAGAAGCAGCAGCTGCTGCTGCTGATTCAGTGTCTCTCAAAGCCTGCACCTGGTTTGCTGGGGCCATAGTTGTGCTACTGCGGCCTGAGCTGAACTATGCTCTACTCTCACCTTCATGCAATAGACCTTCCCTGCTGAACTTCTAAGTTGTCTTTGGTGTCTGTGGCTGAGAGGTCTGGAAGTTGCCACTGCCACTGCTATCACTGATTTAGTCACCCCAAAGCCTAATCCAGGTTTGCTGTGGCAGGTATACACCAATTTGCCTTGGTCTGGATAATTTCTTCACTCCAACTTTTTAATGCATTCTACTACTCTAGAATTTGTTTAAAGTCTTTATTTAAAGGTATTTGGAAGGATTCGGGGGAGAGCTCAGGAGAGTTCCAAACTTTACTTGCCCATCTGGACTCTCCCTCACCAGACTCATTTCCACATAGAAACAAGAAGGTCTGTGTCTACCTCACATAGTGCTGCATCCTAGCTGAGTATCTTCTCAATGCTATTATATAATTTTCTTTAATCTGTGTATATAATTTCCTTCCAATTATGAGCTTAAGCTTTCAAATTAGCTTAGGGTAGGTCTGAACAACAGTAATGCAAGATATAAGGCTTCTTAGTAGTCTACATGGCTGTAGCTTGTCTAACTCCTTATTCCTTATCCATAATTTTCTAACCTATTTGTCAGTGTCTCAACCTTGTACTATCTTTTCATTGAAGTCACCAAGTATCAGAGTAGATGCTGATTTAACACAGAGGGTCTTCTCTACTTCTTCATCTTCTGTAATAGATATTGACACACCAACTACAATTATGTCTATATTGACCTTTAAAAATATTCATTGTGAGCACTGAAAATATTCCATGAAATATTTTGTTTTGTCTTTCCTTTGCCTCCCCTTGCAAATCTATTTTCATTTCCCTGAAAGAGAACTGCAAGCCATCTTTCCATGTAGCTGAAGCTTCCTTTTGTCTTCTGGATTCATTTGTAAGGAAAATGTGGAGATGAATATAAATAAGTTCCTCTAAAAATCAGTTCATTCATTAGTTATTGGGAAGGATCTCAAATTTTGAGTATCACCAATGAATTCAAAGTTTCTTTATAAAACTAGACAATTCTGTGTATCCTCTACTAGTTTGTCATCATTACTTCTGAAGTAGAATGAGGTTATATATGACAGAGGACTACAGAAGCAGTGTGCTAGTAAGGAGCCCTTCTGAGCTTATCAAATCTGGTCTTCAGAAAGAAGACATAGTCTTCTTGCAGAAAGCTTTTTCAGCATGAAGGAAGCTTGCACTCCATTGTTATTATCGATGAAAACCCAAGGTCACCGTCATACCTTGATAAGGCATGAGAACAGGATTCTGTGGAATATGACTAACATGTGGGTTATTTACGTCATGGCTTTCACTTATTCATATGGCTAATTGAGGGCTGACCATGTACATCTGCAAGAAACCATCCTTGAAATGGAAAGCACTGTAGTGTGAATGTGAAGCAATGCCTCATCAAACTTCTATATGGTACTGACCTGTAAAATTCTTGACCAGAATGAAATGAAGTGTTTTCTTACCATGTAATCTCACAAAAAAATGATTTCATATAGGTTGATTCAAATGGCAGTGGTACATAAATATTCTCCAACAAATACACTCCAGCTTTTCAAGAAACAGCACATCATTTATTTCTCAAAATATATTTTCACCATTATCAAGGATTATACAATTTTTAAAACTGAGTGATTTTAGGAAATTAGTTGCTTTTATTCCCTAACAAAAATAAAGTCTTTCAAGGAGGTTAGATAAATGTAAAAAAGAAAGGGAATCTTTACCTCTCACTGTTTTTTTTTTTTTTGAAAACTCACACTTCAGGATACCACTCAGGTACAAGTAGGTAAAAATTTTCACTCCTCCAGAATTCCACTTAGAAATCTGGTTCTATTGAAACTTATATTTCTATACAAAAGTTCCATTACACAAGAAAGTGTCTGACTCCATGAACTTTGCATTGTTTTTTTTTTCTTCTGAGATGCTGGCCCATGAAATCACTTGAAGGATGGGTAGCAAAGCCCTAAAGAGTGACACTAAAGAACTAACAAAGTAATAGAATTTGCCTTTTGCTCCTGGTCCAGTATCCATGTACTACAGTACTCAAACTTTATCTGTTTGTGGTCATTTGGATTTAGAGACTTTATTTTCTATAGAATTTGGTTTGGAAAATGATATCCACTTGCCTTAATTTATATTCAAGTCTACTTGAAAAAGTCTATAGCTGCCCATATGTACAAAAATATTTATTGCAGCTCTCTTTGTGGTGGCAAAAAATTGGAAATTAAGGGGATGCCCATCAATTGGGGACTAGCTAAACAAGTTGTGGTATATGAATGTAATGGAATACTATTGGGCTATAAGAAATGAGGAGCAGATGGATTTCATATTTGCCTGGAGAGGCTTATATGAACTGTTGCTAAGTGAGAAGAGCAGAACCAGCAGAAATTTGTACACAATGACAGACACAACATATGTGTGATGACCAACTTTGACAAACTGAACTCTTCTCAGCAACGCAAGGTTACAAGACAATTCTAAAAGTGTCATGATAGAAAGAGATGTCCACATTCAGAGAAAGATCCAGAAAGAATAAAATTTAAATGGAGACTGAAGCAAACTACATGCTCTCTTTCTTTTCCATGCTTGGTTTTGTTTCCTCTTTCCCATTGTCCATTCCATTGGTTACATCCCTTCTATACAATCAGACTAATGTCCAATCTGAAAGTATTTGATGATCCTATACTTGATTGCATGCCACCATGGAGGTGGGGGGAGGGAGGGGAGAAAATTTGAAACTCAAGGGATTGTGGAACTGAATCTTGTAAACTAAAAGTAAATAAACAAATCAATTTATTTAAAAAAAGAAAAAGTCTATAGCTAACATTTATTTCGAAATCATTGCTCACCACCATATTAGGAGAATGCTTAATTTACTGAACATCTTTTAACTTCTAACCCAGAAAACCAGCCACATGCTGAATATGGTTATTACTCATTCAGTGAAAAACAATGAGAGATAAAATGTGATCTACTTAATAAAATCATTTCCCCATTCCATTTTTGAAAAAAAAAAAAAAAGCAAAATTCCTCTTTAAGTCAATTCACACTTGTGGAAAACTCCAGGTTTCATAGCAGATTCTTAGCCTATATAGCACTTCATTGTGTTAAGTCAATAATAAAGATAGTTGGCTAGAGTGAGGTTTTATCAAAGGCAATGGAAAACCATTTGAAGCTTCTTTAGAGCTAGGATAAAATATTAATTGTACTTTGAAGGGTATAAGAGAAAAACAAAGTACATTAGACAGACTTTAGAGCACTATTAAGTATACCATCTTATCAAACATTCTCTGAAACATATTGGACTTATACAAATAAAAAAAAACATACTATGTATTTCCACAAGCAGGAAAAGATATAAAATAAAACAAATAAAAAAGACCCAATTTCTCCACCAGTCGGATTTAATAAGTGCTTATTTTCCTCTCACTGAAGTTGCTCCTTTTGCTTCATATTTACATCTTAAAATAGCATTGAAATTTGTCAGAAAGTAAGAGTTTTTCCAAGAGTGCCAGTATTATTAGAAACAGTTATAATACAGCCACCTTTGGAGTTAGACCATATTCACCTGAGTCAGTCGAAGAAAAGTCCTGATTGAAGGTTGGGTATTAACCAAATAACTAAACTATAGCATAATTTTCTACGTGTAGATGCAACTAAAGTTCATTTTAGCCTCTAAAGTATCCAACCAGAGTTTAAACTTACCGTGTTCATCTGTATTTCTTTATTCTTTCTAAAATTTTGCTTTTGTTTTTACTTGTTTAGGAACCTCATTCATGGGATCTATATTTTCCCCTAGATTTCATTCTCTTTAAATTTTGCTGTAATCATACTCCAGGTAGTATGAAGAAAATTCTATATTAATGACAATAAAAATAACATTTTATTTCATAGCATGCTGAATTAATGAACTCTACTACAATGTAAGCTCCTTAAGGATGGGAAAATTTTTTCTTCTTCTTTTGTTTGTTTGTTTTTTCCATCCATCCCCAAAGCCATTAAAGTGACTCATACAGTATGGAGGCCTAATAAATGCTTATTGACTTGACCTGAATGTAACTCCAGTAGGAACTTTTGAGTTTTTTCTTTAGCATTTCCCAATGTAGAAAAGAAGATACAACATTACATTCAAAATTTAAAATATCTGAGGAACTGGCTCAAAACTTAAGTGTCAAACATTTTATGGCAATAATAACAATAGTTAAGGTTCACATTAATGTCCAGCTATATAGTTTGGGGAGCAATGAAGACTGCCTTTAATAACTACAAGCCAAGTGAGATGGCCAATAGGGTAAGAAATGGGACTATGTAACTAGAATTATAAGAGCTTTTTTTTTTTTTACATAGAAGAGGCAGATAAGAACAACATATATCCTTATTTCACTGCAGTTTGCCTCAGTGACTTCTTAGATTAGGTGATTTAAAACTTGATATTTGTCCTTTTTGTTTTAGATCTACAATGAACTACGTACATATCCAAGGTGACTGAAAAGACTTTTTTCCTTCAATTTCATTTGATCTCTGAGACTAATAAAATGCTTCTTTACAAAATGACATGGTCAGCTTTGAACGATATAACTTCCTTATGGTGGTGATGACTGGAATTGGAGTCATAAAAAATGTTTGACAGCTCTGAAAAGAGCCAGGAAATGTGATTCTTATTGGAAATATCCTGCAACATATACAGCATGGAGGCTGGGGGGCAGTATCAAGAAAAGTAGAGGGAACCTGGGAAAACTAAATGCATTATTTGGTAAGGCACAAAGACTACATATTTTTAAAAGGTCTATGTTTCTGTTTGACAATTCATGTTTCTATATATTTTTATACCGCTAAAAGGATAAAGCCTATGAAGCAGTTCTTAGATATTTTAGTCTCAAGATCTCTTTATACTCTTCAAAACTGAGGTCACCCTTGTCCCCAAGAGTTTCTGTCTACATGGATTACATCTATTGATATTACCAAATTAGAAATTAAAATGTCATAGCTAATTATGAAAACAGGGATTCCCTAGACTACTCTTTCTGACCACTGCATAAACTAAGATTATCTAAGTTATACTATGGTCCTCAAGACTATGTCCTTGTGCCCTTACTTTCTTTATAAATATGATGTATACATATAAAACAGAATTCTGATTTCAGTGGGTTAAGAAACTTCCTCTCTCAATTCAGATTATCCTCTGCTTTACAATTTATAGGCCTAGAGAATGTTTAGAGACTTGAGAAGCTAAATGATTTGCCCAGTTTTAAAAAGCCAATATGTGTCAGAATAAGGACTTGATCCCAGGTCTTTCTAAAATCAGACCATCATTCTATGTACTTTCTGAGCTGCCTCTAAAAAGATAATGTATAAGGATTTAAAATAAGAAAGGAAGTAAGTTAAAACTCTGAGAAGTCTCTTAAGAAAAGAATCTTAGCTTTGATGCAAATCAGAGACTGAACTGGATCTTTTCAAATTAGAGATGTCAAATATTTTATTGAAGGTTAAAAACAAAAGATGGTACAGTGGTAAAGAGTCCTAGGCTTAAAGTCAGAAAACTTGACTTTGAGTATAGATTTGTCAATTACTAGCTATTTCACCATGGGCAGTTAAATCTTTGTCTGAGCCTCAGTTTCCCCACCTGTGAAGTGGTAATAATATTTGTACCATCTACTTTAAAAATGAAGAAAGTGCTTTGAACACTATAAAGTCATATATCCATGATAGATATGTGTCCCTGCCTTGTCCATATCCTTGGCCATCACTTTCTTCTAAATGATGTTCCTAAAGTAAACCTGAGCAGCCTTGTCAGAGTCAGATATTGGGATAAGATTTCTTTTCTTTTTCTTTCATTAAAAAAAAAAAGATTTATATAGATTCATTTGCTAAAGTTGGAAGGACTTTCAGTCTCTAAAAAACTGCCTCCTATTCTTACATATCCTTCATGCAGAATCCTCTCTAGGCCTTATATAAGGTAAATCAGTATAGTAAAAGACTGGCTTTGAGTCCTGACTTCACCATTTGTCAACTGTGTTATCCTGAACAAGTCTCTTAAAATTCTCTGTGTCTCAATTTTCTGTATCTGCAAAGTGGGTAAAATAACACTTTTACATTACATCCAAGTGTCATTATAAGCATCAAATAAAGCATACTTATAATTTGCTTTGCAAAGACAAAGCATTAAATAAAATGCATTATTGTTATCATTACTTAGGCTATTTCCAACAATTCTACCAATGTATCTCAGGACTAAAGGGGTATATCAGACACCTCCTTAACTCCTTCTGAAGATCTAACTGTCTCTAGGCTTCCCCCGAGGCTCTTTCATTTCTAGCTGCCTGATTTAGAAAAGTTCTTTGATATTTGGTCTCCAAAAATTGTATCACTGGGCTCCAGGCTTTTTGACTTGAAAACAGTTTCCTTTATTCTCTCCTAGGGCTTAATTCAATTGGAAATCAGAAGTGGAATCTGAATACAGGTCCTCAGATTCCAAATGGTACATATTTTTTCAGAGCCTCTTATGGGAATACTCATCACAATGAGAACACAGATACATTGGAGACAGGTACAAATTTATTCTCTTTCAGGTCATCAACATACAAAATCATACAGATGAAAGGATTTTAAGAGATCCTGTGGTCCATGCTTTCTGGCAGGACCATTCTCATACTATTCTAAGTCAAGGAAAAACTACCTTGTAGAACCCTTGAAATAATGGGATTTTGCAGTTTCCCTTGATAACTCATTCCAATTCTTAGCAGCTCACCTTCAAGAAAATTTTCAAATCTGAATAGCTCATTTTGCAATATAAACTATGTGCCTCTTTTCTTTCCTCATTGGAGATTGAGATAAATTGTCACCATATTCTTCACAGGAGTCATTAATGTGCTGGAAGCCCATGATTAAATTTCGCCTTCACCTTACCTTGGTCAGTCAGTCATGTCTAATGCATACACAGGGCTATGTTAGGCATAGTTCAAAATGCAAACTAGAATGACACTTTAGTACCTGTCTGTTAAAATTGTCTAAAATTATAGACAAAACAGAGGAAGCAAAGTGATGTACTCTTATTTTATATGCATTACTATATTTTAACATCTTAGTTTTGCTATATTGTGCTTTTATTATCAGTCTGAAAGGAAGCTTAGAGACCCTGGAGTCTAGGGGTTCTTGACCTTGTTTGCATCAGAGAGCTCTTAGGTGGTCTAGCAAAGCCTATGTACTATAACTCAGAATTTTTTTTAAATGGATGAAATAAAAATATAGAATAAAAAGTTCATCAATAGTATTGAAAAAAATTTTCAATTGAAAAAAATCACATACCCCAGGTTAAAAACTCCTGATCTATTTCAAACCCTCTAATTTGACAGATGAAGAAAATGAGGTGGAGGGAAGTTTAAGTAGTTATGAAACTTTTCCAAGGGAGAATGGGGCCTAAAAGGGTTTGTCTTACTGCAGGATTCAGTGTTTTTCCTTCTCTTTATGGGATAAATCTATAAGAAAAGGACTGTGGGAGAATGAACAGGTATGACAGAAAGAAGAAAAGATTCTTAAAATGAGGATGTACTCATGATACTTCAAATTTATCAAGTCTTACTGAGTATATAGGATTATGTTTCTACTACAAAGGAGGTAATATTTGTAAAGCATGCAACCTAGAACCTAACACATAATAGAGACTTTCCCTCCTTCTCCTTCACCATCACTTGCCTGGGAATGGGGTTGCTTCTCTAAGGCTCAGTTTTCTTATTTGTAAGATGAGTTTACTGGGCAAGATGACCTCTTAGGTCGCTTACACCTAAAAATGTGTGATCTAGCAGGGAAAACTAGGAGGGAAATGCTACTGGAAAAAAAATGGGAAAATATATAGATTGGGGAGAAAAAAAAACAAAACCAATGAAAAAGGAATACCAACTTTTCCTAGGCTGAGAATAACTTTAACTCATTTTTATTCCTTTCTACTCCTGAGAGGCCATTAATTAACTCCCATAACCAAGTCCACACCCATTCCAAATTTAAACCCTGAAAAGATCAAGATAATAGCACATTTTTAAGGAAGACTCTTGTTTTACACCTGCCTCAGCAATTCTGTGGGAGATGCTAAGGAATACCTTTTTAAAGGTCTAATGCTAATGACTTGAAAAGTGGTTTGGTTTTTTTTTTTTTTTGTATTGTTTTGCTTTGTTTTGATCTTTCCACTGAAATTAAATTCTCAGGTAGTTGTCAGCAAAGTTCCAAATAGGTCTTGTGGCAATGAAGTATGAGGAATAACTTTCAATATTTGTTTCCTAATTGCCTTTATTGTGCCTGATATTAAATAATTTTTCTCTCTTGTATTTTGAGAAGGTAGAAAAGGGTGATGGGAAGAACCAAATGTTACTTTTAAAAATATTTTTTCAGAAAAAAAATAGCCTCCTTATCACCGGCAGCAAAGAGATATTCATTGAGCACTTTGGTAATACTTTGAATGCGACAATAAGACCAATAGGATACTTTTAAATGACTACTACAGAAATAGTTTCATGAAAACAAGGAAATACCATTTTAAATGTGCTTGTGTGACTGTGTGCAAACACATTTGTGTGCATGTACATATATGTTTAGAAAAAATTGATTTTTGAAAATCATTCCTGAAAGTTATTTTACAATCTGAAGAAGCAAAACAAAACAACCTCCCCCAAACTGCCCCTCCCTACAATAGATAATCAACTTTCAATTAAGGTTTATTATAGCTAACATATTCATTTTGGTTACATTTATTATAAACTTAAATTGTATTTTTATACACAATGTAGACATTTAGGACCTTTAAATAATCAAAGTGCATTATTCAGACCCAGTTTTTCAGCTTGGGTTATGATTTTACTGTTTTAAATATAAACCTTTATAGGCATTGAATTTCTGCTTTAATGGTATGGCATATTGTTGGTCATAACTGTGATTTCTTTGACACTATTTATGATTAGGAATAGAATTGTCAATTAGATTTTTGAGCCTATGGGAAAACACCATCAGCCTTATAAAAATCTATCTCATAAAGTGGTTTCTAGGGATACACTGTAGATAAAAGTAGGTACAGCCTATTAACAATTTTTCTTAGATCTAGAGCTGCTACAGTGACCATCCATCTTAGAAGACCTGTTGGCAACTGTGAGTGCTTTCATGCTTTCTCCTTGGTTAGCATAGTGGCAACATCTTTCATGTATAAAACTAAAGGTTTCTCTTACTATTATCTCTTCAATGACAGTTTCTCCCCTTTTCTCCTTGCTGAACAATTCTAGATCCTTTATCTTTTTTCCTCCCCATACCCCCTCAGATGGGCATTATTTTCAGTCCTTTGATCATCACTGTAGTATTCCTATGAACCTTTAATAAATATTCTATATCTCACTTTAGGTGTAAAGTCAAAATTTAGGAGGCCCTGGTCCTAACTGGAACTGTCACTGTAGTATTCCTATGAACCTTTAATAAATATTCTATATCTCACTTTAGGTGTAAAGTCAAAATTTAGGAGGCCCCAGTCCTAACTGGAACTGTGGAGGGCGAAAGAACCTACCTACTATTCACAGATGCTGGAAAAATTGGAGCTTACTTAGACATGAGAATTGAAAGGCAAAGGGTTTGGGTTTTTTTTGCGTGGGGGGCATGGTTTACTGGGAGATGGTAAGAAGAATAAGACATCTGCCGAATTTAAAAACAGTATTGAATTGAACAAGAATTTATTAATCACCTATAATATACCAAGCTGATAGAAGTTCAAAGGACAGTGACATCCAATGACAGAGGTGAGAACATGAGTGTAGACCCAGGATGGGGAACAACCTGCAGCCTTGAGCCACATTTCACCCTCTAGGTCCTCAAGTGTGGTCCTTTGATTGAATCCAAACTTCTCAGAACACATCGCCTTAATAAAAGGATTTGTTCTGTAAAACTTGGACTTAGTCAAAAGGCTGCACCCAAGGACTTAGAAGGCCACATGTGGCCTTGAGGCCTCAGGTTCCCCTGGTTTAGACCCTTTCAATATTTTCTTTTGTTAGTTATGATATTTGTCTCACTTTTGATAAAGTAAAGACAAAATTTTTATTCACAGAAACTATTGCCAAGGTTTAAATTGACTTAGGTTGTGAAATAAAAACTAGTCAGTTGCTTCTTATTTTACCCTTTTTTATTTCTTTTTCATCCCATTATAGAGTAATTAGACACATTTTCTATGGTTTTACAAAGTGACAGAAGACACATAAATACAAGTAAGGTATTTTTATGAGCTTTTCTACTTTTCTAAATGGATCATATATAGGGCAAAATGGTGAGTTAACGTTCAATGTGTTGAGGCTAATGGGGCTTTAAATAAAATGGTAACAGAGATTCAGAAACTAAATGTTTCCCAAACCAAAGAAATGTTGCGACTTTGATGAAGACATTTCCTGCATCGGAGTAGAATTAGTGTGTACCTTTCCCTCCTGAGAGTGCCATATAACAATGCCTAAACCATTAAAATTAATGACCTGGAATGTAAGAGGCTTAAATAGCCCTATTAAGTTGAAAAAAAATTCCATCAGTTCTCAAAAAAAAAAAAAAATATAGATGTAGCACTTATCTAAAAGATACACTTAATGCAATACTAAATAGCCAAACCACAGAGTAACTAAAAAATATCTTAACCTATTTATCTTCCATCATCGTCTAAATTTTGAGAGATGATTTTCACAATAAGTTTTAAGTAAACATATGAAATTTGAAGGAATTTTGCAAGTGGATATTCATGTTATCTGGATAATAGACTTTAGACAGCTCTTTCAGTTACAAAGTCAATGAGAGAAATGAACCTTTAAAGTCATTGAATCTTAGTAGCATCTAACAAAGAATGCTCTCCAGAGCAGACATATCAAATATGTTGTCTGCCTGCAAGAATCTGAATAAGCAACTGAGAAACATTTTTGAAATAAGTAAAGATATAATAGAACATAGATAATGTTAATGTATGGTTTTCTAAGTCAGTATACAGATCACAGGGATCTTTTTTGTGAAGTTTAGTGGCCTCCGGTTTCTGTTTGAGTTTGACAGCACTGCTCTACAATACACCCAAGGGACCATATACACTCTGCTTAGAGAGTTCTCTTCAAAAAAGGTATACTATCGTCTGAGGCATTTTTTTTATTGTGGGTTAGCTCTAATTGTTATGGAATTTTTAGATAGAGATTAAATTTGCTTCTAAGTGACTTATGCCTATTGTCCTCTATAGACAAGCAGCATATATCTAGCCTTTCTTCTATGTGTCAATCTTTCAAATATATGAAAACCTTTATTATGTCTTCCCTAAGTCTTCTCCAGAACAAACATCCTCAGGTTCTTCAAATGATCCTCATATACATGATGCTTACCAAGAGGTCCTTCAAAAATCCTGATCACTTCCCTCTATATGGCTTATCAATATCATTCCTAAAATATGATACCCAGAATATTACATTGTGCTCCAGATTTTATATAAGGTGGAGAATAGTGGGATTTGAAATCTTTTAATCTAGACTCTAAAAATCTCTTTAGTCAGGTTCATTCTATACCTAGAAAAACTCATTTATAGGAGATGTTGAAGTGATTTAGTTGGGAACTTGAACTATATGTGATACTCATCATTTAAATCTCCAAGACAAAGAAATTCAGATAGCAAGTCATTAGAAAGTATCATAGGGTTTTATGCATGAATATGTATGTGTATATATACATATATGTATATATACACATATGTGTATATGTGTGTATAAATAATAAACTTCTGAGATAAATAACTTCTGAGAAAGTTATGAAGAGAATCCATTGTCTAGGGGTTTTATTTCAATTGCTATTTGCAGGGAAGGCAGCATGAATTATTGGAAAGAACCCTGGAGTCAGAGAACCTGGGTTCACCTCATAGCTCTACTACTCACTATTTATAGGACCTAGAACATAAATCATTTAACTCTATAGGCCGATTTCTTTATTGATGACAGATTTCTAATGTGATTCTAAAATTCCTTCCATCTTTAAAATTCTCTGATCCTAACTGTGGCGACATGACTGATCAATGCTTCAGAGTTCCATTTAAAGTTCTAATGAATCTTAGGAAGTTTATTACAGGTCTGAGGAGGCACTGGAAAGTCAGTTTCAGACTACCACTTGATGGAAGAAGAAAAAAAAGTCAAAGGCTATTCAGAATAATCTCCTTCTTGCACTTAGTCAATGTCTGTTGAATTGTCCTTGTGAATATCTATTTGGATTAGAACTATACATGGATGATAGAATCCATGTAGCTATCTGGAAAGTTCATTGGAAAAGGAGCCAAATTAATCCAACAGAAAACCATCAAGGTTGTTTTCAGTGCTTGACTTGTGAGGGTTGGAGTTTTATCAGTATTTGGAGATAATAGTATAGGTAATACTCCTATCAAATTGCCAGATGACATGACATTTAGAAAATGATTAACATTTTGGAAAATACCATCTGGGTTCAAAAGAGACTGGTAAACTTCAGTAACAAGATGAATCTAAAAGCAACAAATTTAATAGAACTAAACATAACATCCTACATGCAGATTAAAAACTAATCAATCACACAAGTAGTGTGAGGCCATGGGGGGATGGCTTGGTTTCAAAATGTTCTTAGTGAAAAATAATTGAATTTTTAAGTTAATATACTGCCAAGATCAATATTAGTCAGTCATTAAATAACCTCTAATGTAATTGTAGGTTATATAGATAGGCATATATAGTGTCCAGAATAAGAGGGCTAATAACCCTGATATACACTGATCTAGTCAATTGACATCTGGAGCAGAGTTTTCAGTTTGGGGCATTACATTTTAGGAAACTCTGAGCTTGAAAACTTTGAGTGTGTCAAATGGAGGGTGGGAAGGTCGGTGAAGGGTTTTGAGAAAGATTCCAAATAAGAACCAATTAAAAGAACTGGGGACGTTTAGTCTGCTGATGACTTGAGATGACAGTAGCTCAATAGTGTGAAAAATGATTTTAAATCTTAGTAATCAGTGTCTTGGAGACTCAGCATTTCTCTGCTCCCGACACACTCCCCCCAGTTCCCTCTCCCTTACAAATTCAGCCTCTCCTTTAGAAGGACATCACTCATGATGACACTGTATTGAATCTTCTTGTCCTGGTCAAACCCGACCCAAGTCTGAATTGATTTTATCCTACTCAGGTTTGGGTAGAGCTAGATTCTTCTACATAGACAGCCCAAGACTGGGGATGGCCTGAGAGAACAAGTATTTCCTTTGAAGACAGAATGATGATGGGTGATATCAGCCCCTATTGAAAAGGTATTGTGTCAAACTTAAGTGACCTAAGTCACTTACTCAAGACCTCATTTTAACATAGCCCATCTCCCAATGTGTTGAACAATCAGAGTTGATTGGCACCCCTTGGAAACACCTCTTGTGATGGCAGAGTCCAGAAGGAGAAAACTTGTGGTATACCAGCACTCTGTTTGTCTGCTCTGTCTGTATTGATGGTTGTTTGTGATACTTTGTACAGAAGCCTTGGGGCCTTACTGGAAGTCCTGAAAGAAGGTTTTCTGGTTTTATGTTTACAAAAGTCCTGGAACAGGGTTTTGGAGATCCTGGGACTTTACTGATGATTTGTGCTGACCTCTTGGACCTTGTTTGTGGGTCTGTGTTGATTTTACAAGCAGATAGTGAATTGATGATGGTGCTGGCAATGTGCATGAGTATTATTATGGCTCTGTCAAGCTTTTTCTTCCCAGAAACAGGAACTGTGAAGGACTTAAGGTGGATTGGACACTGTGAGCTTCAATATGAAATGGGAACTGGATGAACAACTGGGCAAGGAGCTGGACAAGGAACTGGATGCTGCCTGCCTTTGAACCCAGGTAACAGTTGGAGCTGGGACCATGGAAGAAGAACCATGGAAGCTGAAAGCCATCCTGAAGTCAAGCTGAAAGAAGACTTTACTTGAATACTGTGTACTGACAGAGTAGATTATGATTTACTGTGACCTAGGGGTGGAGAACTTTGACTTCTGTACTTTGTGATTGAATTAAGGATTTTGTGGTTGATTAAATGAATGTACTTTGTTTAAAACTATGTGACTACTTTGGTGAAAACTATGTGGCCATTTTAGTGA
>CM053586.1:150556469-150574230 GCA_028646515.1 Pseudochirops corinnae | reverse complement strand
TAGTCTTTCTATATCTTTCTCTGAGTTTAGATATCTCCTTCCATCCTGAGGCTTGTAGAGTTGTCTTTTAGCTGTGTGTTGTTGAGGATAGTCCAATTTATCAAGGTGGTCATCATATGTACGATGTGTCTGTGATTGTGTCCAAGTTTTTCCTGGTTCTGCTCTTCTCATTTAGCATCAATTTGTAAAAGCCTCTCCACGTAATTATGAAGTCCATCTCCTTCCCATTTCTTATAGCACAATAGTATTCCATTACATTCATATACCATAGCTTGTTCAGCCATTCCCCAACTGATGGGCATCCCCTTTTTATTTCCAGTTATTTGCAACCACAAAGAGAGCTTGCTTGTATATATTAATAACAACAATTATAGCAACATTTGTAGAGCACTTTCAGGTTTGCAAAGTTCTTGCAAATATTTTATTCTCATCAGAGCTCTGGGATGTAGGTGCTATTATTATTTCCATTTTACAGAAGAGGAAGCTGAGTCTGAGAGAGATTAAGTAATTTACCCAGGGTCACACGGTTAGTATCTAAGGCAGAATTTGAACTCAGGTCTTCCATACTCTAGATACAGCACTTGTATTTTCAGCATTTATCAGAATTCTTGACTCAGAGTGAGGGCCTATTGCATTCTTCTTGACTTGGCTTAACTTCTTGAAAAACAAATTGGATAACATGATCCTGCTAAGGTAAATAAATTTTAATATCCAAAAATAAGAATGGAATGGTGAAGACATTTCAGATCATGTTGCCTCAGTGAAACTTCAATATCCAGAAATGAAATTAAAAAATTATTCTGAAATAATGCTATTCTACACTGTTTGAGACATATCTATAACTTGACAACCAAAGTGTTTTTTTTCCTTGAGCCTATGACATTCAACAATCCTAAGAAGTTCCATTAAAGGTTTTATCTTTTAATCAAAATTATACTGCTTCATAACTGAGGTAATACCTTAGAATTTGAGAAAAAAACAATAGCTGCCCCAACTTTTAGGGTTACTATATTTTATGTCTACTAGACCCATGACACATTTTTTTCTGTAACTAATTTATGTAATAATCTTGGAACCAACAAAATAATGAGACCAAAGATTTTTTTCTATAATCTATCACCAAATTAAATCTTCTGAACATTAAGATTTCAATGGTTTTTATGCCAATAAAGTGACAATTATAATACTTGAGCCAATTAACCTACTGAAATAGTTATCAAACTATATTGGTAATTTACATTCAGAAGCTAAACTTTGTTAGCTAGCATCTCTCTTGTGACTTAACAATGTGCTCTGCAAAAAAAAAAAAAGTTTGTAGAGCAGGAGATTGAATGGATATTGTGCTGGATTTGGTTAGAAGACATGAGTTTGAACACTGGCTTTGACATTTGTGTGACTGTAGAATTGTTACTTGATCTCTGCTGCATTTTACTCATTTCGAAAATGAGAAGGTTGGTCTTGATGACCCTTGGCCCCTCTCCTCTTTCTCTCTATCTATAAGTTGATGATCTTATTTTACCATGGGGATAAATGGTTCAGGTTTTTTAAAAAAAAATCTTTAAAATTTCACCCTGTTTCCAAATTTTGACATTGCAAGCCATACTACTGTGGTAGTGATAATAAATTACTTGATTTATAAAAAAGATAAATGAAACAATGTTTAAGATATTCTTTAATGACACAAAATGAATCCTTACCATCGCAAAATATTTACTTTTTAATGAATAAAAAGTCTTATCTACTTAGTTTACAGTTTTTCCCAAATTTAACAAATATCTGACTGAAATGATGCTTTATTTTTTTGTTCCCAGTATACTTGCCTTTTAATTTCTGGTTTCTAAACATTTAATAATGATGGTGATAATAGCTCATATTTATGCACTATTTAAAAGTGCTTTCTTTTCATTATCTTATTTAATTCTCATAACAACCATGTGAGATAGGTTTTATCATCCCCATTTTACAGATAACAAGAGTTAGATATAAGTGACTTGACCAGGGTCACATAGCTAATAAGAATCTGAGGTAGGATCCAAACTCAGGTTTTTGTAACTCCAAGGTTCTATCTTCTATGCCATAAGAAATAATTATTCAGAGGATTATTTAGCATTTTCTAAATTATTAATATCATCTAACTTATTAGCAATTTTTTCCAATAAGAGGTAGTATGGCCTAATAGATAGAGAATTGACCTTGAAGTCCAGGAGATTTGTGCACAAGCTCAGCTCTGAGGCTGAGTGACAATGAGTAGGTCATATAGCTTCTCAAAGTCCTAGGTGATTTCCAAGACTTTAAGTTGCAGAAAAGGCATCAAGCTGCATTAGTAGAAGAGTGTTTTTATCTCCTGGAGCTCCCTTTACCACTGGAAGCTCAGGTGCAGCCTCTAACCAATTTATATGAAACTTTGAGGAAAAGTGAAAATCATATATTTTAAAGTGATTTAGTAAAACTATGCACAGAGAAGTTTTCCAGACAAATATAAATTAGCAACTTCAGTGCACTTTGTGACAAGTTTTCAGTCAAACCTTAAAACTTCCTATGATTCCCCTTTATAACAAGCAAAATATTACCTTCCACACAAAAAAAAGCAAAGATGAAAATATAATCATAGAGAAGCTGACTAATGAAAAAAAGAAAACTGATGAAGCTTCAGCAACAGGATCTGAGTAGAATGGGATGAGTCTAGAAACTGCTAGTGTATGCAATGACATACTAAAAAAATGAAATTAAGAGAATGCAAAGGAAAGAGAGGAGGGATATTCCCCTATGTCTGGAGCAGCATACATAGTCTACAAGGTCAGACATCTCAAAATGGCAGAGAAGATGACTTTTATACTTTTATTTCCTTCTATGACGATCTTTAAGTGAGGATGCTTTACCCTCAACATTGTTACAAGAGTCAAAGGTTATTTTCTGATGTTCTTTAAATACTTTATTGTCTCATAATTAGAGGAAGGAAATATAGTACTTCCCTCACAAACTTTCTATGCACTGCAGTCTTTCCAATGATTAAGCAGAAAACTAGGAGGGCTTTAAAATCAATATCTCCTCTAGATTCAAATGTTCATAGAAAACATAATATCAGTTGGTTTATTTTCAAAAAGGAGAAACCAAGTCCAGTGATACTTGTTTAGACACGTGAAACCTTCATACAAAAATTAGACTTCAGATGAAGGCTACAAGATCTTTTCCCTCTCTGTTACAGGCAGAAAAATTCTCAAAAGCTTTGATGCATCCTAGTCTCCTTATATTAACTCAGCTAACTATCAAACATGCAAAACAGTCCCATAAGGTAATTCCAAGGTTGATCAGAGAGGAACACATATTCTCTCTGCCTGGCTTTCACAGTGGCATTTTGGAGAAACAAAAAGGAGAAAAACATGTGTAGGATTTAATTTACTTCAATCTTGGGTAAGGGATGAAAAAAAAGAAATGTTCCCTGCAATCTGAAGCATCACACAATAGAGTCATTTCCCCCCTAATTTAGTGCCATTGATTGGTTTCACATAGAATATAATGACCTCTTTCAGTTGGCAATGCAGGGAGATGTATGCTAGTTACATTATGTTCTCATATATTGGCGGTCTGGCAAGCACAGTTTTGGCTCTGGTTGCCCAATACTGCTTCAAATAATGGAAATCCTATTAGGAAGCTATTAGAGATTTATAATAGGGGAAAGCTCTCCTTTTAATGCACAAATACCTCCCTCCTTCAATAATGCTAAAAGCATCACCCCAGAGTCATCAAGGAGAGAATATAATGCTTTATACAAGAGTAAGAAAATTTAAACATGGGTGTAACATTTGTGATATGTGAAAGTCCTAGATATAAATAGAAATAAAAGTAGATGAATGTGGTAAAAGATGGAATTTTAAGGGATGCTATTCATGATGTCCAAAATCCTTCACTATGTTGTTAGACAGTAACTTATAATAATTAAGGATTATTTTCCATGCTTTAGGAAGTAAGAAAGTAATAGTGCATTTAAAATTGTAGCTTTTCTTTAGTGTAGTAATTCAGAGTTCTTTTAGAAGTACAATGAATTGCATACCAAAGAGAATCACATCCCGAAAAGAATCCAAACTCAGTGTGCTGGCAATGACTAAAGTATGACAAAGTACTGTGTCATAATGTTTAGTATTGAAGAGATTATAAATGCTTCTCACTTTGGGTAATGGTTAATAATGTGAGATCAACACATATCTAATTCTCCTTCATCTTCTGTTACTAGACCAAAGAAAAAAAAATCTATTATTTGAAAAGGAAATAGAGTCAATAACGAAGAACACTTACCTTTTTCACAGAAACGGCCAGTAAAATATAAAGGACAGTCACACTGAAATGATGCCACACCATTAGGAAAGATAGGATGGCAAGTCCCTCCATTATGACATAAACTTTCTTGGCATACTGATGACATTCCATGAAGATCATGAGAAGGCCCAAGAGAATCCAGTCCTTCAGGAATAACAGAAGGTGCTGCAAAGGAGGCTGCTGGTAACTGTGTAGAGACTGGAGATCTGTTGAAAGGAAAATCAATGTAAAATTTCAGGTGAGAATCCTAATTAAGAGCAATCAAATGGTTGCATGCAACAGGGGAGAATACCAATCCAAATGATCTGTTTTTAAATTTATTTTAAATTTTGATAAGCTTTTATTGATTTTATCGATGTCTTTTTTTACATTGCCATGATTTCCCCAATATCCCCTCACCACCTGCTAGAGTCACCCATAAAGCAAATAGTATTTTTAAACAGAAAAAGAGGGGAAAATTAGCATAATTAACATGAAAAAATCTGAAAAATAGGGGCAATTTACAACACTTGTGGACTTCTCACTTCTGCAAAAGGATAGGGTAAAAGTATCTTCTCATATATCTTCTTCTGAGCCATGCATATTTATAATTTTGCAACCTACTTTTTTGATTTTCATTGTGTGTATGCAGTTGTCCAAATCACATTGTTGTGGTCATTGTGCTTATTGCTTTCTTGGTTTGTGTACTTTGGTCTGCATAGTTTCATGTAGATCTTTCCACGCTTCGTTGTTTTCATCACATGTTTCTTACAGAAGTTTCTTACAGAAGTTCTATTTCATCATAACAATATACCACAATTTTAAAAATCATTTCCCAATCAATAAGCATCTACTTTATTTCTAGTTCTTGGCAACTACCAAAAGAAAGAGCATTGTTAGAAATATGTTGGAGTGTATGGAAACTTTATTTTTTGTCAGTTATATATTTGAGGATCTATATCCAGAAGTAGAATCTCTAGATTAAAGGATATGGACATTTTAGTAACTTTATTTGCATAATTACTTTCCAAGGTGAACATTTTGATTCACAGCTCCACCAACAATGTGCTAGTGTGCTCTTCTTCCCAGAACCACACTAACATTGACTAGTCACATCTTTTGTCATCTCTACCAATTGCTCAGTATGAGCTGAAACCTATGGTTTGTTTTGATTTACCTGTCTCTTATTATTAATGATTTGGGCACTATTTTGTGTTTGGAAGTAGATTGACATTCTTCTATTGAGAACTGTTTTTTCATACCCTTTGATCACTTACCTACAGGGGAATGACTTTTGTTGCATATACACACATAATACATATATACACACACACACACACACACACACACACACACATATTAGGTATGCATAGGTAAGTATATTAATTGTTTATATGTAATGGATACCAAGCCCAAAAGCATCAATTCAAAGCAGAAGAGGTTGTCATGTGTATTTTGTAACCTGTGGAATAGTTTTTTTTTTTTGAGGGGGGAAGGCAAGGCAATTGGGGTTAAGTGACTGGCCCAAGGTCACATAGCTAGTGAGTGTGTCAAGTGTCTGAGGCCAGATTTGAACTCAGGTCCTCCTGATTCCAGGACCCAAGCTCTATTCACCATGCCACCTAGCTGTCTCCCTGTGGAATAGTTAAGACTTTTTAATGTTGAGGTTACATAATATTCCCCCAAATTCCCATTGGATGAATCATCATGCTGTTACCCAATAAATTAAAAAAACAAAACAAAATATTTATTAATGTTCAAAATGCAAAAAGTACTGTATCAAGTGCTGGAGATGCAAATAATAAAGCTAGACAGTCGAAGGTCTTAAGGAGCTCACATCTTTGTATGAGCATTGTGGAAGTGTCCTTGAAGACAAGGACAATAAAATATAAGATCTGGCAGTTCCTCTCAAGAAGTTAAGGCTTTTGCATAAGGATGCAGTGATGTTGATCATTAGAGGAACAATAGATCTATGTAAATTTGAAGAGTGTCTTCATCAGGCTGGCCATGGAGGGATGACATTTTTGGCCACAGCAACTTTTGGAAGAGTATCTGTTAATCTGTAGCATGTTATGATCAGTAGAAGGAATATCCACAACAATTAAATCAGAGGTCCTTAAAATGCCAGTATCATTGAATTGTATGATACTCTGTAACACAGTCTATATAGTGTGACAAAATCAAAAGTGACTGAAAGTTATTATTCATTTTATTTGTAGTCAGTCAACAAGGCTCTGTAAGTGTCAAGGAGCCTGAAAGTAATTTTCAGGGGAAATCTTTATGAGTCAAACCCACCAAATATTTTGATTATATCTTTCATGTTATAGTCGTGAAAAATTCTCTACAAGAAGAGCAAAAACAATGATAAATTATTACATTTATTGTTTAGACCTATGACTTCATCAGTGTAGAGAATATCCACTTAGGGAAATTCCTCTGTCAATGCAAATAGGTAATTGTTTTGAAACTTATGGTCTTAGGAAGTTTATAGGGACATTAACTGGTTAAATGATTTGCCCAATATCAAACAGTCATTAGATATTAGAAATGATCCTTGAAGTCAGGTCTTTTTGACTTCCAGATAGGATTTCTGCCTACTATGCCAGTTTGTGTATATATGTTTATACACATTATATTTTATATTCTACATGAATATATTATATACACACATCTAAAACATATACATACATACATGCATACAGATATATATGTATATGTATATATAGTGTGTGTACACACACACATACACACACACACATATCTCCTGAAGGTTTACAATGATTTTAGACATCTTATCTTATTTGCTTATCACAACAACACAGGGAGGTAGGTGCTATCATTGGCCCCATTTCATAGGGGAGGAAGCTGAGTCTGAGAGAAGTAATGTGACTTCTCCAGGGTGACACAACTAGTTTCTAGGGCAGAATTTGAACTTGTTTTCTTGACTCCAAAGTCCAAGGCTTTATGCATTGCCCCAACTGCCTGCTTAGTTCTCCCTCTTTGTCCTTCTATCCTGTTGCCCTCACTCTATATACATATACACACATATATTATATTCAAATAATATTATACATACACACATATATATGTATGTGTAAACATGAATACTTAAAGGAGAGAACAGAGGGAAAGTTACACAATTTGCAAATTGAATTCTGCTTATGAAGAAGGAAAGGAAAAGGAATGGAGGACAATGGATAGAAAGAGAAAAGAAGACATTTCCACACTTACATAATATAGTAGCATTGTCCCTAGAGAACTAGTTTCCAAATAGGACAATATGACTTCACCTTCCATCTTGGACACATACTCTTGCTATGTGACCCTGGGCAAATAGTTTACTCTCTCAGAGTCCTGGACAACCCTGAGATAAGAAAACTGTAAACCCTGAATAACAGTTTTCTATTTGCATTAATAAGGGGATTTGCCTCACTGGGTCTTCCTCATACAGAGGAAAAGATTAGTACAAAAACCAAACAAAACATGAAGAGACATGATTCCACAGCATGTCTAAGGTATCCCTCCCCTATTTAAAATGCTTTAGTGGTGGTGCAGTGTTCACCAAATAAAAAATTGGTTCAACTAAAAAGAAAACCCAAATAAATCTGGTACAAGTCTGTGTGCTATAAATAAATTTCACACTCTTCAGTTTTGCATTTAGAGTCCTCCACATCCTGACTCTACTTTCTTAGCCTTATTTCCTGCTATTTCTCTGTGTAGTCTACAAACTAACTGCTGTTCCCCTCAGACAACCTTCGTTTTCTTGCCTTTGGATCTTGGATCATACTGTTTTCTCTACATGGAATGAACACATTCCTTACTCTCCCCTATCTCTCCCCCCCCCCCCCCCCCCACTGCTGACCATGAAATACCCACCTATCTCAAATTACACTTCCCTTCAGTATAGGTCACAGATCCTGTGATCCTTCAGGAAGACTTCCTAATTCTCTCATCTAGAAGAAATCCCCTCCTCATCTCAGGTGCTACAATGCTTTAAGAGAGACTTAGCAATTCTCTACTGCTTTGGGAACCTATGTCTAACCTAGCAAAATTAAATGCCTGATGTTCTAGTTAGAGGCGCAATGTGAAATTTCAACATGCAGCCCATTATACAATGTATTTAATGTCAGCAGATATTAAAACATCAGCATTATGTTAAGTCATTAGCACCAAACCAGCACTAGTAACATCAATTCAAAACTAATAAAGATGAAATTTTATTTGCATATCACTTAATGACTAGTAATGGTATTTTGCATGCTTTTTTCCTTAATTTCCATAAGCCATAAATGGTTTGCCAAAGGCTGTCCCTGAAACTGTTAGTTCATCTTCTAAGGATTTCATGTAAACAACACTAAATTACTCTATTTCACAGCTAGAAAGACAGAAATGAAAATGAACTCAAGTACTGCTAGCATTTAACTTCCAGCAAAAATACTTAACAAAAAAGAGAGATCAAATGAATGTAGGCACTTAAGAGGGAGTGATTTGAATGTCACTGGCCATGACAGAAAGAGCATTCTAATAAATCATCCCCTTAATAATAAAGCCTTGTAAATGTTCATGGATTTTCAAAGGGGCACTTTGGAATAATAAAGTCACTAGAGATAGATTGATTCTATAACATATGAAACTTCAATCAGTGAATATGAGTCAACACAACCTAACTACTCTTAAGAAAGAAAATGGTTATTTAGACCTGCATATGAAGAAATCTGCTTGTTTATAATCAAGTGTTCAATTGTACATCAAAAGCAACATATAATGTATGTATTCTAGTTCAAAATAAGTCTGGTCCATTGAAAACAAAATTACTACATTTTCCACCTTATTGGAAGGGTTTAATTAGAAATTATTAAGGCAGTGCTATTAAGTTACATGTCTTATATGCCAAGACAATAGGGCATGGGGATATTTGCTTTTCATCAAGGCAAGATACTGTGTTAGGTCCTAGGGAATACAAAAACAAAAGAGCCCTTGTTTTCAAAAGGCATATATTCTACTGGGAAATTTACTTCAAGAAGTATGGGGGTTGTTTTTAGAATATTCAAAAGAGGAAGAAAGATATTAGAAACCTGAAGAAACTGCCAAGATGGCTGACTGACTAAGAGGCAGGTCAGATGTTTTCACGTATCTACTTTAACAAAATTCTGAATTTCATACCATACTAATGATCAAGACATCCCAAAAGTAAATGCAGTGGGGGACTTCTTCCACCTCAGACACTAAAGAAATAAAAAAATAAAAAAAAATCAGGCAGAAGTTAATATAGAATAGGAAAGGGGGGCTCCACAGCATAGCTAAGCTCAATTTGATGAGATATAGGACACATGTGGTCTTCAGGGTTATGTGTTCAAAGGCAGCAAGATCAGAGGGATTTCTTTAAAAAGTCCCAGAGTGCTTAGAAAGTCCAAAATTTGTGATTTTTGAAGTCTTGTGGAGTTCAGTTCAATAGGTAGTGATGAAGTACTAATACAATGAGACACCATTCCAACCACAACATCTTAAACCTAGATCTCTAACACTTTGTCTTACAAAGGAAAAGAAGGTCTTGAGGATCCAACATTCAAAATCTCAAAAATCCAGGATGAGGGCAATCTCCCAAATCCAAGTAAGACCAAGCAGGGTCAACTAATACACCTCCCAAATACCAGGGAGCTGATATTGACTCTTGAACAAAGCCCTGATTTAGGAACTAAAACTGAAGTGATGAGCAAATAAAAACAAATGCTGACCCTATTTTTAAAAGGTAGAGATGCTAAAAAAGAAAGCAGGAAATAACTGAACAACAACTTCAAACAGAGGCCCAAAGGGGGGAAAAAAGATTTTAGATTAAGAGTTCATGAATACCTAGAAAAAATGAAGCAAGAAATAAAAAGTTTAATAGAAGTTTTAGAGGAAAGAATTATAAAGGGAGTAAGTAGCCTAGGGGAAAAAGTGGTAAACTTTACCCCAAAATTAGACTGATTGAAAACAACAATTTTGAAAAATAGTCATTGCTTTCTGAAAGCAAAGTAAGTTGTGATAAAGAGGTAGAACAAAATTAAATGACTGGAAAAAATGCAAGCTATCTGATATAAAAAAAAACAAAAAAAACAAACACTGTCCATCTGAAACAATGGCCAAGGAGAGAGAACTTAAGAATCATTAGACACCATGAGAACTATGGTAAACAAAATCAAATCTAGACATTACATTTTAAGAAATCTAGATTAAAAACTGCCCAGATCTATTAGAATTAGAAGGCAAAGAAAAGATAGAAAATAAAAATCCATGTTTTAACTCACTAAAGGATTCTCAAAGAGCAAAGTGGTGGTAATGGTATAGGAAAAAAAACCCCAAAACCAGAACTCCCATACAAAGGAAATAAAAAATGCCACAATCATCCAGAAAGAAAGAGTATAAGAACTAAGGAATGATCATCAATATCATGCATGATCTGGCAGCATCTGCCATAACTGAGAGATCTTGGAATACATTATTTTAAAAGACAAATGATAAATACACACACCAACAATATTTTGCCATATGAAGTTAAATATAATTCTACATAGGAAAAACAAATTTTTTATGGAAAAGGTATTTTCAGCATTTTTAAAATGAAAGATCAAAGCTGATCATGAATTTTGAAATACAAATACAGCCATATAGAGTAGCAGTTCTCCACCTGTAGGTTATGTTCAATTTAAATACATCCTGCATATCAGATATTTACATTATGATTCATAACAGTAGCAAAATTACAGTTATGAAGTAGCAACAAAAATAATTTTATGGTTGGGGGTCACCACAACATGAGGAACTGTATTAAAGGGTCATGGCATTAAGAAGATTGAGAACCACAAGAAACCTAGATGTGTAAATTTACTTGAGCAATTGGAAAGGTCTGTATGATGATTCAGTGCTAACAATCAAACAGAAATAGAAGAAACAAATATCCATTCAGAAACTTTATGTCTTCAAAGCATATTGTTAAAATTAAATAACAAAAATTGTAGTCTTGGGGAGGATTAGCCCTGTTCTCACTGTCTAAAGAGGTGACAGAGAAGGGAGTATAAAAAGAATACAATAGTGTAGGACTGAGGAACAAGGGTGTTGAGAAGAGTAGATAGAGCAAGGAAGAAAGGAGGGGGAGTGAGAATCAAATTAACCTCAATCTTAACTAATGTGAACAAAAGAGGGCTGAAAACACACAGATATGCAGACCCGCATAGTTTGGTGCAGAAATACAGCAATGTTAAAAGGAAACAAAAAGGATGAGAGGGGAGATAAGAGGGAGTATAGAACTGGGAAGGAAATAATCACAAGCAAACAAATTTACTGATCATGAAGTGGGGAAGGAGTGGGGATTTAAAAAAAGAAAAGAAAAGAAAAAACCTAAAGGATTGCCTTAGATTGCCTCTTAGTCAATTGGGAAATGACTGAACAAATTGTGGTGTATGACTCTAAAATAATATTATTCTGTAAGAAATAAAAGAAATTATTTCAGAGAGTCCTAGGTAGTAGGATATGATACAGGAAACAGAGTAGAACAAAAAAAAAACAACTTATACTTGTATAGCAATACTGTAAAGAAAAAAAAAAACAATCTTGAAAGACTTAACAACACTGACCAATGCAATGACCTATCATGCATCCCGAACACCTATGTACTTATGATGGAACATGTTGCCTATCTCCTCAGAGAGGTGATGGACATTAAGGTACAATAACATTCAGTTTTGGAAATTGTCACCGTGGATTCATTTTGCTTGACTGTATTACAAGATTTTTATCCTCCTTGGTGGATTGGGACATAGAAGATAAGAAATAGTGATGCCAGAAAAGAATTATTGTTGCAGTTTTTACAATTCACAGGAGAAAATAGAAGGAAGTTTAGAAGGAAGAACAGAGCAAGAAAGTAACATACATAATTTATTATATATTTTTAAAACAACCCAGCATAAAATGGAGATTCACAATTTCATATAGAGTCCACTTTTATGTTCTGCTATGTATAAAATAATAATAGTTACAACAATTAAACCCAAAGAAGTAAATGAGTAACATTCATATTATCATCTTTGAGAATATCACCTACCAAAACCAGTTTTTAAATGTTACTGTTAAGTTGAAGGATACATACATTGGTTATAAATGAAGAAAACACAAGGTACTTTCTGTATATTGTTTCCTATTGCACCTTTCTATATTTCTAGGTTATCTTTTTATTAGGTGATGGATTCATGGATTGGAAAAAAACACCCTCCCATTCCTCTATATAATTCTCTACCTGCCTTGTGCCCCATAAAGCATTCCCTTGTTTCAGATTTATACAACAAGCAAAATGAGTCCATATGTCGTTCACTTCTGAAAATAGATGCTTCATTCTATTCTTCAGGTCCATCATCTGTGCAAGGAGAGGTAGGAAGAACACTTCACCATCAATGATTTAGAGTCATTATTGGTGATTGCAGTTCTCATAGTTCTTAAGTCTTTGAAAGAAATTTTCTTTTATATTACTATGATTATTGCATAAATCATTCTCCTGGTTGTGTTCACTTTGCTCTGCATTAACTGACAAAAGTCTTCCCATGTTTCTCTGAATCTGTTTCTGTCATCATTTCTTCTGGCACAATTACATTTATATGGCACAATTTGTTCAATTATCTCCAACTGATGGTCACTCGTTTTGTTTGCAGTCATTTGTCTTCTCTGGCTGCCTCAAAGTTTTACTGAGCCAATGGGACACTTACCTTCTCACTCCTCTTTATATGGAGGTTCTACAGGCTTGATTTTGTGCAGGATTAGGAGGGTAACTTATTTCAACTTCTTTCTAGACTTTCCACATCTCATGATATAGTTCTGAGGTCAGGGATAAACACATCTGATCTCCCAATAAACATTGATTAAATACTTATAAGTACCTTTAGTCATCAGTCCCTTTTAACTTCAACATGACCTGCCATGAAAAATATCTTATAGCTCTGAAAAGCCTTAAGAAGGCATCAAAACAATGAGGAGAAGGGGGGAAATAGTGAGTGCTCTATTAACATTACTTTCATTACAGGAAAGCCCTTGTATCCTTTGCATTTATAAAATCTTATAAGAAAGTTGGTAAGTTCCATCTCAGTAAAGGAGAAGAAGGTAAATATTCCCTTAAAAATGTTAACACTCTTTCAAAGAGTAGGTCAGAGAACAGTTCAGTTTTAAAAATTCAACAGTCTTTACAAAGTACACTCAATGCTTCCTGTCTACTGTAAGGAACTTGATTAGATTTGTTTTAACATTTTGGAAATATATGCACATAGAAAATTAAACCAGAAACAAAAATGCTATAACTCACTACTTAAAATGGTAATTTATTATAAACTTCGGATACAAGTTTATACACTGAAAGTACTGACACAATTTCTTTTTCTTTCCTAGAAACATTTTGACACTGCTGTATGTTTTAGTAATTGGAATAAAATGCTTGGCATTGTATTAACTTTGTCCTGTGTGAAAAGCTTAGTTTGGAGAAGTAACTTAAATTCCTTTTGTAAAATTGGATTTTATAAAACAAACTTGGTAATCTTTCAAATTTGCCTTTACATTTACAGTTGGAAGTTTTGCCTGGCACAGCTATGCTGATATTTTTTTCTAGTAGCCAGGATGATCAAAGCATGTTATAATAGGATAGAGCAAAAAACATGTTAATGTCATCCCTGCCTCCCTCACCTTTCACTTAAATTCTAGACATCATATTATTAAAAATTAGGTGATTTATCTTTATCTAATAGAAGTATATATTTTAAATTTTCCACAAAAAGCAGAATTGGATTTACCTGCAGTGTCCTCAGGGTAGTAAGATATATTTTATATACCATGATCACATACGCATAAAACATGAACCCATAAAACAGCCTTTGTAATGATTCAGTTTATGGCTGTAGAGGAGGATTTGTTTAATATAGCTGCCAATAGCCTAAAACTTCATCATGATTTTTAACTTATTAATATAATATTTCAGAGAAATGTCAAGTATGAGAAATGGAACCTAAATTAAATTCTCATACAGCACTCAAGAATAATTGTCTTACTCAACAGAAAGAAAATAAGACATAACATAGAGGAAACCTTTTTCTGGCACTATTGGTACTAACGAATTGTCTGTGCATTCAACAGGGGCATTTGTGTTTTTTTTCCCCTTCTTCTTTTTAAAGGCATATGAATTGTAGTATGGCACTCTCTCTATATAAATGGCTTGTTTTCTTTCATTTCTAAGTGTTCTAATCACTAAATTAGAGATCAGTGGTAATCACACTTGAACTTTCCCAAAAGTGAGCAAGACTGGTATTCATTTTTTCCATATATTTTCCTGTAAAACTATAGTTGGCGTTCTAATATTTATCAGAATATCTATTTTGCCAAAACTGGTTTTCATTCCCATATTTCTCAAAAAAATCTATTGTTTTCCAAAGCCATTGGTAGGTACAGGGTCAAGCCCTTATTTGCAGTCAATTATTAATCATTTAGAGTTTTATTGTCTCTCCTATTGCTTATAGTTTCACCTCCTGGCATCACTAATAACAAAAAGTTAAATGAAACTCAATTGTGTTGCTATCTTTTAGCAACAAAATAGTTAGTAGTGAAATAAATGAAAATCTACAATTCACAAGAGATTTTCTTTTAAAAAATCTATGTGATTGTCAATTGTCCATTTTACACCTCAATCTCTGATTGGGTAAATGAAGGTTGCATGTCAGTTATATTACTGTCTTAATTTTGGCTGCATGACATCAGTGAACTTTGTTAAGATCCTTACTAGGATAATAGATTGAGTTACAAGAAGTCTTTAAGAGGATTTAGTTTAACTCCTTCATTTCAAAGATAAGGCCCGGAGAGGGCAAGGGACTTGCCTATCTTTACATGGATAAGCTAGACTTGTGGAAAAAAACTAGTTACAACTACCAGTATTAAAACCTCATGTACTGAATGCTTTTTGTAATAATACATTTAGAGCAACTGCTTCTAGCAGTGTGATTGTTCACTGAACAAACAAATCTTTTTGAATATCAAATTCTACCTTCTTTCCCCCACATCCTTTTACTTCTAATGCCTTGACCTTCATAATACTAAGTAATCAAGCTAATCATTAACATTTCACTTAGAGTATAATGAGAGTTAAAATAGAGGGAAAATTTTAATCTGAAAGTTGACTGGAATAAAAGCATTAAAGTACAATATTGGAAGCAAATATAATTTGCACATAATAATGCACTAATAACAAATATGATTATCCAAATAATATTTTCCCTTTTGCATGTTTATATTGACACTTTTGATTCTAATCACAATCATTTCTGACTATGTCTCTATTCCCTCTCCCACTATGAAAATGCTTTTATAAGAAATATTAAAAAGAAAGGGAAACAATAACTAAGCAAAGATGAAAAAAAAACCAGCCATCTAGATAGGTTCCACTGGATTGTGAATTCCTCAAGGGCAGGGAAGATTTGTCTTTCTTTATATTCTGGTTTCTTAGTACGATGACTGACACAAAGTAGGTGCTTGTTGACTTGATTTGAGAGTCCTTCCAACTTTAAATCATTGATTCTGTATCCTATATATGATTTTGTATGTCAATTACCCTAAAAATTTGGGTCTTGGAAAGCTTTTACCATTCAATATTTTAATGAGAATAACAGAATTACTGCTATTTGGAGTATATTCACAAATGCATAACTGTAATGTCAGTTTGTTGTTGTTTTGTGAAAATGGATACTTTGATCTGCTTGAACCTCTCTCCCATCAATTATCCAGGTAACCAGAAGAACTGTATGAGGATTTGGCTTGACATACCAATAATCCTTTGTGGTGACCAAGAGTAAACGTATTTGGATATGGAGAAAAGTAGCAACTCTGAAGCCAATTAAGCTCATACCAACTTTGAAGTAGACCCTGAAGTAAACTACCAACATTTGGTAGTTTATGGACCTTCAAGAGATATCTTTATCTCCAGAGTCCCCACTAATTGTTGCTTATGGGATTCTAGGACACATCCAGTTTTACATTCCTTTATCTAATTGTTTGTGCTCAGGTCTGGAACTGTCAGGCTGATTTATGTATCAAAAGGCCACATATCTGACACCTGGAATTCCTTACTTCTCCTTCTGGGTCATCCCTTGCTTGGGAATGGGACTTACTATTTACTGCCTTTCTCTCCAAATTCCCTGCCTCCCTTTGTTTTAAAAATATAAATAACTTACTCTTTCCAATTGACCATGAACATGATACTGTTCCAGCCTGCAAGCTTATTTTCAGGCAATAAAAAACCAAAAACAAAAGAAAAGCCCAACCATAAAAACCATTTATAGTCTGTGTAAACTGTGATCAGACTCTGGTTTATTGCAGGTCCTCCTTTTGGGGCCTAACATTTATTCCATTTATTAGTTCTCAGGGGTCTTTCTTTAGCAGTTCTTATTGTTTTTGATAATAATGATAGGCATTCATATAGCATGCTAAGATTTGCAAAGTACTTTACACATGTTAATTCATTTGGTCTCACAACAACACTGTGAATTAGGTGTCATTAATTGTCATTTTTCAGATGAGAAAACTGAGACAAAGGGAGGTTAAAAATTTGCCCAGGGGGGTGGCAGAGTCAAGATGATGGCATAGAAGTAGGAAAACTCAGTGGCTCCCCCCACAACCATCTCATATACCTATAAAATATGGCTCTAAGGAAATTTTAGAGCTACAGAACTCACAAAGTGACAGAGAGAAACAAATCTCCCACAGAAGGCAGCCCAGCAGGCAGACAGTAAGGGTTCATCACGACACACTGGCAGCCAAGTCTAGCCCTGCGTGAGCCTGTGGTTTTAGCCCCAGGGCAACCCCAACCAGTGGCTGTAGCAGACTTTAGGAGAGTAGATCAACAGCAGCAGTGGTGGTTTCCAGCATTATCAGCCCATAAATGCCAAAGAAAAAGTGATAGGTCAGTATAGTACTCTGTTGGAACTGGGGGGGGACTGAGGAGTGGGTCTGGCCCCTATTCCCGGAGCTAGAAGTGGCGGAGGTGTGGCAGCCCTGCAGCCACATCCATGAGGCTATTTCAGAGCACCCAGCCTGCAGATCATAGGGGAGCCAAATGAACATTGAGAGGGTAATTGCTCTTGCTTTAACCTGCCTGGATCTGGATCACGGTCTTGGGTTGTGGTCTTGAGGTGTGTGACCAGTGAGCCAGAGTTGTGGGGGCTGCAGAGATGGCACTCTCCTAATAGCTCCAGCAGCTGCAAAAACTCCAGTGATTTGGGACAAAGCTCTCCCCTCTGGAAGCAGAATTCTACTATGGCAAAGAGCTCAAAAGTCAAGTAATTGAGTGACAGCATGAGCAAGCAAAGGAAGCAAAGCAAGCACAGCCATGCAATTTTAGATTCTTTTTTGGGGGACAAAAATGATCAAAGCATGGAATGGGAGGAAGACAACCAAGTCAGAACTGCTGCAT
>CM053586.1:150546191-150556369 GCA_028646515.1 Pseudochirops corinnae | reverse complement strand
ACTGAAGAAAATAACACCTTAAAAAATAGATTAACTTAAATGGCAAAAGAGGTCCAAAAAGCTAATGAGGAGAAGAATGCCTTAAAAAGCTGAATTTGCCAGATGGAAAAAGAATTTAAAAAGCTCACTGAAGAGAATGATTCTTTCAGAATTAGATTGGAGCAAATGGAAGCTAATGACTTTATGAGAAATCAAGGCACTGTTAAACAGATCCAAACAAATGGAAAAATAGAAGGCAATGTGAAATATCTCATTGGAAAATCCATTGAACTGGAAAATAAATCCAGGAGAGACAATTTAAAAATTATTGGACTACCTGAAAGCCATGAAAAAAAAAAGAACCTAGAAATCATCCTTCAAGAAATTCTCAAGGAAAATTGCCCTGATATTTTAGAACTTGAAGGCAAAATAGAATTGAAAGAATTTACTGATCACCTCTTGAAAAAGATCCCCAAAGGAAAACTCCTAGGAATATTATAGCCAGGTTCCAGAGTTCCTAGATCAGAGAGAAAATATTATAAGCTGCTAAGAAGAAACAATGTGAATATTGTGGAAACACAATAAGGATAACACAGGATCTAGCAGTTTCTACATTAAGGGATTGAAGGGCTTGGAATATGATATTCCAGAGAGCAAAGGAGTTAGGATTAAAACCAAGAATCACCTACCCAGCAAAACTGAATATAATGTTTCAGGGGAAAATATGGTTATTCAATGAAATAAAGGATTTCCAAGCATTCTTGATGAACAAATCAGAGCTGAACAGAAGATTTGACTTTCGAATACAAGAAACAAAAAAAGCATGAGAAGGGAACAAGGCTGACCTCTGGGATAAATGTCATGTTCTTTTTGAAGATGCTTTCACTCTGGAAGAGAAACATGGCCTCCTCACAGTTTTAGAGACTTCAGTTAAAGAATCCAAGAACATTGATGAAGTGTTCATGATAATGGCAAAGGAGCTAATTGCCCAGAATGAACTGAATTTTTATGGGGAGAGTCCACAGAACAATCTCCTCTTGGATTCTAGTCCAGTTCTCATAGTTTCAAGTCCAAGTTCAAAGAACCACTGCAATTGTTAAAAGGGGTAGAAACAAAGGTGGAGGTAAAGTATGCTGTTAGAGAGGCAATCTCTGAAACCCAAATTGGTCAGAAATCTGGTTATCCAGTGTGTTAGGTTTTAGACCTGGGAGTAGATATTTTATTATTCTCTTTCAATTACCCAGGCTTCCTTCTAGCATGCATAGTTGCTACTTTTGTCCTGTATCAACAAACAGAAACCCATCCATAAACTGAAGGAACTTCAATTTGATACAAGTGTTTATATGTGTCAATTATGTTCCAGGCATGGTGCTAGAGTCTGGGAATACTGAGACAAAACTGAAACAGGTTCTGCCTTGCAGAAGCTTATATTCTACCAAAAAAGGCTTCCTTTTAAAGGTAGTAGTACTGAAGAGGAGCTTTGAAGGAAATTAAGGAGTCTAAAGGGCAGAAGTAAGAAGGTAGTGTTTTCAGGAGACAAATCATCCTTTTTCCTTAGTTACACTATGTTAAAATGAAGTTTAGTATTGGAGGTAGGAAGGATGGATAATAGTTTCCTTCCATTAGCCTTGGCCAGACCCTAGATCTGGTTTACTGCCACAGTATTTTCCTTCAGTGTTGAAGAAAAGGAAGGGCCTATGGGATCAGAGACAAGTAGAACAGATTATCAAGAAAAAGGAAAGGCTGGCAAGCATATTCTAGACTGGCTCTTGTATACACTTATAATTTGGGCTTGGGCTTTTATGTTTTTAATTTTTTTTAGAGAGGAGTGGGGAATTTGAATAGTAAAATTAAAGACATCAAATAGCAAAAAAAAAAAATTTGCCCAGGGTCAGACAGCTAGTAAGTCTCTGAGACAAGATTTGAACTAAGGTCTTGACTCTAAGTCTTATATTCTATTCACTGGGCATTTAGATGCCTAAGCATTGAGTAAAAACTCTCTTGTGTTATGTAGTTGGTAGCATAATTTAGGGTTTATCATTGTCCTCTGTAATCAGTATGACAAGAGTTGTCATTTTTTATATTCTTGAAAACAGCCTTCCTTTGAAAATTCTTTCAATCATCTACCACAGACTCCTGGTTTTATCATTTCTATCAGTGTACCACCATTCATCTAAGTTTCACATATCAAAACCTTGACATGAACTTTGACTCTTCTCTCTTTATTATCGCTGATATATAATCAGTTACCAAGTTTTCCCCATTAGAATCTGGCAGTCTCTTTGATATACGTCTTTTCTTTCTTATACCCATTGTCAGTTGCATAGAACAATCCTTCACTGATGCATACTTAGGCTTTTGCAATAATCTCCTAAGAGGCAACCACATTTTAGATATCTTTCCCTTCCAATTCAACCTTCACTTGCCTAGTAAACTTTTCTTAATTTCATACAAATCTATGTCTATCAAATTCTGCTCAAAACCTTGCCAAGGCTTCCAATGGCCTAGCAAATGATCTTTCCTGCCATTTAACTATTTCTACAATCTGATGTTATATCTTTCCTGTTATTTTATAGTGATCCCCTCCATGTACTCTAAGCTTTAGTCAAATTCATTGTGTATTCTACCCACACTTTTCCATCTCTGCATCTTTATTCAAACTGGTCTTATACCACAAATGGGAAAACATACCTCTCCCTCTTAGCCAGTTGAGTTCTTACTCATATTTTAAGGGTCAAGTCAAATATGATCATCTCTAGGAAGCCTCTTCTAATATCCCCATAAGAAAATTACCCACACTTTCTGCCTCATGGGCCTCATTCAGGATTTTGTAGCTCTCATATATATTTCATTTATTATAGTCATTTGTTCCCATTTTGTGTTCTACTCTCTAATTAGCCAATAAACTCCATGAGGAAAGACACCATGTGTCACCTTAACTTTGTTTTCTGTAGGAGATAGTACAGAGCTTTCCAGTTACTTAATAGAATCATTCTTGACTTGTACGAAATTGAATTAAAGGAAATAATCTTCAGAAAACAATTTGTTATTTTGAAGAGGCATATAAGTGTTGACTGTTATAATCTTCATGTCATCTGGCATTTTCTGATCCTGCATCACTTGACATTAGAATGTAAGGTTCTGGAGAGGTATATCAGCAAGCACCATAGCATACTAAGAGTAGCTGCTAGCACAGGTTCTTAGATCTGCTTTTCTAAAGGAAAGCAACTCAAAAGGGGTTAACAATCTTATTTTAATCAAACATATGTCATTTATCTAGTTCAGGAGAAAAAGTCACCACCCTGAACTTCAGAGATTACAAACAGAAGTTACAAGCAGACAAAAAATACAGACAGAGAAAGTAGCACAATTCAACAGAGAGGGCTTCTAGCTGTCTGACCATAACATATCTACATAGTTAGTTACCAGAGAGAGAAGCACCAACATCTGGGTTTTCAAAGCAGGGAGGGAGTGGCAGGTGGTGGAGTGTGGCTTAGTGAATGCCCAGTGTCTCATCTGGCCAAATCACACAAATCTTTCCATAAGTGAGCCCCAAAGCAAAACCTCATCTCAAGGGTATATATAGCCTTCTCCAGGGTCAGAGAACATCACAACCTTTGTGACCCACTGCCCACTTACAAAGTAGCAAGGTGTGCGCCTTCCTGAAAAATAAGTCTTCCCTAAGCAAGCTTCTCCTGTGGGCTCTGCCGCACCCTTCAGCAAACTCCTCCTACCACAGATTCCATGTGACCACAGTTAGCCTATTAGGGGGCAGAATGTTTTCAAATCAGGGAAGGTCCTCAAATTCCCTGAAGCTTCTTAAGTGTCATAGAAAGATCTTCAAATTCCCATTACCATTAAAGAGCATAATGGAATTTGAGAGTCAGAAGGTATCTTAGCTATAATCTAGTATACATATTGGGGGCTTGCTATAATAAGGTTAATTAAGGTAAATTTTTATGAGCACATTCTTCCTTTTGTGCTGTTCCTGAGCAAGAACATCAAGGTAGAGATTGCTCAAGACAGTAACTTAGGATGCTGTCTAGGTGCCTCATTAACAAAAGCATTGTGATCTTAAGGATTCTCTCATTTTACCAATAACTTCTTGGTTTATGGATATACTGTTAAATTAAATGCTAAAATTTTCATGTTCCCCCTGAGTTCAAAAAGCAGTTTCTCCTTTCAAGTGAATTGGTGCAATATTTGGATCTAGAAAGAATTACAAATTATAATGCCCAAATTCTTAGAAGACAGTTTGGGACACTTGTTGACAATATTTTTTCCTGGGTAATAACACAAATGGGCAATAAACCTAGTGGTAAGAGGCCATTCTTATACTACAGTTTAGTGGTGATAAGTGGAAGGTCCTCTAGGAAAAAAAATACTACTTGATCAAAACAAGGTGATCTAATCAAAAAGTACTTAGCGTACTTCCTTATCTAAAGCACACTGAGAGCTGAGTGGTTAGGTAATCTTGATGAATGCATAATAGCATCAAAAAATTTGATCATTTTTGTAAAAAAAAAAAAAGAGATGGTAGAACATGCCATTATTAATTCATTGTTTCCCAGATTCAAAGTCAATCACTTTCTTTAACTCATGACCATTCAGGTGTACCATTAGGAATAGAGCAGTTACCACTCCTGACACTGACCTCCTGCCTAGAATACATCTCCAAAGCTTTACTATTTTGTGAATAATTAACATTAACTGTGACCAGGTGATATAAAATATGCATGTGTAGCCTTCTGATAGATCCTAAACAGCACATATTAGTTCTATTATGTATGGATTTTTAAAAAGCACATATTAGATTTTAGATTATAGTGCCTACACTGCTATGTTTGTCTCCTTTGGAATTTCCTTCTCTTCTCTCTATATTTTTAAACCACTTTTCTTTCTTTTCTTTGGCATTTTTATTGCTCTCCCAATTCCCCTGACACAAATCTCCCCCAAACAATAAAAACTCTCCCTTATAACAAATGTGGACAATTAAGCAAAATGTATTCACATATTGTTCCAGACTGAAAATGTGTTATAACTTGCCCATATATTCTATCTTTTCTCTACAGAGTCTTTCAAAGTTCTTTTCTTTTCCAATATTATAGTTATGGTATAAATTTTATTGGTTCTCATTCCACTTTGCTTTAGTGTATATAGATCTTTGTAGGTTTCTCTGCATTTTGATTATGACATCCACAAGCAATCATTCATTACACCTATAAACAATCATCACAAATCAATTGTCATCCATTTTGCTTTCAATTCTGTGCCACAACTAAAAGTATTATCATGAACATTTTTGTATATGTCAATGGATCCCTTCTCTCTGTCTTTAATATGTTTGAGGTATATGCCTTCAAGTGGCAATATTCTTTCAAGGTGAACCTTCTTGTAGCATCTGAATGCCACATCTTTGTTTATCATATCAGAGAATCATTATAACTTTCTTAGCTTAAGTAAGGATTAGTATGTTTGAATTGCTATATATATTGTATGTGTCACAATCATTTACTTTGTTTTTATCAATGTATCCTGTGTTCTCTTCTTGTATCCTCTAACATGTTGATTTTAAATGTTCTTCCTTTGATTTCTATTGCATGTAATGATACAGTCTCACTGAAAAAGTCTGAGTTTGGGAACACCATAAACTCTATGCTTTAGGCAAGTGATATCACTGGTAGGCTTCAAAGTTGACTTCATATATAAGGAGATCCCACAACATCATCTAAGAAATATCCAAAATTTTAGAGATGAGAATAGAGACAAGGATAATGACCCAACTGTAACACAAGCATCAAACTCCAAACTAAGCTATTAATTGTTGTTTAAGTGGAAACTTCTGAGTACTGTCATACTACACTGGTGAATGCTTAGCACAGAGCCTTGAACATCATCACTTAATAAATATTTGTGGAGCAGAAGTAGCCTTTCTAATGATTCTTATAGTTCATCATATTTCTTGGCCTTAGATAACTAAGACTACATGAGGGCTTGTAAGGATATTTGGGTTATGTAGACTTTCAGAAGCACATCATTTTTCTGGTGAGGGTAGGTGCTCTGTTTCATTTGCTTCAAGGTAAAAGAGAACAACAACAGCAGCAGCAGCAGAAACTAAGCTTCTGCTTCCTGCCATCAAGTCCCCAAACTAAATCCCAAAGCAGTCATTTCAAGAATATGGGGTGTTCAGCTCCCAGCTTAGGAACTTTATTCAATACTGTGCTAAGAGTAGTAGACCACAAATTGACACTCCTTAGAATATAACCTTTGAATCAGGTTTGGAGCTAGAATGAGCTTCAGATGTCATATAATCTAGTCCTCTTGTTTTTACAGATGAAGAAACTGAGGCCCTGAGAAATTAGGTGATTTAACTGAGCCAGGATTTGAACAGAAAATTCAGCACTCTTGATACAAATGAGTAATTTGGCTTTTGAAAAGATCCTATCTTCACTGCCGTGGGAGAAGAGGGTACAGGGGTAGAGGGAGAGAATTGTACTAGGCATTAGTAAAAGTAGCAAAAGCATGTAAGTCTTTAATATGACCATTCTTTATTGCTTCCAAACTGCTCCGGGAAAATCCTACTTTAAAAATCCAGGGAGCATACACTACGAGAACATAAATGGAACAAATAACCAACATCACATCACAAGGTCCCCCCTGGGCATCCATAACCATTTTTGAGTATCATTTCAAATTCACCATGTTTTTCCCTATAGACTTTATGTTTCCCATTTCCTTTTCCAGTATAATACTCTTTCAACCTCAATTGCCTTTTAAAAGATTTGCTTGAAGTTTGTGTGTATGCCTGCTATTTAAATCTGCCATTGGGGGCAAACAATGGAGGATCGAAGTTTGATGATGGTACAATTCATTTGCTACTAAAGCCAGTCTTAGACACAGTTTTCAGAACCCACTATTCTGTATGACATTTCAATTCTATGTGGGAGGGAGTGTTGTGTGGAGACCTACTTATATAAAGTAATAAGCCAGACTTCCTCAGTGAGATAGTTCTCACAGATTGAGTTGCATCCTTCTCTAATCATTTTCCTTTTTTTCTAGTCAAGTGAAAAAGAAACAAACAAAAAAAAAAGGGGGAGGGGAGGAGGGGAGGAGGCTGGGGATGCATTCCAAACTGAGACAGGCTTCTGATCTCCAAGAATACAGAAGTAAATTTAAAGAGCATATGGTTTCACCATTTTACTGTAGCACCTACTGCACATTGGCATCAACCATTAATACTCCTTGAAAACTTCCAGAATGACTGGGCAAGAGTTATTAAGTAGAGGGGATACAGAACACAGCCTTCCACCAACAGTTTGTTATTATTATTATTATTGTTATTAAATTCAGTAAAATATGTTAAATGCCTGTTATGCCCAAATTACCCTACTAGGTACTGAGCATGAAAAAGAAAAAAAAGACACACAACTTTGCCCTTCAGGAAGCATACAGGTTCAGGGGGAGTGTAATGGGTAACAAAATCTGAGCAGTAAAGAGATGCAAATTACTAAAAAGAAGAAAGTAGCACTAATATCCAAATGGAATTAGGAAAGATTTCTTATGGTGGGTAGCACATGAATTGATCCTTGTGAAGAGGATTTACTTTCCATGATGAAGGACAGCCTGTGCCAAATCACAGAATAGGGGAAATGGAATGCTGAGTTTGAGAAACAGCAAGCAGCCAATTTTATTTAGAACACAGAATGTCTAATGGAGAGTAATATACATTTAAGATTGGAAAGCTAGTCTGTAGTTAGATTTTTGAGGGCTTTTTAATTCCATGTTATTATACTGACTATTATTATTGATTGCTTTTAAGAGGCTCGTTATAAGAAGTGTGGTATAGTGAATAGAACTGACTAGAATCAGGAAGACCTGAGTTCCAGTTCTGCTTCTGAAACCCTGGCTATGTGACCCTAGGTAAATCACCTGCCCTCTCAGTGACCTACTCAATTCTCTAAGATTAAAAGATCTGCATTGGCAGAGGGAGTTTCTTTATTGGGAATTCTTCAAACCATTGGAATCAGGTCTGGGAACAAGTACTCTATCAATGATACATAATGGTCATAATGCCAAAAATAATCCTTCTACTAAAAATCCCTTCTGTGGTCTCACTGTGATGTGGACATGCACCTGGTTTTCAAACATTAGTTCAGTGAAGTACCAGATCTCAGAGGTTCTACCAAGCTAGATAGGATTCACATAAGGACCTGGTAATGAACTTTATGTCTGTTGTTTGAAGGCAGCTAGATGGCATACAGGAAGACCTAAGTTCAAAATTGACCTCAGACACTAGCTGTTGTAATGTTGGGTAACTCTTATTTTTTCAACCTCAGTTTCCTTATCTGTTAAGTGGGGATAATAGAAAGCAACTATGTCACCAAGTTGCTAGGAGGACCAAATGCGATAACATATATGAAGGGCTTCACAAATCCTGAAGCACTTTATAAATGCTAGCTATCATCAACATCCTCATTCTGATCCTCATCAGATTATGTTCAAAGAGTCTTACTTGGCTGTCAGGTGATAAACTTTGCAATCATACAAATTTTCAAAGATGATCTTCTAGGGAAGTTTTGATTCATGCCAATGGAGAGAAATCACAGTGGATTACAGATCCCTAAGTAGATAATCTAATATAGCAAAAAGAACAGTTCACATTTCTGTAGCTCCATAATATTGGAAATGCTAAAGAAATGTGAATAATGACTACCAATATACTTTTCTACAATCTTGTGGAAGAGGTAGTATATGTATTATTAGACAATTTTTATGGATGAGATAATGAATACTCAGAGAGGTTAAATAACTGGTCCAAAGTCATATGCCCATAGAGGTAGGACTTGACCCCAGGTCAAGTCCCATTATCCTTCTATTATATCTTAATGATTTGTAATGTTTTTTTTAATAGAGGCAAAAACAATTGGCAATGATGGCTTTTGTCTTTTATTTTTTCTTTTTAAACAACAAAGCAAAATCAGTAAGCTCAAAAAGAAATATGAGAGACAGTGAGCTGGAGAAAGAAATGGCAAACCACTCTAGTATCTTTGCCAAGAAAACCCCAAATGGGGTCACAAAGAGTTGGATATGACTGAAATGATTGAACAACAACAACAAGATACCCATAGCTTCTCCATAGGACTTTTGTGATCCCATCTTCAATCATAAGGAAGAAAATGCTTAAGGCAACACACCTAATCTTTCCATTCTCCCCCAATGAAGGAGTACTATACCCCAGGTTTCTCCTTTCCATTTATCTACTCTTGAATCTGTTTAACTACCTTCTGATTTCAATTTAGAAGATTTTCCTTTAAGGCCAAATAAGTCAACCCATGGGAGTGGTGGCAGTAGTTGTGCAAAATATCAACTGGCTACCTCACAAAGGACAGTATCTGAGGGTTGAGCTTTACTGATGGACCTGAAGCTACTTGAAGTTAATAGAATCAACTTTGTCCATCCAGAGTTGGAGTACACTAATGACATCATTATTTTTTGTACTTGAGCATGTCCTCCCTCAGGATTGTCACAGTACAGCTTCATTATTAAGTTTTATCAGATATTGCTCCCTATGAGGTCCAAAGAGCTCCTTTCCCTCAAGTGTGAGAAAGACTACTCCTCAGTTGTCCCTGCAGGACACTCTTTGGGGAGATAGAGAGAGATACCTTGAAGTCTAATTTTTTTTCAAAATCTGAGAAGCTATTATTATTTTAAATTATAATATATATTTGTTGAATTTAGTTAAATAAAAATTTGACAATAAGAAAGAACTCTTCTGACTTTGCAACTGATATGACTCAATAGCAATGCATGCCAACCAACTCTACTTTGCATCTATTTTGTATGCTTTGCATTAATTTATTCATGTACATTTTACTTTCTCTCAGTAGACTGTAAGCTTCTTGGAGGTAGGGATCATTCCATTTTTGTCCTGATATTCCCCACTGAGACTCTACCTGTCACAGAGTGGGTGCTTCAAATGCTTATTGAATTGTTTTATTTAATTTAGAGTGTTTTTTATAAAGAAGTTCTGATACTGACATAAGAAGTGGTCCAAAGATAGAATAGGTAGTGCTTTGTCCCTTGTATGGTATATCTTATAGTACCTAAACTGCCAACATAAAAAAATTGGGAAAATCAAACTGGTCCTATTCTTTCTGCAGGTCCCCAAAGAGATACTATTGCTTTTATAGACCATCCAG
>CM053586.1:150492478-150545691 GCA_028646515.1 Pseudochirops corinnae | reverse complement strand
CATATGGGGTAGACTCTTAAGGAGCCAAGGAATCTGTGATGCTTGTATTGGGCAATTAGGACAGAGTAAGTCTGTCCTTTGCAGTGCTTTACAATGCTCTTACACCACATGGAGGGAAGATGGGATCCTATATACAGAAAGGTTGGGGGTGGTCTAGAGGAGGAGTTTGGAGAAGGTCTTCAGAAGGAGTCAGATGAGGTCAGACTCCAGTAATGAGTAATTAAGGGTGGGAAGTTGCTGGAGGCTACCTGGAGACCACAGACAATGGTGGGTGGTGGGAAATGGAGCATCAAGGGTGGGAAACTGCAGGAACAAAGGAGGGGCTAAAGAGGTCGGCAGAGCCACAACTCAAGGCCCATGGCTTCAGGCAATGCCTTACTTGGGAAGATTCCAGGAGAACTCAAGGAGGCTCCCAGACCTGTGCCTCATCAAGAAGACTGGAGATAGAAACAGGGCAGGTTATTAAGAGTTTTGAATGCCAAATATGAAATTTTATATTTGATCCTAGAAGTGAAAGAGAGATGCTGCAGTTTATTGAATGAGGGTTTGACATAGTCAGACTTGTACTTTAAGAAGATCACTTTGATAGTTGAGTAGAGAATGGACTGGAGAGGGAAGAGACTTAGAGCAGGGAGGCCAATGGACTAGTTATCGCAATAATCCATGTAACAAGTGATGAGGGTTTATACTATGATAGTGGCAGTGTCTGAGAACAGAAGAGGACATATACAAAAGATTTTATAAAGGTAAAATTGACAGGGCATGGCAATAGAATGTATATAGTTTATTTAAATGTTCTAGATTTTAAATCTATATTCCTATGATGAGGATAGTAAATGGAGAAAATATGACAAAGATGATGCCAGACATATATTTAACTTTTAATTTTTAGTACTTGATATACATTTACTTATTTAATCTTTTCAAAGTCCCTGTAAGACAAATAAATATCACTATCATTGATGGGGTACAGGCTCTGGGAAACCCCTTGAACTCTCCTAGAATATTCCCACTTGATGAGGAATTTACCTGAGGCCACAAGCCTTTCATTATTCCTAGACCCAAATCTCTGTTACTAGCCTGGCCCTTCATTGTCCAGCTACTCCCCACCCTAGATCCTTCCAAAATATCTACACTCAAATCTGTTATTCCTAAACCAGACTAGCCCTCCATTGTCTATTATCTCCAGGTAGTTTACAGCTATTTCCCATCCTTAATCTCTTATTATTGGAGTCTGATCTCATTTGACTCCTAAAGACCTTACCCAAATTTCTCCTTTAGACCACCCTTAAATCCTCCCACAACCTTTCTGTATGTAAGGTGCATCTTGCCTCCATGAAGATGCCAAGAAATATCTAGCACAGACTCACTTTGTGTCAGATTATTCTGGCCTACTAAGGATCACAGATAGCTATGCTCCTTAAGAGTCTGCCCATTACGACAAATCTCTAATAAACTTTGCTTTACTTTGGCGGAGAGAAGACTTGAGTGGAATTCATTTGGCAGGACCTAGAGTGGTGGTATTTTGGGGTCTTGAGCACCCTTAAACCTTAAACTTCAACATCATTGTCTCAATCAAAGAGAGGCAAAACGTTCCCTCCTCAGAAAATTACTTTGCATTTACAAATCTATGTATACTCTTCCAAAATTAATGTAAACTCCTTGAAATTAGAAGACATATTGTTTTTGCCTTTGTATTCCCACAGTATTACGTAATGCCTAGCCCTAGTAAGCATCTAATAGCCCTCTTCAAGGCCCACTTCTATTTTCCAATCATGAGTTTTCCCTGGGGCCTCCACTTTGTGGAGAGGTCAGTGCCAACTTTCTTTCCCTTCTCAGTCCTGTTTTGGACATTTGGTCTTCAAATCATGCCCCAGTGCTAAGTCCTTTCGCTTGCCACCTTTTTTAAAATCCCTTTTGTGTGTTATATCCTTATTAGACTGTAAGTTCCTTGAGGACAGGGACTGTTTTTCTTTCTGCTTATATATTTGTCCCCAGTGTTTAGAACAGTGCTTAACAGAATGAGTGCTTAATAAATACTTGTTTCTTTCCTTTCTCCTTGAATTGACTTTCCTAAGGTCATACAGATAAAAATTCTGTAGGTATTAGTCAAACTTAGTTCTTTCTCACTCCAAGATGAGCTTTTTGTACCAATGATGAGCTTTTAGAGTAGGTGAGTTTCATTTAAAAATATCTTGACAAATATTTTCTTTGTAATTCTGTAGAATTTATTTCATGCATTTAAAGGCATTATTCTAAGAAAGGTTCAAAGACTTCACTAACATGTCAAAGGTGATTTTCAGCAGAGAACATGGGGATATTCCTAGATTACAAAACAATAAGGAGTCACTGATCAGAAACTGAAATTTTGTTACAGAAATAAGGAGAATATGGAGAACAATGTATAATGTAACAAAAATACCATAAAAACAAAACTCTGAAAGATTTAATCTAATCAACTTAATGAACAACCATGATGATGGGGTGATTGGATCTGGATCCAGAATTTTCATACATTTCAACAACTCAGTTCCTGAATTTTCCCACAGGTAGCAGCCCAGATGACTGACTTGAAGCCTCTGGTCCATTCCAACACACCCTGGCTACTTAAAAGTCCTTTTACTATGGCTCTCAACCAAACTGGGGATCACTTCTTTTATTGTCACAACTGTACCACTGCAGGCTATTTATTACTCCTTAATTCCATCCAACTCTCACAGTTTTTTGTGAGTTCTTTTTTTTTTGTATAAAAGTATCCATCTTACCCCAATCAAGGTGCAGATTCACTAGGAATCTAGTGGTTCCTATTGGTATTACAATAAAGTTTGCCTCTTTGATTGAAAAAAAGGTTTGAATGCCACTGAATTCATTCCAGGCAGACTTGCTCTGTAGCCTGACATTTTGGGGCTCCCAGCAACATCAAACTGCATCAGTGATTTCAGATGACTAATGATGAAAAATGCTATTCATACCCAGATAGAGATATGCAAAATAAGATGTACTTTTTGGAAGTGATTAATATAGGAATTTGTTTCATATTACTACAAATATTTGTTACAAGGGATTTATTTTTTTCAGGTTGGGGTAGGAAAGAGAAAAAAATAAAAAGGCTTGACATTCAAAAAAAAATGAGAATAAAGAAAATTAGTTTTTGAATTTAACCACCCTATTTAAAATCCCAGCTCAGACATTATCTGTTCACCTCTTTTTAACCCCAGTTTCTTCATATATAAATGAGGGGGTTGGATTAGATCATCTGAAGCCTCTTCTAGAGCTAAGGTATTGTTGTCAAGGACTCAAGCTCATTTTCAAAACCTTTTTTTTTTCTTCCCTCAAGACATTTAAAGATGCAACATGAGACATTAGTTAGGGTAGAAAGAGGAACTAAGGAAAGGCTTTATGATTAAGGAGAGCTAAACCTGTTCAAAAGCAGACAGGAATGAGACATGGAACAGGGAGACATTGAAGATATTATAAAAGGAAGGGATTAAAATAGTATGGTGGTATAGATACAGTATGACTCAATGACAAAGTAATTATTATATATCTCTTCATAGGTTCTTTATCATGTACTTCCCTGTGATTGACAAGGCCAGGAAACATAGTAGGAAAATGCCTTAGAAAACAATGGTGCCAGTTGTTATGCTACTGGTCCAAGTCTTTTACACTTTGGGATCACTTACTAGATAATGAATTTACAGTCAGAAGGAAGTTGCCAGATTATTTGGTCTAAGCTTCTCATTTTATAGATTAGCCAACAAGCATTTATCTCACACCAGTTATGTTTAAGGCACTCTAGTAGGAATTAGATGTGGGGACAGACATGGAAATGATCAGGGGAGGGAAATTACTTTCTTAGGGTCACTCAGACAGTAAGTAGAGTTGAAATTAAAACCTAGGGTTTGTGACTCCAAATAGTTTGAATTCATTTATCTATCTCATTAAGGTTTAAATAATGCTTTATGTTAACTCTTTTGATCCTTACGACTACCCTAAAGAGTAGATGCTCTTATTTTTGTTAATTTATGAGGAAACTGAGGCTAAGAAAGGTTATGCAATTTTTTGAGGGTCAACCCAGATACCTGGGGCAGAATTTGTTCTCAGATCTTCTTGATTCTAAGCATTAACACCCCTCTCCACTGCACCACCTCACTGCCTCTGTGCTCTTTCCACCAAACTGCTACTTTAGATTGGTTCCAGCAACAAACAAGGTTCATGGATGGATTAATTTGGATGGTCCTGACTAGGACCATCTGGTAAGGATCTTTGTTTAGTGGACTGTGCTTGTATTTGTGATAGTCTTCAGGGTTTTAGGGGTGGACGGCTATTGTGAATTTAACCAGAGGGCTTGATTAATGGCCTTACTTTTAGTCTTTGTAAAGGATACAACAAATAAAACTAAGTCATTTTAACATGTTACCTCCTGTCCTCGTCATTCAACTTTCTTAACTTGCTGAAGATAGAGAGCAACACGCTTTCCCTCCTCTGTTCTCATTAGATCAGTCTCTCTCTTTTTTTTTTAAACAAGTTCGGGCATTTGTGACAGATTCCAAATTTTCACTATACTACACAGAAAATCAATCAATAAGCATTTGCAGAGTTCTTATTGTGTGTCAGCCACTAAGAGGTTCCTTAAAATTTATTCTCATATTCTCATTCTCTCTCTTTCTTCCCTCCTTCCCTCCCTCTGTCCTTTCCTCTCTCTCTCTCCCTCTCCTTGTCTCTGTCTCTCCATATATATGTCATGTTATGAAAAATCGGGAGATGAAAGTACTTTTACTTCTTCAAATAGGATTTTGTTTATACTATTTATATTTATAGTATATTTGGGGCAAATAGGTGGTTTAATAGAGTCCTGAGGCTGGAGTCAGGAAGACCTAAAATAGAATCTGACCACAGATTCTTACTAACTGTTTAATCCTGGTCAAATCAATTAACTTTTGTTTGCCTCAGTTTCCTTATTTCTAAAAATGACTATAATAATAGCATCTACCTCCGAGAGTTGTTATGAGAGTCACATGAGATAATTGTTAACATTAGCACAGTGCTTGGTACATAACAAGTACCAAATAAGTGTTAGCTATGATTATTGTTAACTTGAGGTTGTGAAGTTCTATACAGTTATAAGAACCGTAGCATATCAATGTTTTATAAGCTCATATGTCTTAAAGACAGAAGTAGAGAAACCAAGAGTAAGGTAGTGTCATTCTAACCAGTTACTAAAACAGTAGTCTCCAGTTTTATATTCAGTATTCATTTCCATATTATTTTTCTTGAAATTATAAGTATATGGTCTACTTAGATCCCAAGTTTTTAATTAATTAGCTGATGACTAGGCATTTAAATTATACTACTATATCAAAGCTCAATTCCTGTTAGCACATATGCAACCCTATTTGACCGAGAAGTTATAGAAATGTTCACATACAAAGGAAAAAAAAAATGCTTAGCTGTTGACTGGATGGAATTTTTTTAAGTCAGAAAAAAAAAAAAACCTAGCAGAAATTCCTAGGAGTAGAACAATTTTCAGTATGGTGACTAAGAAGCAGCTAATAATGAAATGTAATAATAAAATTTTAAAGAGTGTTCCTGAACAGTGGCTGATATAAAGTCTTAAATTTCAATCTCAGTAAAAAAAGAAGCAATCCAGTTAAAAGATAAAGTCTCATAAAATGGTATAGGAACATTCTAATTATCTCGAAGTCAGACTTTCAACAACCTCAGCCACTGAAAAGACAACTGTGAATTCAGATTTAAATTAAGGCCTCATTATAGTGAAGAGTTGCCACAAGGCCCATGCACTTTATTGAAAGGAGAGCACCCTCAGTTCCCCCTTCACATGTGTAAAGTAAACTTGTTAGTTACTAAGAGACTTGCCTTTTCACAGTATGATAAAATGACTTAGGTCAATGATGATGACCCTGAGCCCTCAATAAAAGGTTAAATGGTGTTCAGCATACTCTATTTAAAGCGAAATTTTTAAAAAGTAGGTTCTTGAAGGTGGATACTTCATATCGGCCCTTACCACACTCCTTGGGCCAATCCATATCCCAACATTATTGCTCCCTATCCCATTCTCTTTCCCTCTCATCATTAGCCATGCTGCTAGTGTTGGGTCAGCCAGATCCTGTATTCTCCAAGCTACAAACCCAACCATACTCACCTGTACTTCTGGAACCTGGAATATGAGTGTTCCCTGGAAGCAATTTGATTCTGTACCTATTTTTCTGAATGAACTTATGTGTAGAGCACTATGCTAGGCACTGAGTGAACTACAAAGATTATATAAAGCAAGGTCTCTGCAATCATGGGACTTAATGGAGAATTAAAACAAACTCACAGCTAAAACACACAATTTCACATAAGTGAATTAGACAATTCCTGACAAAATGCTATTTGAAGAGTAATGTCATTATAAATTGGGGGAATTAGAGTAGGTTTCACAGAGGAGTCATATTTTAAATTGGGCTATAAGAAATGTGCAGATATTAAAAATCAGAAATGGGAGAGGACAAAGTAAGAGAAACAGCAGTGGAGTCATGTACACTCATTGCATTCATCATAGTTCTTAAAGCTTTCGAAGTTGTTTTTATTGTGTTGTTACTGTATAAATTGTTCTCCTGGTTCTGTTCATTTCCTCTTTCATCATTTTATACAAGTCTTCAAAATTGTTTTCCTAATATTGATGTTATTGTATCAATTGTTTTTCTGGTCTGTCATTTCACTCTTCATCAGTTCATACAAAGTCTTTCCGTGTTTATTTGAAATTATCTATTTACTCATTTCTGAGTATAATAGCATTTCCACTGCATTCATATACCACTGTTTATTTAACCATTCTCTAATTGTGTGCATTCTCAAACTCTTGTCTGGGGTACGGGGTACCCCAAAAATCCCCTACCCAAGAAAAATCAAAAGTCAGAAGTATCTTGAGGAAGAAACAGGAAGTTTTATTCTCTTCCCCTACAGGAAGAGGGCTGTCCTCTTCATGGTGGGGATCAAGGAGAGGAGGTGTGTTACAAAAGACAGAACAAGAATTTATACTCTAACACAGTCAACCCCTCTCCCGCCCCTCCCCTTCCCCCCAGTCCCTTTTCCCATTGGCTGGGACGTGGGCACTCAGTCTTTGCGGGAAATCTAACCCAATACCAGATAATAAAGAAGCCTGACACTATCTCCTTCTGCCTGGAAGGTAGGACAGGGAGCCAAGGTATGATCCATGTCTTTATTTGGTAAACACCAAAGCAAGAGAGGGAAAAAGGTCACAAGCAAGGGTGGAGGTCAAAAACTCCGGAAAGGGGCCTAATGCTGATGACAGCAAGGGAAAGTGGGGAGGATCCTAGGTTGTGTAATTTCTTAGGAAACCCAGGACTCAGGTATGTCCAGTCTTAAAAAAGTCTCTCTCTGGTTTTCAGATAGTTTCTCTCCCTTCTCATTCTGAGGAGTCTTCACAGAGGGTGCAGAGAGTGTACTCCACTCACTCTGAAGATGATCTTTGTTGTTTGTTCATCTGACACTTTGTGACCTCATTTGGGGCTTTCTTGGCAAGGATACTAGAGTGGTTTGCTACTTCTCCAGCTCATTTTACAGATGACAAACTGAGGCAAATAGGGTTTAGTGACTTGCCCAGGGTCACACAGCTATTAAGCGTCTAAGGCTGCATTTGAACTCAAGTCTTCCTGGGTCCAGGGCTAGCAATTTATCCATTGCACCACCTAACTGCCCCTAGGTGACCTTTATGTTGAGTTAAATGAATAAGATTCACTCTAGAAGTGTTTTGCTTGACTATTACAATGCATATTATTTTGCAAGGAATTCGTTATTCTTTTTCAAAGGGGTGATAAAATAGAGCAGAAAGGAAAGCAAAAAAAAAAGTGTCAGTGAAAAGATAAAATATAATTAAGTAAAAGGTCATAAAAGATGTTTTCTCACTGTGTAATTGTACAAGGTTGTAGTTAGCTTAATAACTGGAAAAAGGCAGGTTACCCCTACTTCTGTGATTCTAGGACCACAAGGAAGGATTCTTTATGCCTCTCCCTCCTCCCCAAAAGAATCCTTATCTTTTTGTCTGATGGCTGCTTAAATTATACACATAAGGAACAAAGCCTTACATTGCCCAATTACAGGTAAAATTTTAAATGCAAATATCCTTGGCAGGAAGCTACACTTTGCTTTAAATTAAAACAACTACTACCCAGTGTTACTATAGATAATGATATGTAAAAAGGCCTGATTTCAGATCTACACTATATCAACCTGATAAAGAGTGAAGAAACGTAAAATGGATTTTAAAGGGTAAGAAAACTAAAGTGAGTAGGGAAATGAAAGAATAAACAAACAAAAAGATGGGTGGAAAGATGAGATGTTCACTTAAAAAAAATCATAGTATTAGGGGGTGAGAAGGACATTAATATAATTCCTCAAATTTATCCAGGGTACCCTCATTATCTGTCAGAAATGCTAAAATGACTTTTCCCTGAAATCAGCAGTGAGCTATAATGTGCCATGGAAATTAAAATGAAGGCCCCTTAGGCTTCTCAAACTCAACCTGCCCCAAACAAGATAACCCTACCCCTTCTTTCTTCTGAATTTCACTATTATTCTCGAAGGTACCATCATTCTCTCAGTCAGACAGGCTTGTGACATCAGTGTAATTCTCAAGTCTTTATGCTACTCAACTAATACAACCTTGTTAAATCTTAATGTTTCTAGCTTCATAACATCCATTTGGTATGGTATCTTTTCTTCATATACAAAGCCACCATCTTAGTTCAGCCTCTCATCATCTGGACTATTAAAAAAGCCTTCAAATTGGTCCTGCTGTTTCCTTAGCATTTATTGCACACAAAGCACTGTGCTATGCACTGAAAGGAGTGAGAAAACTTAGATGTGGTGGTTCCTGCTGTCATGGAGTTTACTGTATAATAGAAGGATGAGAAACCCAAACTGAAATATGTAACATCACATAAGTAAATTAAAAAGCTCCAGCAGTGGCTCTCAACCTTCCTAATGCTGAGACCCTTTAATACTCGTATGTGGGCATATCTGCATGTGGGCGGGCCTGGAGATGGATAGAACAGGGGTGTCTTGGTTCCTAAAACCATCAGAAATATGTATTTTCTGATGGCCTTAGGCGACCCCTGTGAAAGGGTCATTTGACCCCCAAAGGGGTCCAAACCCACAGGTTGAGAACCACTGCTCCAGAGCAAAGTGTTATATAGGTCTTTAACTAGGAAGGGACAAGTTAGATTAAGAGTAACTTGAACTAATTGGAGGCACTTTGGCGATTTTATTCTATTCTGTTTTATTCTTATTACTTTATGTAACTTGGTTCTCAATTCCCTCTTGTCCCTTTTTGTTGTCTATTTCTCAGTCTGTAAACCATCCTCCTTGGTGGAAGAAATAAAAAACGACAGAAGAGTTGAATAAATTCTGCCTCGTCTACACTATTATCATCTCCACAGTCATTCTTTGACCTACTGCTGAGTATCAAGAAGAGCTTTTTTATTCTTAATATCTGCCATTAGTCTCAATGATTTCTGATATTTAGTCTCCTAATTCTATTTGTACCTGCAGTACCATTCTTGTTACCTACTCTTGCTCCTGTCTCTGCACATACCTTTTAAAAATCCAAGTTGGTCAGTGAGTTCTCTGTACATTCTCATGGACCACCTTTTTAATCCCCTTATCAGGATCCTTTGTGCTAGTGTTGTCAAAATTCAATTCTTGAAAATTTTTCATTCCTCTTGATTCATCTTGTCACAAAGAATTTTAGCTCATTAGCTCTCAGTTATATTCTTTCTGAACTCTTCCAATTATTCTCTGAATACTAAGACAGAATGGTCACTTCTCTTCAAGATTGAGTCATCTAATTTCCTAGGTTAGATAATTTATGCATAGAGACATTAAATGACTTACCCAAGGTCACATGAGAGTATTAAGTAATAAATCTGGCACTTAAACCTAGGTCTTCTGACTCTTTGTTCAACATTTCATACCATCCTAGATAAGGGACTATAAATAGTTATTATTTATATTAATGGGTGTGTGACGAAAGTGATATTGTAGGCAAGGTAAATGAAATGTTATTCTCAACAATGGGATACTAATGAATAATCAGGGTTAAGGAATTGGAAGGAACTAAACTTTGGATTTCAAATAGAACTAAAGTTGATCATTTTTAGGGAAAAACCCATACTCATAAAGGGAGTGATAAGAAATGATGAGGTACAGGCTCTGGGAACCCCCTTGAACTCTGATTGAATCTTCCTATTTGATGAGGCATTTGCCTGGGGCCATAAGCCTATTTTTCTAGCTAGGCCCAAATCTCTATTACTAGTTTAGCCCCCCTTTGTCTAGCTACTTCCCATCTTTGATCCTCTCTACCTACAGGTAGCCTCCAGCTACTTTCCACCCTTACTCTTTCATCTCTGGAGTCTGACCTCATTTGACTCCTCATGAAGACCCTCCCCAAACTCCTCCTCTAGACCACTCCTAGATTCTTCCTACAACCTTTCTGTATATGAGATCCCGGCTTGCCTCCATGTAAGCCAGAGAATGACAGAGAATGATCTAGCACAGACTTATTTCATGTCAGACAATTCTGGCCCTCTTGTCCAGCAGATACCAAGCCTCCTTAAAAGTCTACCCATTGTAGTGAACTTTTAATAAATTTTGCTTTTGTTTGGCTGAAAGAAGACTTGAGTCAAATTCATTTTGTAGGACCCAGTGAGTTGGTATTTTGTGGTCATGAGCACCCCTAATGCCATACCTTTACATTTTATGATGACCTCAACATTTTACGTTTCTCTAACCTCAGCAGAAGGACCCAAGGAGAAACATCAAGGGTAAAGAGAACAGGAAGGATGAATTACCAAAATCTAAGAACTTCACTCAAATTTCCTGTCATTTCCCAATAATGTCTTCATCTTTCTTCTTACTGCCTTATAGCTCCCCCCTAAAGCAATCACAGTTTTGATTTGTTGTGGGAGGTAGAATTCAGTCTCTTGTCTACCTTTGTTTTGCTAGTGAAAATACCCAGAAGCCATCTCAAATTTATTTTTGTTACTACTCATTTGAAACAGATCGTTCCCATAAATACTTTCCAACTCTCCTGTTATTTTAAAAAATAACTAGTTCTAACTTCTTATGTTTCTAATCAAATTGCATTTTGAAAATACCATCTGAAACTTTTCTGGTTCATACCTGTGAATTGTTTTGGGAAAATAGTTTACTTTTCTTTCTATGTTATTCTGCTTAACTAGACATTAGTCACAATTTTATGTCTGCATTTTTATGAAATCACCTTTAAAGTGTGTTGACATGATGGTTGATAGTTTGATTATTAAAATATCTTGAGTGACAAAGAACTTTATTTCTAAAAACAAACTGTAGAGTTCAATAAACATTGATACATACTCTTAGAAAAAAATACTGAGGCAAGGTCTAGATCACTCATATTCTACACAGAACATTGTTAGTGTAGACAATTTTATTGCCAGTCCTGGCTAATTCTAACATTCTATGATTAATAGGGGTTAAATTTCAGTAAAGAAATTCATTTGAGGAGAATAACTTATTCTTCAACTGTGCTACTAAGCTGAGATGTTAAAGTTACTTCTGCTTCCAAATCACAGTTCAGACAACACATTCTGTTCTAAAGATTGTTAATTAAAAGAAGTGACTTATACTAGAAATTGAATTTGGGGCACTAGAAAAAGATAAATCTGCTAAACTTTCCTAAGCTGTTTACTCTTCAACAGCTTTAACTAAAAATTTATAATTAGTTCTAATTATTAAATGGCTTATACAAATGTGAAACTAAGGCAAAAATAACATGAACATTTAGTTTGGACCAAGGGTGTGGGGCCTGAGGCTTTGAGGCCACATGTGACCTTCTAGGTCCCCAGGTGCGGTCTTCTGACTGAGTCCAAGTTTTACAGAACAGATCCTTTTATTAAGGGAATTTGTTCTGTGAAGTTTGTATTGAAGTCAAAGGGCCACACTTCAAGATCTAAAGGGCCACAGGCGACTCTGAGACCACAGGTTCCCCACCCCTGGTCTAGACTCCTAGTTCTAAAACAAAGAAGAATTGATAAGCAAATTAGAGTAAGTAATGTTATTGTATGATAGCATGTATGATAGCAAATGAAAGAAACACTAGGCATAGCCATGTATATGTTTTAGTGTTGTAAGCCAAAATACTTGATTCCTGAGGGTCAGTTTCTATGCAGATGTCTTTGAGACTATGGCTTTGAAACCTGCTCTGGTAGATGTGCTTGCATTTGAAAAAAGCTAACAGACTTTCCCAAGATTTTCTGACTTTTTCCAAGACTCTTTGGCACCTAGAATTACAAAGCCTGATCTTACCTGAGCTGCTTCCAGGATGTGACAGACTATTATAATGATAAGACTATGCTAATGACAATAATATTCCAAGATATGACAAACCAAGCTTATTGATGAAAGTACTTGAATCTTTGTCTGCTTGTTCTATAAAAATCTTATTCAAAGAATCATTAAATGGAGTTCATGGTTCTTCCTTGGACAACCCACATGATCTGGTCATTTTTTAATCACATCTCTGATCATGCTTAGTGCTGGACACTGAGCAGCCCATGACATTCTAGACAACAGGAAAAAAAAATTAAGATACAGAGGAAAAGAAAGTATGAATCCAAAGTTTGAAAGTCTTAATGAGGGCATAGCTTAAGGACAGGAGAGTTTTTAAAATGAAATTCTTGCTATTTGATCTCAATTATCCAACTAAGATTTAAGGGGAAAAGAATTCTAATGATAACAAATGTTTGCCAATCAGCTTCTTGAAGAGCACTGTTTTAAAAAGACATCTATAAAATATTGAAAGAAATACATATAATCAAGGGAAATATGAATTTACATGAATCTGAAAAAACAGTGTCTGAAAAGCTAAATATAAACAGGAAAAAAATATTAAGGACAGCAAAAGACTTTCTAAACTAGCGGTTCTCAACCTATGGGTCACGACCCCTTTGAGGGTCCAATGACCCTTTCACAGGGGTTACAGGAGTAGGCTAAGACCATTGGAAAACACATATTTCTGATAGTCTTAGGAAGTGAAACGCCGTTCTTCTATCCATCTCCAGGCAGGTCTGCTCACATGCAGATACGCCCACATACGAGTATTAAAGGGTTGCAGCATTAGGAAGGTTGAGAACCACTGTTCTAAACTATGATCCAAAAATGATGCTGCAGTGGAAACATTTTTGGACCAAGTCAGATTAAACAAAATTGAATTCATATCCAATTCTGCCACAACTAGTCATATGCCTTTGAGCAAGCTAACTTAGTCTCTCTACATGTTTGCTCCCCCGTCTGTAAAAGAGAGGTGGAGAGAACTGTGGTGCAATATAAAGAATCCTGGATTTGGAGTTAGAGAACCTGGCTTTGGATCCCAGATTGGGCAAGCCATTTTGCCTGTCTGGATCCACTGTTTCTCATCTATAGAATAAAAAAGGCAAACTTTTCTTTCTAAGGTTTCTTCCAGTGGTAAATCTGTGACCCTATGACAAAATAATCACTGAAATCTCTTCCTGCTCTTCCATTCTGATTTTGAGAATTTAGGAAGGTTAAACCCATTGTTTCAGGGAAGAGGTTTCACATATGATATGAAATAGCAGAAATTCAAAATACTTATTCCCTGTATAGGAGATTTTTAATCAAGGAGAAAGATATTAAAATAATAAATACATGGTCAAGATGAACTCTGCTATACAATAACTTTATCATTCCTCTTAATTTTCCACTATTCCTCTTAATAATAACATGAAGAAGAACATTTTGTCAGTTGGGATAAAGGTCTTAAGGGAACTCCCTGTGCCAATGAAGATTTCTAAACATTAATAACTTAGAGGAGGACCAGACAGTTGTGTGAAGCAGAAAAAGTTTAAATGACTTGCCCATGGTCACATAAGTGGTGAGGGCTGATGGAAGGATTTGAACCCGTTTCTTCTAGATTCCAAGTCTAGCAGCAGCCTGTCAAGGAAAATAATGCAATCTCATGCCATACTTTGTAGACTAATATCTAGATCAAGGAAGGTAGTAGTATTAGAGTACTCTGGTCAGATCATTGGAATATGGTTTTTGAACTTTGGGGAGCAGAGATAATTTCAGAGTAGGACCAGAAGAGTAAATAATATAGACATACTGTCTTTTGATATAAGAATCTGAAAAAGAGAAGAATTTGGAAAACTATAGGTTGAGAAAGATATAATGCTATTCACTTATTCACTTATCATATAGCAGAGGAACATCCATGTGTGTACGCGCACACAAACACACACCCCTATCAATCTGAGGCAAGTGGGTGGTGCAGTGGATAGAGCACCAGATCTGAAGTCTGGCCTCAGACACCTATTAGCTATATGACCCTGGACATGTCACTTACCCCTTATTTGCCTTAGTTTCCTATCTGTAAAATGGGGACACACTGGAAAAGGAAATGGCAAGCCACTCCAGTCATTTTTGCCAAGAAAAGACTGTGGACAAAGTTGATGGGGTTATGCAGAGTTGGATGCAGTTGAACAACATCTAACTACCAACCTATTACTCTCTGTATCTGTATTTTATTTCATTTAGCCTTAGTCCTTAGGACCAACAGGTAGGAGTTAGAGTAAGATTTTTTTTATTCAATATAGGAAAAAAATATCAAATATTTTAAACATATTGGAGCAACTTGTGAGGGAATGAGCTCACTAAAAGAATTCAAATAGTAACTAGTGAACCACTTAAGGAAAGGTTGGACTAGGTGACTTCTTCAGTACAGCTCTAAGAGTCAATAGAACCCATGCAATTTTAGATTTCCAGTGTAATTTGTTGTCACAGTGTTTATGATCCATTGTATTTACAGGTATATGCATATACACATACCTACATATATGTGTATACATGTGTATGTGTATATATATATATACCTGTAGACACATATATGTGTATGTATGAATTTCAACAGTTTACTAGTACTTGTCAAATACTATACTTGTCAAACATATGAGTGTGTATGTATACATGTATATATATATATATATATATATAAACACATACATATGAATTGCACTACTTTACTAGTACTTCTCGATTATAATTTTTTTCTTTTAAAATTAATTGAACTATGTGGGAACATCTTTGCAACCCCTAAAACATACAATTGTATATTCCTTGCACTTTCAAAAAAGAAAATGAAATTGAATTTTACACAGGAAATAATTTGTGTGACCTCATCTTTTTTCAAGTTCTTGAGATTCTTAGTTTTCTCCCTCCCTACTTTTTTAAAACTGTCCCAAGATCTGTAAATCCTAATCAAGACAGGAGAAATTAGATTTGAATTGTTTGTGTACTGTAATTTATTGACTCAACCTGGTCCACAAATGTGTAAAATTTTTGACAGCTTAGAAGTTCAACCAATTTTCAATTAACTGGGTCACAAAGGCATGTGTCCTGATTTCAATATTGTCACAAAATCTTATAGCTTTAGGTAGAATGAATCCTTCTTTTAAGAAGCTTTCTTTTATATAAAAACTTCCCTTTCTCATTGCTTTTCTAGAATCCCACCCCTTTCTTACTGTTAATGTTGCTTTTGATTTAATTCCTACAGTTTTGATTTTTAAGAGCATTACTTAAGTGTTTATTCTTTAACAAAGTGATGCATCTCACAACAATAGAGATACCTCTGACCTTATGATATTTTCTGCTGATTGTTGCTTGTAACAAGCATATCAAAAATAAAGAAACCTTAATTACTTACAGTGATCCTATGAGAAAGACTCCTGGTTTATGCTACTGAAGAGAAATAACTGGAGTATACTATCAAGTGCTCTCTGAATGAAAAAGCACTTGAGTAAAAATGAGGAGGAAGAAATGGGAGATGAGAAGGAGAATAGGAGCCAATATTTTGGAAAGAGATGTTACTTTGACTATCTGGAAATGGAATAGCTATAGTTAATTACCTTTAGGAGAGGCTCCTGGGAAATGCCAATTTCATTCAGGAGTGGGGCTTCTGATGACCAGAGAATACATTCCCTCCTATGGTATAAGGAATCATGGCAAGGATCCAGTAATTTATCGTCATCCATTCTTTGGAAAGAGGAGGACTGAAAAATGTTATTTTTAAGTCTTTTTTTTTTTTTTGGAATTTTTTAATGCCTTTCTCTAATTCTGAGTGGCTGTACAAAGACCTAGAGATTTCCGGTCATTCCTTCCAATCTACCCCTTCTTCCTCCTGTTTTTCTTCTTTGCCCTTTGTACCTCCTCCTACAGTCAAATGTAAGAGATGTGGGAGGGAAAGTCGAATGGAAGGTGGCAACCTTTTTTTATTTCTCAAGTGCTAATGGCAATATACCTCTGGTCTCCACCATCAAATCAAAATAAAGACATGGAGTTCTTTGGCCTATATTAACCAGATAATTGCTTTGATTTTTTGCTCTTCTTGTCCACTGTATAAAGAAGTATACTTAGTAATTAGAGGTCATTTCTTTTTTGTGGTTGAAATTTTTTTTTCTAGACAACAAAGTCAACCATTGTGTGTCTTTGTCCCACAGTGTGTAGGTTGAAGTTAATAAGTACCAAATTCTTTAGCAACTTTGTAGAACTCTTCTGCTTATACAGTGTTCCGAGGAAGAAAAGAAAAGGAAACAAGTTTTTATATGGAGATATTAGCTAGCTAATATCTAATGTATAAAATTTTACTTGATAATTTCAAATAGTTTGTCCAAAGCAAACCTGTGAAATCAATGTTTCCCCATTCATGTTCTCTTGTGTTGGAACTTCCCCCAACTAGCCCTGAAATAAGGGCGAAACTCCAGATGGGCTCTGACCCTCAGTTTTTTTCATCTGTAAAAATAGGAGCTTGCATTAGAAGCTAACTAATCTTTAAAATGCACAACTATGTGGCACAATGGATAGTGCTGGGCCTAGAGTCAGAAGGACTCATCTTCCTGAATTCAAATCTGGCCTCAGACCCTTACTAGCTGTGTGACCCTGGCAAGACACCTAAGCACGTTTGCCTCAGTTTTCTCATCTGTAAAATGAGCTGGTGAAGGAAATGGCAAAACATTCCAGTATCTTTGCCAAGAAAACTCCAAATGAAGCCATGGAGAATTGGATACAACTTGAACAACAATCTCTACAGTACTTTTCTAATCACCAATAAACTAAAAAAAACAACGGAAAAACAAACAAACAGGAAATAAGTTTTTTATATATAAAGTGGATTTAGAATTATTTAAAAAATTGATAATTTCAAATAGTTTGTTAGAAGCAAACCTGTGCAATCAATGTTTCCACATTCATATTCTCTTGTGTTGGATCTGTCACTAACTAGCATTGAAATACAGGTGAAACTCTAGATGGGCTCTTACCCTCAGCTTTTTCATTTGTAAAAATAGGGGACTGGATTAGAAGCTAGCTAATATCTAATGTATTTTTCACTTCTAATGATCTATAGAGTTATCTTTTTTTGCTTAAATTTTAAGTTACCATATCTTAAAAAATGCTATTATGTAACCAACGCCATTAATTTAAATTTCTTTACATCCATATAAGCCAAGCTTGTTTTTTGTTCAAATTCACTGAGAAGCTTACCCAAATCAATTTATTTTTGCTTTTAAAACTCAATTTTGATACATCAGCAACCCTTTTCTTACTATATATGCCTTTTGTTTTTTGGAGGGGCAAGGGGAAGATTCTGAGTATGAAATATAAAACCAAATCCTATTACTGTGATTTTATAAATCGTGATTTATTTTTGTATAAAATCGGGATTTGTTCCTTCAACTTATTTAGTTGCTAAACAGCTAATCAAATGAACACCAAAAGTCTCAGAAGCTAGGCCCACCACTTTGGGCTGCAGGGGGCACTGCTGTACCATGCATCTTATTCAGTGTTTTGAAGAAGGCAGACTGAGACATTATTTGATTAAATAGTTCTTCAGGTTTAAGATACAGAAAAAGCACATAAACTATTTATAATCAATTTAAACTTTGAGAAAATTAGGTAACTGTGTAAAATATTTATATGCAGTTTTTAAAAATGAATGTTTCTTTTGTTGGTAAATCTGTCTTTCTCTAGTAACTGACTATGCTTGTGGCCAAGAAACACATATTTTTTATTTTTCTATTTTTTAAAATATTAACTTTTGAAGCCAAGGTCTCCTGAAGGACAATGTATCTTTTTTAGCATTGCATTGTTTAATGCACTTTGTCTAAAAGAAAGAAAATATAAATAGAAAAGGACAAGTTGGTTCTTGATCAATGTAAGCCTTAATTATAACAGTGCAATGACATGGCTATACACAGTTAATCTTTAATCAACAAGCATCTGTTTAATTGCAGAAGGCTGTCATACATAAAACTTGAAGCAAATTTCAATAAAAATAGCTTCAAAATAAAATGGAATTTTTTGTAAAAACCCAGGTTTTGATTCAATCAAATATAGGTGGTCATATTCTACAAGATAGAGTCTCGGACTGGAGGTGAAAGTATAATGTAGTATATAGTATGTTATGGTATGGTATGATATAGTATGGTTTGGCATGGTAAATTTATATGAAATTATTATTGTATGTTTAGCTCTCAGGCTTAAAAAAAAACCTTTTAAGTGCATTAAATATAGATTCCAAAATTCATAATGAATATTGACTGACCGACATAACTGGTGTAATTTAAAACTTGTCCCCCTAAAACATGATATCAAAGAAGTTTAAATTAAGCCTAAGTAAAATCTACGTATCAGACAACATTGCCCCTCAAATTAAAATAGCAAACAAAGGGTTACAAATTTAATTCAACTCATTCATACTTTTATCATTTGCTGGAGGAATGAAAACATCTATTCTGATCACTACAGTTGTTAGTATCTCCCCAAATCTGGGAGATTACTATGTATCTATTTTTAAAATATACTTTCTATATAAACGCTACCACTCCCCAGAATGTAAATTGCTTAAGTCAGGGATGCTTAGGATTTTGTCCATTTATTTCTAGTTCATTGCACAATGCCTAGAATGTAGGATTTAATAACTGTTTGCTCAATATAATTGAATTATTGATGATGGTTTTGGACAGAATTTGGAATGAAAATTAGTATATTGAAGAAATGTTTTGAATGATTGTAAGAAAAATCTACAAGACTAGCTTAAGTAATTTATATTTAAAGACTTCTGAGTAGATTAACTCAATACTAGGACTTTCAAATCCCTCAAATGGTGGATTTGGTAGCTATAAGTCTTGGGGATGGGGAATACTGGAGGGCTGAGCATGCAGAAGATGAAAGGAATCTTTGGATGTCCTTGCTAGAAAGGAATCCTTAAAGGCACTATAGTTACTGATCTTGGGACCTGTAACTTAGAAGGAAAAAGTACAGGCATAAGGAGTGGATAACAGTGAAATATAAGGTCACACATTTTATAACTGATGTACAAGGAAGGCAATATGGGGCAGCAGAAAAGAACACTGGCTTTGGAGAGACAGAGGAAGGCCTGGGTTCAAACTCTACTTATTACCTGCATGACCTTGAGTAGGTCACATAACTTCCCTGGGTTTCTCATCTGTGAAATGAATGAGGTTGGACTACCAAGTTCCTAAAGTCTCTTATACTCTAAATCTGATGTCCTATGAATTTAACTGAACCCTGACTTTTGGAAGTACTTTTTCAATTTAAAAATTTTCTTTATATGCTCTAATAGATACCACAATTGTCAGTATCAATTGCTATTCTGGGATTAATGAAAAAAGATGATTTTTTTTTTTAGAACTTCTGCTTAGCAGTATGTATTCACATGCCATTTTCCTGTCACTGAGACCTGTTGTACCGGTGAAGCTCTAAAATTACAGAATAAAAATAACTGTTTAAATGTTAGATTAACTCCATTAAGACAAGGTTGGCTTTAATGAACTCTAAGTTCATCAACCTTCACTGAAGGTGTATATTAATTGGCCAGTAATGCATTGTCTGTTGTTTGATTCTTTAATTATATATCTAATTGGAAAAGATGCACAACATTAATTTGTAGTTAGGCTTAAAAGATGGACTGTGTAAGTGCTGACATTTTCTATTTCTTTCAGTTTGAAATATTTTAAATCAATAAAGGTAAGATTATATACATACATACACACATTCACATATCCTTTTATTTAATGAAGAGTTATCTGGATATCTATCTACCATAGTATAATTCTGGATTGCCTTCTATGGCAGGCCAAGTAGTTTCCCTACCTTGACACTAATGATGAGTGAACAACCTACAACACTGATCTAGCTATTTCAAATTCAATTTAACAACACAAAAAGAGGATTGGTAGGTATATTTAAACACTGTTTACTTTTCTCTTGATTGATATTATGTGTTAATGGTGACAAATGCAGAATGATTATGTGGCACTTATGATAATCATGATGACTGTCTTACTATCTATAAAACCACCCACCATATCCTTTCTGTGCTTACTGAATAGGCTTTGTTGTCTTGTGTGAAGCAAGGACTCTGTGGGATGCTGTTTTCATTTTTTTTTCTAGTCCATTTTCCCTCTTCTTTGATATCCCATGAGATTCTGTGTATTCTGATTCTATAAAGCAGAGTGTATTTGGCGATGCTAAATAGCATCCCCAAATTAAAGAGGGAAGAAAATTATGCTCCAAAAAGAATCCTATCAAGGATCCCAAGAATGAATGTACAAATACACATACACACATGCCATCATCATTAAGAATCATATTTTATGTGAGAATTTACTTAAAGGATTGTGGGGGGAAAAAAAGCAAAAGATTCATTTTTACCTTTGAAAGACAATTTTAGTGCCTCTGGAGTCAAAGCATGTGTGTTCAAATCCTATTTCTGATGTTTACAACCTATGGAAACCTGTACAAAACCAAAGCTACCTGGAGTCTCATCTACAAAAAGGGGGATTCAGAATGGATGGCCTCTGATGTCTCTTTCAACTCTATATCTCTAATGCTATGAAAATAATAGCTAGCTATAGTAATATTTGGGGCAGTTTAGGTGGCAGAGTGGATACAGTGCCAGGTTGGGTCCGGAGTCTAGAAGATCTGTGTTCAAATCCAGTGTCAGACATTTACTAGCTGTGTGATCCTGTGTATATCGCTTAACCTGTCCTCATCAGTTTCCTCATCTGTAAAATGAGCTGGAGTAGGAAATGGTCAACTATACTAATATTTTTTGCCAGGAAAATCCCAAATATGGTCATGCAGAGTTGGATATGACTGAAATCACTGAAAAACAACAAATAAGAGCATTTAAAAACACTTTCAATTTTACAAAGCACTTTATAAATGTTATTTCATCAAAACAACTCTGAAAGATAGGTGCTATTATTATTCCCATTTTATAGATGAGAAAACTGAAGCAGATAAGTTAAGTGACTTGCTTGGTATCACGCAGATAATGAGTGTCTGAGGCCACGTTTGAACTCAACTCCCACGTATCTATCCTTTTTGCCACCTTTGCCTCCCTTCTTAGTAGTTTGGTAAGTAGTAGAGGAAAACATGCTGATTATTTTATTCATGCCATTTATGATATTTGTGGTCTATCATTTCCACTCTTAGGCTTAACCTTTTGGACTGGAAATTCATAATCCATTTAGACTTTCACCATCCAGCTTAAGTACAACTTCTATATGTATCTTTCCTGGTCTTCACAGTTACTAGTATATTACCTTCCTAATGCCTGGTTTATATTTTATATTTACTCTGTGTACATTCATTTGTGTATCCATATAATGTTCCCCAATGGACCAAAAGCTCCTTGACAGCAGGAACAGTTTTATTTTTGTTCAATTTTTTTTTCAACCCTTGTGCCCAAATAGTGCCTTGCACACAGAGTATTAGGTGTTTACTAAATGCTTTTTGATTGATTGATAGTAGTGATAATTGTGCTCATTTCCACTCCACTGAGTTTAATTGCTATTTTGATGTGTGTATATGTATGTATGTATGTATATATATATGTACACACATACATACATATACACCCATATTTTAAAGAGAATGTTTATTTTAAATGTGGCAGTGGCTAATGGGTAAATAATGATTGTCAATTATCTCTGCTTTTGTAAAATGTACTAGAATTATCTCTTGATTACTCTGAATAATCAAGATCTGACCTGTTTTTATATGACATCTTGGGTACATGAAAGGTATCATTTGCAGTTGTAGCGAACATGTTATTTGAACTCTGCAGTCAACGTGGGTATTTAGATACCTCTAAAAACCACAAAAGCAATCATCGTAATTATCATTAACACTGGAAGTCTATGTTCCTACTTTTTTCGGCATGAATGCTTTAGAAGAAACAATATGGAAAGTATTCAAATCATTTTGTCCATTAATGAACCTCACTATATGAATTCAATGATAATATCTGAATCATCTTAATACTATCCTTGATTGTGTTTGCTTAATTAAAAATGAATGAATATTATTGTGGGACACTGAAAAAAACTTGAATTAAGCAACATACCAATAGCATGAATAGCACAAACTTCCAATGAAAATTAGATCCTTGGAGGCGCTAGGTAGCACAGTGAATAAAGCACTGGCCCTGGAGTCAGGAGGACCTGAGTTCAAATCCAATCTCAGACACTTAACACAAAAACTAGCTGTGTGACCTTGGGCAAGTCTCTTAATCCCAATTGCCCTACTTTCCCCCCCTCCAAAAACAAAAAAAAAAAAAAAGAAAGAAAGAAAATTAGATCCTTTACTATGTTGGAATTTAGTGGATGGTTTCTTCCTTTCAGTATGTTTACTTCATGTATTTTCAATGAACCATTGTACTTTCCATTTTTAACAATACCATCTAGTGTAAAAATAATGTTAAGTACATTTCCACTGTGATGCCTTCCCAGCAGAAAGTCTGAAAATCTGAAAATTCTCTGAAGATGTTAATATTTTATATATAAATTTAAAAAAATGTTCCTTTAATTCAGTTTTGAAAATATTTGGAATACCATTAAGATTAGCATCAGATCCCATAGATGTAATATAAATCCAACAACTGAAGTAAAGTCAACTGTTTGAAGTCATGATTCTTTGCTGTCCATGCTACTGGTATTTTGTTGAATTTAATCTCTGTCCTTAGCTGATAGTATGAAAGTGGACCACTTAAAGTGTTCCTTAAGATTCTGTGGATCACTCATGAACCTGCCTGTCCCTTTTACAAAAGGGACCCTTAAAGCAACAACAATTAGTAAGCACCTACTGTTCCTGCTGAAGAGTCAGACAACTGAAAACAACTAAACAACAATGAATATGGCAACACATAATTTTTTTAGGGGCAGCTAGGTGGCACAGTGGATAGAGTGCCAGGCCTAAAGTCAGGAACACCTGAGTTCAAATCTGGTCTCAGACCCTTACTAGCTGTACAACTCTGGGCAAGTTACTAAGCCCTATTTGCCTCAGTTTCCTCATCTGTTTAATGAGTTGGAAAAGGAAATGCTTAACCACTCTAGTATCTTTGCCAAGAAAACCTCAAATAGGGTCGAGAAGAGTCAGACACGACCGAAAACAATTAAACAACAACAACATCGTGCCAGTACTCTGCTTAGTGTCAGATATATAAAAGTGAACTTGGTTCTCACACACATAGAACTTGCCTTCTAATGGGTAACAGTGACATTTTTTCCAGCGACTTTCCCAGTATTCATTTTTACTCCTTTACCTCACCGCCCCAAACAAACCCATAAACTACCAGGAATTAAATACTTGGCACTTCATTATCTAAAACTTTCAGACAAATGGGTGAGCCTGGGGAAATGTAATGAAGCTAATTAAAAGGTAAAAGTGACAGGTGCAGGAAGCAAAATTAAAAAGGCTAATGCAGAGCCTGTGTGCTGCCTGACACAAAGGAGAGAAGGGGTATGGCTCTAATATCAGTCACCCAGAAAGAACAATTGTTCTTCTTTTGTGGGAGTAGCTGGATGTGGCCTGTATATCACTGCATGGAATGAAACAAGTCTTCCTGATGAAGGCCACTTTACAGGTACTAGCTGGCTTTATTTCTATTGAGTACTTTCCTTTCTCTGTTTGAGCAATGACAGACGCTAGCTCTGTAAATCACGTGGTTACTTGGCTGAAATCGTTCAAATATTTAACATCAGTTGCACAGCTACACCTAAAGAGAGCTACCATTCTAGTATGTTTGGTATAATCCTTTTTACCCCATTCCCTGTGAGGAAAGATATGGGGGGTAAACAAATTAATAGTTTGTCTTTTCTGACTGTAAATAGGAAGGGTGGCGGGCATCAGTTACTCACCTAATCAATCAACAAGCATTTATAGTAAGCACCCAAAAAACAAAAGATACTAATAAATTTTTAAAAAATAAGTGTTTATTAAGCTTTTTACTATTATGTGCCAGCCATCATGCCAAGAGATGGAGATACAGAGATACAATGGAAGATAGCCCCTGCTCTTGAAGATTTTATATTCTATTGGGCAGGCATGTGTATACATCCATATACACAAATATTGCTCTAAGATATATGTTTGTATATACATACTCACATATATGTAGACATATACACTACATATATGTGTATATATATATATAAACACATATATTTTGATGTAAGATGCACACAAATAGATAAAAGATAATGTCAGAAAGGAAGGGAGTGGAAGCTGGGTGAGTAGAAAAGCTCCCTATTGAAGAGTTTCACTTGAAGTGAGGCTTGATGAAGGTCATGCATACTAATGGAAAGAAATGAGGCTGGAAAGTATTTCAGGCATTAGAGAAAGCCAGTTCAAAGGCACAGAGATGGTAGATAAAGCATTGTGTGTGAAGTATATCGAGTATGGCTAGTACAAAAGTATCATAAATTACGTAAGATACAGTAATGTATAGGAAGACTAGAAAGACAGAGGATCCAGTTTGTAAAAGGGTTTTCAATGTCAAAGGGAGGAGTTTATTTTCACTCCTATAGGTTATAAGGAGCAATCAAAAGTTGAGAAGAGGGGATGTCACACAGTCAGATTTGTACTTTATGAAAATCACTTTGACAGCCATGTGGAAGATATATTTGAAGGGAAGAGGACTGAGACAGGGAGAGCCATTCTGAGTATATTGCAATAGTCTAGGAATGAGGTGGTAAAGACCTGAACTGATGGTGCCTGTTTGAATAGAAAGAAGAGGACATATAGGAAAAGTGTTGTAGAAACAGAGATTATAAGATGTGGCAATTGACTGGATACATGGAACGAAACCATCTTTGACAAGAGTGAATGCCTGAGCCTATCTGGAAAGGGGAGTTAATTAATAGCTGAGAAAACTAAAGCAACTCCATTTTGTCTGCACTTCCTCTGTCTTGCCCTTGACCCTGTTTTGCAGCCCCAACCCTGTCTTCAACTTTCCTTACTGCAGAAACAGCAAGAGCCATCCCATCCTGACAGGGTTACAAAACATAGCTTACCTGAAGAAAAATCTTTCTTGTTACTAGCCCCAGCAACAGGTCCTGTCTAATCAAGGGATACCACATTCCCTACTCCTACCCTGCAAGCCCCCAGCAACAATTTCTGTCCACTTCTTAGGTACCTACTACCCAATTTATTGCCTGCCTAAATTGAAATCTGTATAAGCTTTGTCTTTTTGTTCCTTCTGGGAGTTTCTGCTGCTTTGTGTGGGACTTCATTGCAGGTGAACTCAAACCCCTTGTTGGTGCCTAATTTCTAGTTTGGGTTTGGTTTTAGTTCTGGTTCTGGTTCTAGTTACTGTACTGACAATTTTAACCACAATGGTCACTGACTTTATGGGTTCAACAAACCAATAAAAGAAAGACCCATTTTGAATGCAGCAATTAAAGAACTGAACTGAACTCCAGTAAAAGTAAGTGAAAAGATCAAACATCCTCACTCTTTGAGTTACTAAGTATCAAGAAGTCCTACAAAGCATGGTAACAATGCACAAGAATCATATTTAGAAAAGCTGAGGAAATTTGATCATTAGCCAGGAGTTATCTGTAACTTACTAAAGTTGTTAGAACCATATTTATTTAAATTAGAGGAAGTGCGGCATTAAAGCTCACTCTTGATCAGAGCTGAGGTGTGGGACATAAGGGACATATTAAGGAGCATAAATTTACAAAGCACCTAGGGACAGGGGTAAAAAGGATTGAGGGAATCATCAAGAAAAAGTCAGTTTTTTGCTCAACCTCCCTTGTCAAGTCACAGATATTATAATCCATTTTTTTTTTCACTCAACCATTTCCAGGAAACCAGATTTGTATCAAATACAGAGACCAGAAGTTAATTAGAGATAGATATAAATATAAAATTTGGCAGAGAATCCAACATCTACCTAAATGTTGGGAATCTTTCTAACTTCTGGCTCAGAGTAATTGTGGCTGCACTTGTAACTTTTCATCAAAAATAAATCCCTGAAAACTAAAAAAGATGGAACTACGTGGGCTTTAGAAGCCATTATATTGCCCCCTCGGCTTAAAATGAGCTAGTTATTATTAAAAAGATATTATACTTAGATTATAAAAAGTTGGAAGGCCCACACCAATTAATTTGTGTATTCATTTGCTAATTTTGTGCAAATCAAAATAATTTTGTGGAAAGAAAGAGTACTAGTTTTGGATTTAGAGTACTTGGTTTCAAATTTTGACTTTACCGTGTACTATCTATGTTATTTTGATCAAATAATTAAAACTCTCTGAGGTTATATTTCCTTATTTGATAATGAAAGGAATGACCAAAGTGATCTCCAAAGCCTTTTCCAGTTCTAAATCTAAAACACTACTAAAAAATCTAAACCTAAACTTAAATACTACTAAAATTAACATAAAATTTTCTAAAGTCATTCCCATTTTTGAAATCATGTATTTTCTAAACTAGATTGGTTATCATGATGTAGAAATATCTGAACTGAATTGCAAATAACACAGAATCAAATTTGCATATTTTTTTTTACTCTGAAGTTGAAGACCAGATGAATCTGTGAAATATGAGACATAGTTTAGCAGCCTCCTAGAAAAAAAATGTGTGTTGTAAACATAAAATTTATCATCTCTCTATTTTTCTGTTTTTCAGACTTCAAGAATTTGATTAAGATGCACCAGAAAATATTTTCTACAGCACAGCTCCATAATACAAAGGTTCCACTCTGACCTTAATCTCATATTGTTCATGTTAGAGTACTTGATAAGATTGACTTTGTCATTTTATTCAGAATTAAATCCCCTTCAATGTATATCTATAAATCACAAAATAGCAAAGGGATAAACTGGGCAACAACTGAAATAGAAAATGTTTTAAAGGTAAATAGAAAACTATACACTGTAACCCTGATGTATACAAAACATTTTTTTCCTAATGAAAGATAAGAGAAATAAAAACAGAGTGAAAGGGAAGAGAAATAGAAAGAGGAACAAAAACCTCCAAGCATAAAAGGGATATGGGAGTCTTAGTCATGAAAGGAAAAAGGAAGGAAAGCAGAAGGAAGGGAGAGGGGAAGAGAGGAAGAAAGAGCAATTAAGAATGCAGAAAAAAAAAAGGTAAGGTTATCAAGACAGTAACATTAGAAAGCAAAGGGTGAAAGAGTTAAGACTACTAAGAAAACACATGGAAAAGAACAGAAACCAATGATTATTCAAAGAGATCACTGGAATGAACTTTTGTTTAACTTCTTGTGACTCTTCTACACTTGAATTTTGCTAGACAGTTTTCATTGGTACCCTTGTGATGTCAAGAGAAAGTGAAAAAGCTACCACCAAGTATATTGAGTAGACCCCCAATGGAGAATTTATAGAGGATATGGACAACTATCACAGGATGTCCAGGGATGGTTGACTTGTAATTTGTCTCTAACAGGATACCCATATCTGTGAGTTTAGAGATCTACAGGACTATTTGGGCTATTCAATTTATAGTTTTCTTAATATACTCCATAAACCTGTATTGTAATAAGTAAAAACAAATAAAAATATGTCCATTTATGTTAATCCCTATACTAATTAGGTTCTTCTGACTCTAATAACCAAACTTGGAAGAGAAATCATGCCAATATAGCTTTATAGGAATAATTTCACGAAAGGAATATCCATTGATGAGTTAACAGCTTTATCAAATTATTGACCATTAATGTCAAAATCATCCATTTAACAATTACCATTTAAAGGTCATAAAAAGAACAAGGAATAAAGGAAAGAATAGAAGGATACATCTCAGTATGTAATTATCTCAGAAAGTTCAATTACCATTCATATGAGTAATATTTAATGTAAATGTTCTTAGAAAGGAAACATTTATGTTTGTTACATATTACATAGTACATGTTATATGTTTGTTACATGTTACATCCTTAAAGGAAAGAGAGTCCAGTGATGTGAGACCCAGAGGTGGAGCATGTCCCATAATGCATATATTTACTGTGAATATGACTTTTATCTTGTCCTAGGCATTTTGACAGATGAAGTTGAATATATTTAAGTTTGTATATATGTTTCTGTATCACGTGTTTATATATAGTGTATATCTATATCTCTTATGCTTTTATGAATACGGTTTATATATCTGTATGGATATACATATATTTGTATATGTGTATATATGTATATGTATGTATATGCATTTATAAAACATAGATACTTATATATACACATATAGTTTAGTCTTATCCTTTCTTTGCTGAGGAAATCCTAATGTGGTAACTTTTTCCATTAATTAGATTGGCAAATCATCTCTAAATTATATCATTAGAATGCTGTCTAGGGTACTAGGAAGTTAAAGGACTTATTTGTGGTCATGTAGCTAGTATGTATCTAGGGCAGGATTTCAGACTGGGTATTCCTGATTGTTAGATTGACTTTCTATCCTTTATCCTATACTATCTCTCACAAGATAATATATATTGTGATAAATGAGTGATAAGGGCAATAAGAACTGACAACAGATCATAGGAAGGAGAGATTACTATAGCCTAGGAAAGCTTCACAGAATTGATATTACTTTAGATGGGCCTTGCATTATGGGTAAGATTTAACCATGTGAAAAAGAAAGGGAAAAGTATTCTTGGTCATGAGAATGACTCAAGTAAAGTTACAGTTTTAAATGAAAAAGTTTGAGAAGATAGTCAATATTTTAACTGGAATGGAGTAAAATGTTTTTAAGTCAGAGTAGTGGAATCATGCTGAGTTCAGGTTATTTTTTAATTTTATTTTTTATGTAACGGAGTGCCAAGAAAAAGAAGATAGCCAAATTGCTAGTACCAAAAAGGAAAGGGGTGAATTTATCACCAATGAGGAAGAAATTAAAACAATTATTAGAAAATATTTTGCCCAAATATAGGCCAATAAATCTGACAATCTAAGTGAAATGGGTGAATATTTAAAAAAATATAAATGACCAGAAAAATAGAAGAAATAAAATATTTAAATTACTCAGTCTTAGAAAAAAGATATTGAACTTCTCAATGAAATATATTTCTTAAGAACATATCCTCAGATGGATTTGAAAGTGAATTCTAGCAAACATTTAAAGAGCAATTAATCCCAATACTACACAAAGTATTTGGAAACATAGGTGAAGAAGGAATCCTAATAAATTATTTTTGTGGCATAATATGGTGCTTATACCTAATCTAGGAAGAGCCAAAACAGAGAAAGAAAATTATAGAGCAATTTCCCCAATGAATATTGAGGCAAAACATTTTAAACAAAATACTAGCAGAGATTACAACACTATATAACAAGAACAATACACAATGACTATGTGGGATTTATACAAGGAATGCAGAGCTGATTCAATATTAGGAAAATTATCAGCATAATTGACCATATTTATAACAAAATGAATAGAAATCATAGGATTATCTCAGTAGATACAGAAAAAGCCTTTGATAAACTACAGTACCCATCCCTATTAAAAAGAGTAGAGAACAGAGGAATAAATGGAGCTTAACTTAAAATGACAAACAATATTTATCTAAAACCATCAACAAGCATTATCTGTAATGTAATCAGTAAGCTAGAAATCACTTCCCAATAAAATCAGAGGTGAGGCAAGGATGTTCATTAATCATCTCTATTATTCAATATTGCACTAGAAATGCTAGCTATAACAATAAGAGAAGAAAAAGATATTAGAATAGGAAACAAGCAAACAAAACTATCACTCTTTGCAGAAGACATAATGTTATTCTTAGAGAACCTGAGAGAATCAACTAAAAACTATTTGAAATAGTTAACAATTTTAGGAAAGTTGCCAGAAACCATAGGGATCCTCCGAAGTCATTGACATTTCTATGTATTACTAACAAAGACCAACAACAAGAGATAGAGAAATTCCATTTCAAAACTGTAGACAATAAAAATTACTTGGCATTCTATCTGCTAAGACAAACTCAGGAACTATGTGAAAACAACTACAAAACACTTCACACAAATAAAATCAGATCTAAACAAATGTAAAAATATTAATTGTTCATGGGCAGGCCAAGCCAATAAAATGACATTCCTACCTAAATTAATTTACTTATTCTGTGCTCTACCAAACTATCAAAAATTATTTTATAGAGTGATAGGATATAATAAAGTTCATCTGGAAGAAAAAAAGGTCAAGGAAGATATCAAAGGAATCAATAAAAAAACATGAAGGAAGTAGAATAGATTAGGTATTAATTACATTATAGTAAATAACCACAATAATTTAGCATATGATAACAAAGATCCATGCTTTTGGAACAAAAACTCATTCTTTGACAAAAACTGCAAGGAAAACTGGATCATAGTACAGCAGAAACTAGGTATAGATCAACATCTTACACTGTATACCAAGATAAGATCAAAATGGCTACGTTATTTATGCATTATAGGTGATACCATAGGAGAGCATGGAATATTTTATCTGTCAGATCTATGGAGAAGGGAAGAATTTAGGACCAAAGAAAATAAAGAAAGCATTACAAAATGTAAAACAGATAATTTTGATTATATAAAATTAAAAAGCTTTTGCACAAACAAAACCAAGTAACAAAAATGAAAAGAAAAACAGCAAGCTGGGCAACAATTTTTACAGCTAATGTTTCTGATAAAGGCTTTATTTCTCAAATATATAGAGAAGTGAGTCAAATGAATAAGAACACAAGTCATTCCACAATTGATAAATGGTCAAAGTATAAGAACAGGCAGTTTTCAAAGAAACCGAAGCCGTCTATAGTTATATGAAAAAATGCTCCAAATTACTCTTGATTAGTGAAATGCAAATTAAACCAACTGAGATACCACCGCATGTATATCAGATTGACTAATATGACAAAACAGAAAAGGTAAAAAAGATGGATGTTGGAGGCAATGTGGGAAAACTATTGGTGGAACTGTGAACTGATCCAACCATTCTGGAGAACAATTTTGAACTATGCCCTAAGGGCTATAAAACTGCATAACTTTTGATCCAGCAGTGCCACTGCTAGGTCTATATGCCAAACACATACAAAAAAGGGAAAGGGACCTGTTTGTACAAAAAATATTTATAGCAGCTCTTTGTGTGGTGGCTAACTAATAACAGGAGATCAAAGGTATGCCTATCAATTGAGGAATGACTAAACAAGTTGTGGTATATTATTGTGATAGAATATTATTGTCCTATAACAAAAGTGTCAAGCAGAATGATTTTGGAAAAAACCTGGAAACATTTAAATGAACTGATGCAAAATGAAGTGAACAGCACCAAGAGAACATTGTACACAGTAAGAGAAATATTATATGATGAAGAATTGTAAATGACTTAGCTATTCTCAGCAATACAATTATCTAAGACAACTCCAAAGGACTAATGATGAAGCATACTATCTACCTCCAGAGAAAGAACTGATCTTGCTTGAATACAGACTGAAACATTCTATTTTTCACTTTCTTTCTTTCATTCTTTTTCTTTTACTCAAATTTTCTTGTAATAAATCACTAATATGGACATTTTTTATATGACTGCACATGTACAGCCCAGATCTGATTGCTTACCATCTCAGTGAGGGAAGAGAGGGAGAGATATAATTTGAAATTCAAACCTTGTTTTAATGTATAATTGGAGAAAAATAAAATATATTAAAAAAGAAAGGGACAAGAAACTTGGGTTCCATTTTCAAATTCTGCCTGTGATAGGTGAGCCTCCTTATCTTGCTGGGATCCAGGCCTCCAAACTCCTTTCTTATGATTTCCTCACAATGGTCCTCTGTGTACCCTCACCTCACCTTTATTTGTGGTTTTCCCTCAATTAGAATGTAAGCATCTAAATGGCAAAGACTGTTTGCCTCAAAGATCAACTATTTTAATCTGTGCTTTTTCCTGACTGACTTTCCCAGAAAAAGTACCTTCCTCGGCCCAGCTCTATTGGAAATCAACTGTATACCTGGTATATGATCTTCAATACTAGCCTAATGCCCCAGTCTGCCTCCTATCTACTGTCATTGCTTGACAAGTGGTCAAGAAGCACTCCTTTGGACAACTGGTGAAGTGATTATGAAAGAAAGATAGAGTGTATGTTTGGGTAACTAGGTGATGTAGTGGTAAGAGTGTGGACTTGTAGTCAAGGAAGGCCTGTGTCTAAGTCCTGCCTCAGACACTTACCAGTTATATTACCCTGGACAAGTCACTTAATCTCTTATTCTCAGAATTTCCATCTATAAGATGGGGATAATAATTGCACCTAGCTCAGGATCATTGTGAGAATTGGCTATTATGTGTAAGAATTATGAATAGCTTTCACTATGCAGAAATGGAAAGGGTATTAGGTTTGAAATCATAGTATTTGAGTTCAAATCACTCATTACTGCTGCTTACTTCATGTATCTAAGCCTCAATTTCTGTGGGACTTTTAGGAAAAAAAAGGCTCAATAATCTGTAAAATATGGGAAGTTGGACTGGAAGAGTTATAAGGTCGTCCCCAGTTCTAAGTCTATACTTACTTTCCTACCATTTTTTCATATTCTTCCTGAGTGGGATTTATATAAAATACCAATATATGTTTATAGATATTACTATGATTCAGAAATATACCACAAGGAAAAGACAGTCCATTAGTCTATCAGTCAAGTTTTGATAAGTTTGATAAATCACAAAAATATAGGCACCATCCTTGGGATTATCACTGACTTCTCTCTCTCCCTCATCTCCCTTAACCAATCAGTTATCAGTTCCCTTGGATTCCACATCAAATACATCTTTCTCATCATCTTTTCCCCGCATTGATACCATGGTATACAGACCTCCACTCTCTCATACTTGGCATTTTACAGCAACTGCCTAACTGTTTTGACTATCTCTATACTTTCTTCCCTTCAACTTGTTTAATCTACTGCTACCAGAACATTTTTTCTCATGCACAGATTTGTGAGTCTGTAGAAATGAACTCAACATTAAAGTCTGTTCTCTGCTCAAAAATTTTCAGTGTCTCTCTCAAGCCTACTGAGTGAAACTTAGAACTCTAGTCCTTGGAATCTGTTTTGCCTTATAATCTGGTACCAATTTATTTTTCCAACTTTGTATCATATTACTCCTCTCCATATACTCTATGCTTCAACAAAGTGAATTTCTCTTTGCCCTGAAGACAAACTCCATGCTGTTGCTGATGTTCTCTGTGCCTAGAATGCTCTCCTTCCTCTTTATCTGTTGATTTCCTACTCACCCTTTAAAACACATTACAAACGTTGCTTCTTCTCTGAAGTCTCCTCTGATCTTCTATTGTTGGATGGTGACATATTTTCCCCCCTCTTCATTTCTTGAAACATTTTTCTTACACTTCTCAAGTTTAGTTTTAATGTAACATTGTGAATTATAGTGATTTTCATTTGTGGCTTATCTCCTACTAGTTTGTGAGGGCATGATCTATTTTATCTCAGCCCTCTCTTCTGGTGCTTATCATAGTGTTCTATGTAGAGTACATTGCTAAGAATTCTTGAATGATGTTGAAGAATAAGTGTTAAACTGTACCCAAACATTTTCTTTGACTAGGTGGTGATATCTAGTAGATTACTGGGATTCTCACTAAGAAATAAGAAGCATTTCACAAGTCAAATTTTAGGGCCTAGCACTATATGATGTGCCAGTGTCTGAATAATTAAAAAGCACTACATTAACTAACAGAAACCAAGTGGTAATATCACAAGTCATGAGCTCCACTTATGTCAGAGGTCTGCCATCAGTTAATTAGTGATTTTGGGGGTTTAGAATTATACTAGTCTTACATCTGAAGAATCACTGTTGGATTCTGTTCATTAAAAATAAATAAAATAATTACAAGGAATTTTTGGAGGGTATAACACAAACAGAAGGGGAAAAAAAACCTGATTTAAAAATTACTGATTAGATTTTGAGCTAATTTTTAAAAATGCTGCTAATTCTTTTGTCTTTAAAAATACTATTTGAGAAAAGACTTTAGTACATGTTGCATAAATGTTTCCTTTCTTTATTTTAAATAAATGAAAATCAATTGTCAGTTATAAATTCAACTTTGAATTGAAAACCCTCAGTTCTCTAGGTTTAGTAAAATGAAAATATGACCTAAAAATGTGAGAATAAATATTACCTTTTAGTACTTGGGCTCAAAACTTCATTTTCATTTATCAGTGAAACTTCACCTCTAAATGATAATCATTTTTACAACAAAACTATTAGAGTAGTATTTTCTGAAACCCTATATCACCTTTAGATCATGTTCATATAGGCCAAGTGCTTGATATGCTACAAAACAGGAAGAAAAAGCATGATTTATTTCAACCAAACTCCATTTAGGAATCTATTTTTATTCTTTAGGAACATGGAAGAAGATATACTCTAAAGATCTACACTGGATTTCTATCATTTATGGAGCTGTTGATGTTTTCATTCACTTTCCCCTAAAAGACCTGGATTTTATAATATTCTAAGCCTAACAGTGACATTTTATTGGGATAAACAGTCTGGCACTAGGGACCAAAAAATAAACAGAACAGATCTAGGATAGGAGAGATGTAGTAAAACCCAAACTAAACCAAATCAAACTAAAATATAAGCAAAAACAAAAAAAAAAAAGCAAACCTAGGGATGTTAGTCTTCTGTAGACTCAATAGGAGTGACCATTTTGGAATAACCAAAACATAAAAGGCAAAAATTTTTAATTCTAATAAGAATGAGAATATCAACTACTTTGAGTAGACTAGGGTGAAAGAAGCAATTTAAACACATCTAGGATCTCATTTCATACAATAACAGGCAAGCAACAGATTGACCTAAACTCTTCATTGGTGATACAGAACTGAAAGATGCTACTGCATTGTCTTACCATCATATTTCTGCATGATAGACAAGAAGATAGAAAACATTATTTTTGAAATAAAATAATGTCTTAAAGAGAGTAAACAGAAAAGATGCTATCAAGGCATCAGGCCAGAGATCTAAAAAGTCATGAAGATGAACGACAAACTTTTTAGCTGTAAGACTGGCTCTAGTAGTAATTTCTTATCTAGTTTCTCAATAGCCACATTATATACTAAATTTGAAATCAGATGGTATGACTATGTTTCTCATAATGAAGTCCTAGAAAACAGGCAGTTTTCAGAAATTGAAGGCATGCTCAGGATAAATCAGCTTTGCTGGACTGAGCCGGTGAGTGAGACAACAAAACTAGTGTTAGAGGGCAAATTATAGGACAGAATTCACAAGTAAAATGTTTGCAAGGAATGAATACCACAATTCACTGAAATCTGGAAACATAGCTTTTAGTTGGGAAATAGTTATGATATCCTTGATATGGCTGAACTGCAAAGCTAATCTTGCTTAAGAAGTTTCAGTGGTTCACCATACTTCATCATCTTTATGGCCTTTAAAGGATTTTCCAATCCAAATATAATATGTATTTCTAGAATTATTAATTTTATTATCTTTCTATTTTGGTCTAGTTTTTGACCTAGAGTTCATGGATTTTCTAAAAAAAAACCAAACAAACCCCAAACCAAAACCCCACAACCTTCCCCTCCCCTCAGAAAAACCCTATGTGTGTGTATATGTATGTATGTTTATATATGTATACACACATATACACATGTATAAATACATATGTATGTATGCATATAGATATATGTCCTATTTCAATATAAATGGTTTCCATTGTAATCTTATATATTTGACTTTCTGCATTTGAAATACTGTTCTGAGAAAATGTCCACTGGTGTCTTGAGACTGCTGAAGGAGTCCATGATACAAACTTGCTTTTGTTCTAAGATATAATATTCTATTAACTTGTTTCATACATTCACATATACTTTGATGCCTGAATGCTCTTGCTCATGGTATCCCAAGATCCCTTACAGATTCAGCTCAAATTCCTTCACTAAAAGAAACCTTTCCTGATTTTCCTAGTTGTTATCACTACCTTTCTCCACCCTAAACATCACTGTTTATTTAATTTTCTGAGAACATGTAGTTTTCCCTTACTAGAATATAAGCTTTTTAAGGCCAAGGAGTCTTGCTTTTGTCTTTGAATCCCCAGTTTCTAGAAATGTGAAAGACACATGGTAAGCACTTTATAAATACTTGTTAATTGAATAAATTATTGTTAGAACACATAAAAAAACTATTCATTATTTAGAAAAAAGTTTATAGGTCTAGTGAACATTATCAGTGAAGATTATCATCAACAGAGAAGGTTAACTGAAACAAATATTAAAGATTGGCTATGGGATGGAATACTAAGAAGTAGTCAGAAATAAAAATATGGTATATAGAAAGTAAAAGATGAAAGAATAGAGGAAGAGGAGATTCAATAACCTGAACAATGACTTGAGTTAGAGGACCTAGGTTGAAAACTCATCTTTGAAATCTGTATATTCTTGGACATCATTTTATTCAACTTGCTTGGGCCTCATTTTCCTCATATGTAAAATTTAAGGAGGCAGACTAAATGGTCACTGCCATTCCCCCCCACTTTAAATCTATGAACCCATAGTGTAGAAAAATTATAGACCATATATTGTTTTCCTAAGCAATGCTAATGTACCTGGAAATAATATGCACATGACACTGAGTTATACAAAACATGTGTGGGGAAAAAATGGGGATGGTTACTCAAAATGCATAAAAGTGATTAATATGATTAATTCACTACATAGTTATTTTCATAGTACATTTCTACTTGTCAAGAAGATGAGGCAATAAAATTACTGGAAATTAAAATATTATAGCCACTAACAGCTGATAAATAATCAGAAATAAACATAATTATTTTTGAAAACATACTAGAATTTAATGGTTAATGGATCCAGTTTTCATTTCATTTTGTAGCATCCCCTCCAGGGCAATTTACCCCAATTCAACTTTTCACTGGCAGGTTAGGTGTTCCGAGGGCAACTATTTTTCCTCTCAGGCATAACTCTGAAGTTGAGGCTTCTATTATTGACACTTATAAGCTACCAAATGGGTGTTCTCCATTTTTTATCAATCAGTAGCCTCACTCAGTTATCACAAAATGTATTTTTTTATAATGTTATACTAAGAAGAGGTTAGTAATTTTATACCAAGCTCATACCATTTCATAGGAATCTACTGATTCTCCTATAAACATACCTACCCATGCACCCATACACACCTATACACACACACACACACACACACACACACATTCAGATTACGATGGTAGTCAAGTATGTGACTCTTAGTTCTGAAAGTCTATGCCAGCATAACAAATTCTAGCATATTCCAACCAATGTAAAGTTGTTTTAGGAATGAAGCCAGTGATAGAATACTTTTCTGTTGCCTGAGGACCAGCCCAGCTAAGTTCACAGATTCTTATTATCAGGTTACTTGTGGGGTGATCAATGTTTTGACTTTAGCAGCTCTCAAAAAGGAGCATTGACTCTGGAATTACAAGTCTTGAGTTTAAATCCTGCTTGTGATACTTGTATGATCGCAGAATAGTCACTTAACCTCCTTGAGTGTCATTTTCTTTGTCTATAAAATAAGAGAACTGGATTAAATGGCATCTGAGGTCCCTTTCACCTCTCAAACTCTGATTCTGGGATCATATGATCTTCCAATTTTCCAGAGAAATTTTGATTTGAGTTGATGAAAAGAGTGCGTAAACCTCCAAGATTACAGATCTTTTAATAAAAAGAAAATCAAATATCTGATAACTATCTAAAATGTGACAGGCCCTGTTTTAGGAGCTGGCTTTAGGGGATTATTTATAAAGTTTTTCAGAAATACATGTTTGGTAAAAAGTGAATTGCAGTGGTACACATAGTGTAGAAAAGAACTTACTTATTGTAAATACCTACTAATCATGATATTCATAGTTAGTAGCACTTTTAGATTTGTAAGACCTGTGAGTCAATGAATTGCATTAGTAGAAAGTTTATAGTGTCTTAGAGATATTAGCAGAAAGTCAAAGGCTATAAAAAGTTTTAATATAAACTACACTTTCATTTCAAGCAGGGTTTCCTTAAAATCTGTACTGAGACATAACATCCCACTAACATTTTTGAATGAATATGGTTAATTCTATTTTTGCACATGACCTCCAAATTTATACTTGTAAGTATTGATGCCATATCATGACTAAGAATGAAAACAATTGCTAAAGAATCTATCCCAAAGAGATTCATCTCACCAAGGAGAACAAGGCTTTGAAATTAGCAACAGCTCCTTGAATTTGTATGCCAAAGACTTTTAATAAGTATAAGGATGACCACACTATTTAAAATTCAAATATGTGATAGCATGAGCAATGTTAGTGAAGGAAAGACTATAATTGAATTGAATGCATTTTTCCTAGCAAAAAAATTGACTTCTGGAAATAACTTAGAATATTTTGAAACCAAGTTTGTATTAACTCTCCCCTACTCTCTGACCTATTATATTTTTTAAAAATCTAAGGCAAAATTTGATTAATTCTATAATTAGGAAGAAATAATTGACCCTAAAATATATAACCGCTCGAAGATTCTTTATTTGAAATCAGGTCTATTGACAACTCCCCTAAATTCTAGCAATACTGTATCCTAAACAATTTCTGAAATAGATGGAGTAGACATCCTGACAAAAAACAAGCCAGGTCATTTGAGTTAAGCATGGCAGCACATAGAAATAATCTAATGTCCTATCACTTTATGTTTCAGCAGTAAGAATATAAAATAAATTTTCCCTTATGCCGCTTTTCATGCAAAAATTATGAGCCAGAGGATATTCTCCCTTTCCTATTTTTCTTCCTTTAACTTATATTATATATGAATACTATCCAGAGAGGGTAGAAAGTTGACTTTCAAAGGGATTAGTAACAGGTGAATAAGAGTCAACCAAGTATATGGTATTTCTTATTTCTTTCTCACTAGAATATCTATATCTCTTTATCTCTATCTCTTTATCTACTAATTTTCTTTCCCTCAAGGAATGGAAGACAATGTAGGATAATGGATAGAGGGCTAGACTTAGAATTGGGAGATCTGGGTTTAAGTAGCACCACTGACACATATTGGAGAAGTCTTCTCAATGCTCCAAGTAATTATCTAAGACTGTAAGTGGCAGAGTACTTTTCCAGTCTGTCTTGTCGAAGGTATATCCCCACTGGGAGTACTCTATACTGCAATCACTATCCTTGGTCAAAAAGACAATGATGTGAATGCTGATGGTAAGAAGGATGATAAGGATTACTTATATTTATGTAGTGCTTTAGTATTTATAAAATATATCATTACCAATGACCTGTGAGGTGAGAGGTGATAGGACTATTGTCCCCATTTTACAGATGAGAAAGCTGAGGATTAGAAAGGTAAAGCAACCTATTTAATATTGAAGGACCTTTAGTTCTCAGAGATAATAGGATTGGTGGTTGTATTTTGTCAAAGACTTTTTCTGGAACTATGGATATAATCATAAGGATTTTAAAAATTATTATTGATAAGATCAGTTATACTAATATTCCTCTTAATATTTAGATACCTCTGCATTCCTGGTATAAATCCCATCTGGTCACAGTATATGATCTTTGTGATATCTATATCTATGTATCCTTATATATTATATCAATATTATATGAATATATAAAGATATTATATAAGAGCATATATTATTTACATCCATAACTTCTTACTAATATTTTATTTAAAATTTTTGCATTCATAAAGGATTTGGGTCTATAGTTTTCTTTTTCTGCTTTTGCTCTCCCTGGTTGAAGTATCAAAAACATTTTTGTGTCATAAAAGAAATTTGGACTCCAATTGTCCTCCAAAATAAAAAAAAAGCAAAAAAAAAAAAAGAAATTTGGTAGGACTCTTTTACCTATTTTTTTGAATAGTATATATAGAATTGGGATTAATTGCTCCTTAAAGATTTGATAGGATTTACTTGTAAATCTATCTGGTCCTAGAGACTTTCTCTTAGGGAGTGCACTGATAGCTTGTTCAATTTCCTTTTTCTAAGATAAGCATATGTATACACACACATATATTTACATACACACATATATGAATGTATGCATGTATGTGTGTGTATATATATACACACACATACATGTGCACACATGTACTTACTCTTCTGTTAATACAAGTAATTTATATTTTTGCAAATAGTCATTCATTTCATTTGAATTGTCAGTTTACTGGCATATAATTGGGCAAAATAACTCCTAATAATTGTTTTAATTTCATCTCTACTGGCTGTACATTCAACCTTTTCATTTTTGATACTAGTAACTTAATTTTCTTCTTTTTTAAAAATGAAATTAAATAGTAGTTTATCTATTTTACTGTTCCCTGCCCCCACCATCCCCATAAAATTAGCTTCTAGCTTTATTTATTAGTTCAAGGGTTTTTTTACTTTCAATTTAATTTTCTTTCCTTTGGTTTTCAGGATTTCCATTTTGTTAAATTAAGGAATTTTAATTTGTTATTTTTCTAGTTTTATTTAAAATTGTATGCCCAAATTCATTGATCTGCTTATTCTCTCTTTTATCAATGTATGCGTTTAGAGATTTAGGTTTTCCTCTAAGTGTGGCTTTGGCTGCATCAAACAAATTTTGGAATGTTACCTCATTGTTGTCCTTCTCTTTAACGAAATTATTGATTCTTTGACCCATTTTTTTTAGGATTAGATTATTTAATTTCCTATTAGCTTTTTTCCCAATTAGCTTTTAATCTATACTTTCACAGCCTTTTATTAAATGTAGTTTTTATTGCATTATGGTCTGAAAAGGGTATATTTAATATTTCTGCTTTTTTGCATGTGATTGTGAGTTTTTTATGCCCTAATACATGGTCAATTTTTGTGAAGTTGCCATTTTAGCTGAGTAAAATGTATACTCCTTTCTATTCCCATTCAGTTTTCTCCCAACATCTATAATATTTAACTTTTATAAGATTCTATTCATCTCCCTGACTTCTTATTTATTTTATGGTTTGATTTATCTAGATTTGAGATGGAAAAGTTGAGGTCCTTCACTACTCTAGTTTTACTGTCTGTATCCTACAATAATTCATTCACCTTATCCTTTAAGCCTATAATCCTTTTCATTCACCTTTATCCTTGGATTCTACATCATTTGTTTTATATACACACACATATGTATGTATGTATACATATACATGTATATGTATATATATGTTAAATAACAATATAACTTCAATGTCTATGGCTCCTTTTAGCAAGATGTAGCTTTTGTGCCTATCCATTTTAATCAGGTCACCACTTTTCCTTTGTCTGACATCATGATTGTTGCCTCTGACTTTTAAAAATCTTACTTGAAGCATAACAGATTCTTCTCCAGCCCCTTATTTGAATTCTCTCTGTATCCCTCTGTTTCAAATGTGTTTCTTGTAAACAACGTACTGTTGGATTCCAGCTTTTAATTCATTCTGCTGCTTCCATTTTATGAGTTCATCCCACTCACACTTACAATTATAACTGACTGCATTTCATTCCATCATACTTTCCTCTGTTTATCCCCCTCTCCATCTCCCTCTCCTATCTCCCTAATATTTTGCTTCTGACCACAGTCATCTTTTATCTGCCCTTCCTTTTGTCACCTACCATTCTCTTATCCCCTTTCCCTTCTGCTTCCCTATTAGATATGATAAATTTATATTACCAATTGATTTTATCTATCTATCTATCTATCTATCTATCTATCTATCTATCTATCTATCTAAAATTTCCTTTTTAAACTAGTTTAAATATGGGGCTCAGACTTTGCTCACCCAATTTTCCCTACCATTGCAAAAGCTCTTCATTCACATATTTTTAATATGAGACAATTTTCCCCATTTCTCCTTTTCCTTCTCCATTCTACCTGAGTGACCCTCTTTCTCACCTATCCACATTTTAGCATTAGCCCAATATAATTTACTCTTTCCCATACCGTCTTTCAATCTAGAAGCCTTCTAACTGATCTAATAATGATAAAATTCTTAGAAGATAAATTTTTCATCTTCCCATTTAGAAAAGTAGACAGTTTAAACTTATTGATTCCCTTGTAATTTCTCTTTCCTGTTTGCCTTTTTATGCTTCTCCTGAATCTTGTATTTGAAAGTCAAATTTCCTATTTAGCTCTGGTTTTGTCATTAGGAATCCTCTATTTCATTAAGTATCCATTTTTCCTTTAAAGGATTATAATCAGTTTTGCTGCATAGGTTATTTTTGGTTGTAATTTCAGATCTTTTGTCTTCTGGAATATTATATTCCAAGTCCCCACCCACTCCTTCAATATGGTACCTTCTAAATCTTTTGTGATACTTACTGTGACTCCATAATATTGTCAGGTTTTCTTTTTTGCTGCTTTAAGTGTTTTCTTTTTGATCTGAAAGTTCTGGAATTTGGTAATAATATTACTGGGAGTTTTCATTGTGAGATTTCTTTCAGGTGGTGATCAGTGGATTCTTTCAATTTCTATATTATCAACTGGCTTTGGGATATTAGGGTGGTTTTCTTTGATAATTTCTTTTAATGTGATGTCTAAGCTGTTTGTTTGATTATGACTTTCTTGTAATCCAATATTTCTTAAATTTTCTCTCCTAGATCTATGGCCCACGTCAGTTGTTTTATCAATGAGATATTTCACAGTTCTTTTTTTTTCAGTCTTTTGAATTTGTTTTATTTTTAATTTTTTTAATTTTAATTTTTTGTTTATTTTTAATTTAATTTTTAAGGATTCTTTTCTTTGGTGAGTTTTTATAACTTTTTGGTCTCAGTTCTCCATTTCTGCTTGTTAAGGTCAATTCTATAGTTTAAGGCAATATTTTCTTTAGTATTTTCGTATTTTTTGCTTTAATTTTTTTGCCTAATTTTTCCTTTACTACTCTGATTTGAAAAAATCATCTTTAGCTCTTTGAGAAATTTGTTTTGTGTTTATGTCCAATTGACATTTTTTCCCCTTTGAGGCTTTCCCTGTAGTCATTTTGACTTCATTGTCTTTTTTTGAGTTTGTGTCTTGATCTTTCATGTCACCAAGGAGTAGCTCATTCACACTGGTGTTTGTTTGTTTGTTTGTTTGTTTGTTATTGTTTTGTTTTACTTCCTCAAAGCTAGTTCTGGAGGGTTTTTGGTGAAGTTTTTGGAGAAGTTTTTGGTGCTCCCCAGGTGGTATGATCTGGGAAGAGGTGTAGTCATACTTGTTTGGCCTGACTTACTCAGGAAAGGCCCCTGATCCCTAGGAATTGCAATGGATAGTTATCCTCAAGGTTCCCCCTCCTTTGGAATCAAAAGTGATATTATTCTTCAGTGTCTATGATCCCTTGGGGCTAGAAATAATACTGCCCCTCAGAGCTTCCATTTCCTCTAGACTGAAAGTCCTCCTCTCTGCCTTTGAACAATGAACCAGAAATGGCAATAGGCAAAGGAGTTGGCCAACATGGTCAGATCCTGAGTCCAATACTAGTACAGGGGTACCCTGTAATCTCTTTCTTACTGTTTGTAAGGCCCTTTTCCTTTCTTAGAGTTGAGAGTTCCTAAGCTGCTGCTGCTTCTCTCACCACCACCTAGTCCCACCCTTCCTTCCTTCCTTCCTTCCTTCCTTCCTTCCTTCCTTCCTTCCTTCCTTCCTTCCTTTCTTTCTTCCTTCCTTCCTTCCTTCCTTCCTTCCTTCCTTCCTTCCTTCCTTCCTTCCTTCCTTTTATATTTATTAGGCATATACTTTGTATAATGATCTCTAGTGTTCCTTTCAAATCTCTCATTCTGTTTTTTGTTGTAGAAGAAAATATGGTGTCATGGAAATAATACTGAACTTGGAGCTAGGAGAGATTTTAGCATTTGAATCCTAGTTGATGTTGAACAAATAACTTCAACTGTAAGAGCTATTATTTTTCTGTACCCATAAAATGCTGATATTAATATTGTGATTACTTAGGATTCTTGTGGAGAAAGGGCTTTGTAAAACTTAAAATGTTCTATAAATGTAAGTTGTCAACTCTCAGGATTTTGAGGTTCTCGTGAAGACAATTCCTTAATGGAAAGGAATGCCTTTACTAGGGGAATTTTAGGAATTATGGCTAGGTAGTCATGGAGGAGGAACTTAAAGATATACAGGCCTTTTGGTGGCCTTCAAATCACATCATGCCATGAGGCAACTTATTGGCAGAGTAGATACAGAGCTGCACCCTAATTCAGGAATACAAGGTCAAACCTGATCTCATACACTTGCTAGCAATGTGACTTAACTACTCTCTGCCTCACTTTTCTCAACTGTAAAATGGGTTTAATAATAGCACTTATTAACATGATACAGGATTTGTAAAGGACTTGGAACCTAGTAAGTTCTAAATAAATGCTTATTCTTTTGCCTTCCTCATGTGGGTAGCCATCTACTCCCTAGAATCACAGAAAATGTCAAAGATAGGGAGACTTTTGAGGTCAATCATGTCCTACTCTCTCCTTCATTTTTAAATGGGACACTGAGGACCAGATGAAGTTATTTTCATGTGTCATAATTCAGCCTGTTAGTGTCAGTGAGGGCCAGTTCTCAGATCTCCTAATTCCTTGCCTAGGGCTTGCTTGTTCTATAATTCTACAATCCCTATGCATAGAACTAACCTTTTATTTTCCTTCTCCCTATGTATGTGAAATGTGCAGATAGGCATAAATCTCTGGAGGGAACGAACTTGGAACTAAAACATTCAAAGCTGGGCCCTGGTCTATTAAACACAAGTATAAAACCAAACTTATTGGGCTATTGCAACCATGAAAATAAGTACTAGCCCATATGCCTCGGGCATGAAAGAAATCAGGTAAATACAAAATCATACAGTAGGTTTAACAAGAAACTGAATATATTGTAGTTTATTTTTTACTTCCTTTTTTGATGTTGGTTTATTTCCTTAGGGACATATCACTGAAAGAGAACTGAATAAATTTACCACACGCAAGATTTTCCTCTCAGTCCACTGATACAAAAAGCAATAAGCAAAAAAAGAGCATAGCTCAAGCTGTGGAAATGTGATATCAGAATAACAGCCAATTTTCTCAATTCTGTCAAAGTTAAATAATTAGGTTTAAAAAGCAAATAAAATATACTATGTATCCTGTAGTGAGAGGCTTTAGTTAATTTAATTTTTAATTTATCAAATATTAATTTGGTCACATTACTGACAACAACAATAACAATAATAATAATAGATAACTAGTTTATATATAGCACTTAGTGCCAGGCACTGTATAAAACACTTTACAAATATTGTTTCATTTGATCCTCACCACAACCCTGAGAGGTAGATGCTATTATTATCCCAATTTTATAGATCAGGAAACTGAGGCAGAGGTTAAGTGACTTGCCAATGGTCATACAGCTAGCAAATATCTGAGGCAGAATTTTAATTTTAATCTAGACTCCAGGCCCAGTACTCTATCCATTGAGCTAGAAAGTAACAGTGTTGGTTGTAAGCTTAGGTTATCCATATTTAATGGTCTACACAGGTATGTTTTATAAATGTCAATCAATCTAGCAATCTTATAACAAAGACCTACTAAGTGCCAACACTGTTATGTGCTACAGACTAAAAACAAAAATAAATCAGTTCCTACCCTTAAGGAGTTATAGTCTCTTTCTTTAAAGCATTTTTTTTCACAATTATATGTAAAAACAATTTTAATATTCTTTTTAAAAATAAATTATGAACTCCAAATTCACTTGCTCACTTCCTCCCCCCCTCCTTGAGAAGGCTTGCCTTTGATATAGATTATACATGTTCAGTCATGGAAAACATATCTGCATAATAGCCATATTGAGAAAGAGAACACAGACATAAAAAACCCCCAAGAGAAATAAAGTTTAAAAAGTATACTTTAATTTACATTCAAACTCTATCAGTTCTTTCTTTGAGATGGTTAGCATTTTCATCACAAGTCTTTCAGAATTGCCTTTGTGTTGTTGAGAACAATTAAGTCATTCACAACTGATCATCATACAATATTGCTGTCACTGTATGAAATGATCTCTTGGCTCTGCACAGTTCACTCTGAATCAATTCACATATGTGTTCTCTGGTTTTTCTGAAACCATCCTGCTCAAGTAGTATTCTATCACATTCATATACCAGAAATCGATCAGCCATTCCTGAATTGATAGTCATCTCTTCAATTTCCAATTCTTGGCTACCAAAAAAAAACTGCTGTAAATATTTTTGTACATAAAGGACCTTTTCCTTTTTCTTTGATCTCTGTGAGATACAAATCTACTAGTGGTATTTCTGGGTCAAATGGTGTATACAGTTTGATAGCTCTTTGGGCATAGTTCTGAATTGCTCTCCAGAATGGCTGGATAAGTTCACAACTCCACCAACAGTTCATTAGTGTACCAATTTGTCATTTTCCCATTTAAAAAAAAATCATATTAGCCAATCTGTTAGGTATGAGGTGATACCTAATTTTAATTTGCATTTCTCAAGGAGTTATAATCTAACAGGAAAGGCAGGCATCTTGCATATACACACATACACATACACACACACAACACGCACAAAGGGGATATAGTATAATCTTAAGAGTCTAGGGTAAGACAATAGCAGCACTGGTGGGATATATGGGAAAAGTATCATGCAGAAGGCAGTATTTTAATTGAATTCTAAAAGAAACCAGACGTAAAAAAGAAAAAGAAAAAAAAGAAGGTCAGTTCTATGGATAGGAGGAAGAGACTGTGGAGATGAAGATGGAAAACATTACAGCCATGCAAGTTAAACAAAGCAAAGGCATGGAAAGATGTGATAGAATGTCATGTTTGAAGAACAGCAAAAGCAACAGTTTGGCTAGACCCTCTGTCAGACTTTTGGACATAGCTCAAGTGGCAATAATAGATAAATAAATGATAGCTCAATAGATTTATAGATGAATAAATAGTTATTTGAAGACAGTTAATATATCAGGGTTATATTACTTCTATAATTTCCATTCTGTATAAGTTCTAATTGCTAAAGTAGTAAGAACAGAGAAAAAATCACAACTCTATACCTGCTTTGATCTTTAATTCATTGATTTTATATAGAAACCAAAGTGCTTGACCTTGGATTTGCAATGGTTTGCCCTCCACAAAGCCATTTTTTTTTCATTTCTTTTCAAATTTGATTTCCTCCTTTGTATCCAAAAGGATATTACAAATATGTCTATATAAATGCTGAGGGGACAAATGTCCCTCCATTTATTCCATAGTCTCATCTTCACCCAGGCTTACATAAGGATACATAAGTTTTGAAGGGAAGAATAGTTCCCAAGCCTGTGGCAATAGCATCTGGTTGATGACAGAGAAGCTCTGTTATTTTGAAATTACATTGGGTGTACTGGGGAGCATAATAGCAGCCTCATTTAAGGAATCTAAGTTGTCATAGCAACCAATTATGGCTCTACAAGTCTGGTCTTATGCATAGACAGAATACATGGTCACCTACTCACTGGGATTTGAGGGGAAGGAACTTTTTTCCCCTAAATAATTCCTCCTCCTCCTTATGCCTGTGACAATAGTGATTTCACTAAAAATTCTTTTCTTCTTTGTTATATGGGATGGTTGCTAGGAAAGAGGAAGGAAAGAATCACAAGGGGACATTTATACAATATAAAGATATCTATAATTTTATTTTAGAAACTGTGTTGCTTTGTTTTTAATTCAATTCAATAAGTATTTACTTAGCAGTTACTATGTGAAAGACAATGCACTAGGCACCATTACTTGTCCCTTTAGAACAATTTAAATACTTTGAAGAAGAAAGAAAAAAAAACATGAAAGTGTTACCAGTCACTCATAGTGAATCATAGAATACTACAGCATACTACACTAATACATACAATATTATATCTTAGAGATCATTTATTCCAGGCCTATAAGTTCATAGATACAGCAGACAAAGCCCAGAGATACTGCCTGACTTTCCTAAGGCAATATAACAGCTTTAAAAGCACCTAATATCAGCTGATTTGTATTATGATGTCATAGCATCTGTGATGGACCAAGAAAGGAGGAAACTTGGCTTCAAGTCTTAGTTCTGGCACTTGTCTATGAGATTTAGGGCATAACATCTAACTTTTTATGCCTCAGTCCACTACTGTGCAAAATAAGGATGATGCATATTTTCACTATCTTTCTCCCAGAATTACTATGAAGAAAAGCCTCAAGGATACAAGTGCTTTGTAATACATGTTGCTCTTGATGAATGTTAAATTGTTTTTACTGAAACTCTTGGTCTTTTCTCCATCTTTATAGTATGCTTAATGTTTTCTCCATCCCTCTCCCCAAAGTCAGGGTGATAAAATTGGGTGAGTTTTATGTCAAATGGTTCTTTTGGAATTTTATATATCAAGAGAACTTCAGACAGCATGCAGTCCAACCCACTCCTTTTATAAATTCGGCCCCAGTGAACTTGACTTGTCCAAGGTCACAGCAGTGATTTAGTGTCAGAACCAAGACTGGAGCTGAGCAGAGCTATTATGAGTGATTCTTGGATGTGGAGGAAGCATCACAAAATCTACTGAAAACTAAATGCATTAAAAGTGCTCTAAAATTAAATTTTTAAAGAGAAATTTAATTGGGTGAGACAACTCAGAAAACAGGGGCCATTGGAGGAAGAAAACTACCTTACCCTTTGTTGAGGAGACACAGACCCTGGGATACTATAAACCTGCCTCTGACAAGAATTTCCCTTTTTTGACTATCTAGTCACATATTGACTTGTTTAGGATAATTATCTTGGTTGCTACTGGGAAGGAACTCATTATCTATAAGCTATCTCTCATAATTAAATCTTTATATACAATTGTCACCAGTATCTTCAAAGAAATAGAATGTGAAGAAAATTTTTAAAAAGGAGCATGGGAATTCATATGACAAAGATGATCTCAAATGGATACACTTCATTTTAGAAAAGAAAAAAAAAAGTTGAGAAGATCAATTTCTTTTGATTTCTAGACACACTAAAGACATATTTTACCTGCATCTCTCAATGTGATTCCTGTCCACTGCATTAGATGGGGTGAAAAGTCTCTGGTTATTGATTTCTATGATTTTCATACAGCCAGTAAAATTGTAGGCAGGTCCAGGCATCTAAAAGTGAAAGAGAAGAATATAATACACGTATACATACAATTCATTGCTTCCTTGCATTTATTTTCTTATAGGTAAATGAGGGTGGGAAAGGGTAGATTATTTTAGCATATTTCTTGCATAATAATTCAACTCACTTCACAAATATCATTTTCAAAATCAGAAGAAAAAATATCACCTTAATGATTCAAGATCTACTTAGATTTTGCAAATACTGATCACTGATCAAATTACTTATTTTGCTCATCTAGGAGCACAGTGACCCTGAGATAACCCCAGATTTTCCAAATTATAGCCAATTTATAGATGGAGAAAGGGAGAAATCACTGACTCACATGTTTCCCATTCAACGAGTTCACTTTTTCATCTTCTGATTTTGTTTTTTGCTCTTCTGTTTTGAGACATTTATAGCCAGCCCCAACTATAGCTAGAGAAATCTCAGAAAATAATTATTCTGGCAGAGGTCAAAGACAAGGAGGAGAGAGGAGGACTGGGATTCTTCTAGACAATGTCCTGTATGGGTGTTTTTGGAACTTCCTCTGGGCCATTTGTATGCCTGAGGAACAACTTGAACACAAATGACAACAGAGAACTCACTTAAGTGGACCAAGACTACAAGAGGGTAAACACAAGGAGGCATGAGTGATATAGCTTTTCTAAATTTTTTTTGTACAAAAAACTATTTTGATACATTTCAAAAAGGTTTGGTTAATGAATCTTTTGACTTCTATCATTGCAACAAAACAGAAATAAAACTTGTCAAAGGAAATTCATATTCATGAATTAGGAGAGAAAAGTCAAAACAAAAGCTGCCTATAAAATCATCAAAGGTCAAAATACAATATGGTTAGTAAGGCCATGTATCTGAGTTTCTACCTCAGCTTTGTTAATAATTTCATGTTAGTTTGAGCCAAATGATCACCATGGCAACCTACAATCTACATGACACACTAAAAAGTATATTATCAACTGGTTTCAAAAATTTAGGAAAAAAATCTGCCTCTTCTGCTCCTTGTTTGTAATGTTATATTAGAGATGGTTTTTCTCATTTCACATTACAAATGAACAGATACAAAGAACTAAGACTGTTGTCCAATTTTGAAGATATATTATGAATGCATTTTGCTTGATCATCTATTTTATATTGCTAAATGGAAAAAACATTAAAAATGAATCCCTTCTCTGTTGTCATTGTTCAGTCATTCAGTCATGGTCAGTTCTTCATGTCCCCATTTACCATACTGTTCATGGGTTTTTTTTGGCAAAGATACTGGAATGGTTTGCCATTTCTTTTCCTAGCTCATTTTACAGATGAGGAAACTGAGGCAAATAGGGTTAAGGGACTTGCCCAGGGTCACACAGCTAGTAAGTGTCACATCTGACTCTAGGCCCAGTGCTCTCTCTGCTTAGGCATCTAGCTATCTTTTCTGTACTTGTCTCAATGGTACTGCAATTGTTTTCAAAAAGTAGCATTCTATCAACTGTCAAACTGACAGAGATGCAGAAAAAAACATTATTTCAAAAGATATATTTATAAATAAGTCAAGTTGATCGAAAAATGAAAGTATTTGGATTTTTTTACATGCTGCAAAACTGCACTCTTTATAATGTATTAGCTTTAATTGTTATGTGGATTTCATTAATTTCATTCATGCTTAAATTAATTTTAGAGGGTTTTTATGCATATATACATAGAAATTCTTAATTATAAAATCTTTGAGGTATAATTGATGATATCAGAGAGTTAATCATTCAATACATTTAACCATTAGTAAAAGGATGTTTTTGGAAGACTGGAATGGCCCACATGAGAATAGAATACTTGATTTCACTGTTATGAGCAATTGTCGAGTACTGGAATTATTTAGAGAGGAAGAAAGTACTGAGGACCTGGCCAACTATAGTAGCTATCAGAATGAAGAGGAAGGGAAATGGGGCACAACAAAGAAAGCACATGCACATACACACACACACACACACAGAATAATTGAATTTTTGTGATGGATTGGATGCTCATAGGACTGTAGAACTAGAGGTAAATGGGATATCAGAGACCTTCCAGTTTGGCTTTCTCATCTTATGGATGAGAAGAATGAGGTCTAAGACTTAAGTGACTTATTGAAGGTCTCTAAGACAGTAAGCATTAGTGTTTGGATTTGAACCCAAGTTCATGTAAGTGTACATGTAAAAGCAAAGAGAAAGAAGAGTAGGCAATTCATTTTACTGAATATTTCTTGACTGCTCATTGTTTACCAGTACTGCTTCACACACTCAATATTCCAGCCAAACTGCCTTATTTGTTATTCACCATGTCAGTTAGTCAATTAGGATTTATTAAGCACCTTCATGTACAAAGTGCTGAGATATGAAGAAAGTAAAACATTGTTCCTTTTCTCAAGGAGTTCATGGTTTACTGGGGGAGACCATGTGCAAACAACTTTGTACAAACAAGATACAGCCAAAATAAATTGGAGATAATCAACAAGGAGAAGACACTAGCATTAAGGGTGGGTGGGTCAGAAGAGGCTTTCCTGCAGAAGGTGAGATATTAGTTGAAATGAATGACAGAAGGGAAGCAAGGAGGCAGAAATGAGGAGTGAGACAATTCCAGGCAAGAGGGATAGCTATTGAAAATGTTCACTCAAGAGATGGAATATTTAGTGTGAGGAAGAGTATGGGGGCCACTGTGACTGAAGCACAGTGCTGGGAAGTGGGGGAAGATATGTTAAGGCATAAGGAGACTGGAAATGTAGGCAGGAGTGAGGTTATGCAGGGATTTATAATTCAGAGAAAACCACTGAGGTTAACTAAATAGAGGGAGTTGCATCCTATCTTCCACCTAAATGCTTCCATATAAACTGTCCTCCATGCCTCAGATGTATTGCCTTTTCACCTTTGCTTCTGAATTCCTTCAAGGTTCTGCCTAAATGCTACCTTTTACAAAAGGCCTTTCTTGATCTCTCCCTCCACACTATTAGTGTTCTCCCTGCCTCCAAATTTCCATGTATAGGGGGGCGGAGCCAAGATGGCGGCATAAGAGCAGCAACATATCGCAGCTCTCACATAGCCACCCCAAAATACCCATAAAATATGACTCTAAACCAATTCTAGAACTCCAAAACGCACACAAATATACTTTCCACTAAAGTTAGCTCGGTTACAAGGAACCATATCAGCACTGCAAAATGAAACCAGCCTGGCCTGAAACCTTGGCTGTGTCCTGGGGATGGCTGAAGGGGAGGAGCCAAGCCCAGGGCTGGAGCTTCAGTTGAGAGGATTGGCAGCAGCTGGATCCAGAACTAGGTCAGTGGGACTAGCTAGGTTGTGAGGGAAAAGCAGTCCGGCCAAACTGCCTAGAGGGCTGAGAAGCAATAGGTGGAGGTTTTGCACCCACCTCCACATTGCAGCTTCCTCACCCTCGGCCTGCAGACTGCAGGGGGACTAAGCGATTATTCAGAGGCCAAGTGCTCTCCCTTTGAGCAGCCTGGATCCGGATCGTGGCCTTGGGCTTTGGTCCTGTGGTCCATCTTTATTCAGTCAACTGGAAGTGAGGGAGGGACTCAGCACCTCCCTGAGAGCTATGGCAGCTGGGAGGACCCCAGCGATTTGGGACAGAGCTTTCCCCTCTGGAAGCAGAGTTCCACAGAGACTTAAAAAAAAAAATCATGGTCTGACCAACCATGAATAAGAATAAGCAT
>CM053586.1:150476629-150491978 GCA_028646515.1 Pseudochirops corinnae | reverse complement strand
AAACAATTTAAAACCAGAAACAAAGTTAATCCTATTAGTTTTATTAGCATAATTAATATTGTAGTTGTTTCATGAATCTATAAACCTTGGTAAAAACCTAAGAAGTCTATTATTTTTTGAGGACTTCTAGGTATGTTTACTTAGGAGAGAAATGTTGGATATTACTTGTCAACTCAATGGATAAAATGTGATAGCAAAACCATTCTATTATTGTGTGAAAATCTTTTCCTTGACATATATTTATTCATAAGGAAACAGGAAAAAAGAAAACATCCCCAGTAAACTTTTATTTAAACTTTGCTTCCTATCAATCAGGATAATATATTATTTTGATAGGAAATTCAGATCTCTAGAGGCTTTTTGATTGGCTGACCTATGAGCATTTCTTCTCTAAAAAGAATCCTGAATATGACAACTTGTCAGTCACTTAAAGAATGGACGGAAAAAGTCTCATGACTCAGGCAGTCAGGGTCAGAATTTTTATAAGTCCTGCAATTTATTTCCTTAGAAGAACAGAACTTTGGTCCAATTTAGTGTCCTATAGTGTACAGAGTTATGGAATAAAGGGTTGGTTCTAACTAGCCTCATGCTACCTTAGCATGTGGGTTCCACAGGAGGTTTTATGAAAAGTAGTAAATTATAAAAATAAAAATAAAGTTTTCCATATTACTTGAAAATAAGGCAGATTTGGTTTAAACTTGAACCTTTGGGTAATCACAATGAAAAATTAAACTCAATTCAAACTTTACAATGCCAAGTAATCACTTTTATATTGTTCATATAAATATATCAATCATTCCATTTTTTAAAATGTCTAAGCTACTATGTACAATTTACTAGCAATACAGGATGAGATAGTGAATAGCCTTAATACATCTGGAATCAGAAAGATCTGAATTTAAATCCTGGTTCTATCACTAAATAGATGTGTGAAATTGGACAAATCACCCCCATGAATTTCAGTTTCCTCATTAGTAAAGCATCAATCATAACTATTATATCTACCTCATAAGTGATCATGAGACTCAATTGAGATAATGTATTTAAAGGTTTTGCTAACTTTAAAGTACTGTTATTATTCTTGGGGCTGTCTTTGAGTTTTTCTTAGCATATTCATTGCTTAGTACAGTGGTTATGAATGCTATGGGTAAGTTCACTTACCTTGGCAGTACACTTTTTAAAATAATTGTTTTTAAGAACTTATTTGTAACAAGTACAAAATAAGAAAAGAAAAAGAACATTGCCATGTATACAGCAGAACATAAGACAGGATTCAATATAAAGCCACACATTTCTATTTCAAGAAAACCTATTTGGTAAATACTGCACATTGTTTTCCAGCTTTCCTTGCTTCCTTGAAGGTTTTCTTTGTTCTCTACTGTATACTTTTTACTTTATTCCCAACCCCCAACACCCTATGATCAAAGAAGGCTACAATTAAAAGTAGATACACACATACACACACACACACACACACACATATATATACATATATATACACACATACACACACACATATATATACCATACATAGATATCTATAAGCATATAAATATATGCACATATGCATGCATACACATCTATGTAATACCATAACTATGCTTACTTCCACTTGTCATCTCTTTCTCTGAAAGAAGATAGCATCTTCTTTTATGAGTCTGAGTCTTTCCATCCTTTTCCTAAATCAACCAGGTCATCATTTCCTACACCACAGCAATATTCTAACCCAATCACATTCTGAGATATTGTCTACACAGTTTCTGCCCAATTTTCTGTGTTCTTTCTGTTCTTGGATGCATAGGTTCTATTTATACAAGAAAATTTCAATGAAAAATAATCAAAGTTATCCATTTTATACTTCAACAATGTTCTCACATTATAATATGGTTTAGGGTCTGATACTACTGAATCTGCTTCCTTTACATACCCCTCTCCCGCTATTTCTTTGAATTTCCTGACCTTCTTTTCTTCTAGAACCTAACTGAACTTTATTATTTTTTTCTAACTCATTAAGATAGGTTTTTTTTTTTTTTAGTAATTTAGTTGGGATGGCATTATTTAAATAGATTAGTTATGTAAAATTCATTTAAAAATTATATTGGCATTACCTACTCATGAACAATAAATATTACTTCAATTATTTAGATCTAATGTTATTTGCATGAAAAAGTGTTTTATGTTTATATTTCTCTTGTTCTTGCGCTTATTTTGGCAGGTATACTCTCAGATATTTTATATTAAGGTATTTTAAGTGCTCTAAGACAATATTGAATAATATGACTGACAAATAGTGTAGTTTACCTATTTTTCTCTTTTGACTAAATATATTTTATCTTTAATTTTGTCTGAAATCATGACGACTACCCCTGCTTTTTTCATATAATAAATTCTTCTCTTGACCTTTACTCTATGTGTCAGGGTTCTCTCTTAGAGTGCCCTAACTTACCAGCAGAGCCAACCGGTTTCACACACAACTCAACAACACTAGCGTACCTTTCAGGAACAGAAGAGTCACAGCTCTGAGGTCTAAACAGAAAAGTTTATTAAGGTCTCTCCATGGGGAAGCCTTAAAGCCATATACTAAGGCAGGCTTCCAAAGATGTCTCCCAGCCCTGGGTCTTATATAGACCCCAGATCCACCTACCACACGTGATAGAACCCAGCTGAACAGAGTTGTGAGAGAGGGGGTACAATTACAAGGGTATGAAGGCCCCAAGGTGCGGAGACACCAATCAGGAACAGAGGGTAACCCCATGCAAGAGAGTCCTGAGCAATGCAGTATCCCCTGGCGGGGGACAATGCAATATGCCCTGAACTTCACGTGACCCAACTAATTCCCGGGCCTCAAACACTTCCCTGTGGCATGACATAACCACTTGCAGTGTGAACCTCACATCTATGTTTGTGTGTATCTCTCATTTTTATAGAATTTCTTGAAAGCAAGAATTCAAATTTGAATTCAATTGCTGAATTCAAAGTTTTAATCTGCCATCACTTTCCATTTTATGGGTAAATTCATCCCATTGACATTCTAACCAAGGGTAGGAAAACTGTGGTCTTGAGCCCACAAGTGTTCCTCTAGGTCAGTGGTTCTCAACCTTTGTGTCGCGACCCCTTTGGGGGTCGCCTAAGACCATCAGAAAACACGTATTTCTGATGGTCTTAGGAACCGAGACACTGCTCCTCTATTTGTCTCCAGGTGGATCCACCCACATGCAGATACGTCCAACATACAAGTATTATAGGGTCACGGCATTAGGAAGGTTGAGAACTACTGCTCTAGGTCCTCAAATGCAACCCATTGACTGAATCCAAAGTTCACAATACAATCTTTTGTAGTTGTTCTGTGAAGTTTGGATTTGGTCAAATGGACACATTTGAGGACCTAGAAGACCACATGTGGCCTCAAAGCCACAGGTTCCTCACCCCTGTATGCTATAGATTACTTGTCTATTTTCTTCCTCCTATTTTTCCTCACTTTCCTTCTCACCCTATTCCTATCCCTCCTAACTCTTCTGCTTTACTTCTGTCTGCTACCTTGCTGTCCTATTCCTTATTCTACTCATCCCTCCAAGAATCCCTCCCTTAATCCTCTCACTCTGCTCTATTCCCTATTTCTTTCTTAATTTAGAAGATTTTTATACCCTTATAAACACATACACACACACACACATCCCTCTTGATCCCATTCCTGTAAACTTACACACCCTTCTATACACCCCCTTTTCCTATTCTTTATCCTTCCCTTATCTTCTCCCTCTCCATATGCCTTTGCTGTCTTATTTCTTTCTGAATTTAGAAGTCTGTTATACATACACATACACACATGTATATATAGTATTTTCCCATCTTTAACCCATTCCTGATGAGAGCAGGGTTCCAGGAGTACCTGCCCTCTTCCCCCATCTAGTTCTTCTGGATCAATTCTTTCTCTTCTACTTCATTTGTATGAGATAATTACTTTTTAACTTTTCCTAAATCATTTTGCTTTTTAGAATCATATCATATTCATCTCTACCCCACTGTTTCTTTCAAATTACCCAATTACTAATGACAATCTTAGTCATATGGTTTATATTTCCATGTATAAAAAGTAAGCAATTTTTCCTTATTGAGTCTCCTATAATTAGTCTTTGATGTTTACCTTATATTTCTCTTGGATCTTATATGCCAATTTTTCTATTTAGTCCTGGTCTTTTTGCAATAAAATCATGAAGTCTGTCAATTCATTGAATGTTCATTTTTAAAAATTCAGGATTAGACTTAATTTTGCTGGCTATGATATTTTTGACCACAACCCCAGTTCTTTTACTCTTTGATATATAGTGTTCCAAGACCTGTGGTATTTTAGTGTAGTTGATGCTAGGTCTTGTGTGATTTTAACTGTGCCTCTGTCATATTGGAATTTTTTTCTTGTTGCTCATAATATAATTCCTGTCAATATGGGGGTTTTGGATGATATTTCTGTAGGTTTTCCTTAAAAGTTCTCTTTCAGGTGGTGAATGGTGGATTTTTTTCTTCTATTTCTACTTTCCCCTCTTGTTCTAACACTTCAGGACAGTTTTCTTCAGTTATTTCTTATATTACTATAACAAGATTCTTTTTTTAATCACAGATTTCAAGTAGTACAATTATTCTTATGTTTTCTTTTCTGTTCTTCAGATTAGTTGTTTTCCTTATGAGATGTTTCACTTTCTCTTCTATGTTTTCATTCTTTGTATTTTGTTTTATTATTTCTTGATCTTATAACTTTACTGACTTCCGTTTGTCCAATTCTAATTTTCAAAAAGTCATTTTCTTCCTTAAGATTATGGATCTTCTCTAGTTGGTTGACTTTCTTTTCATAATCTTTCTGTTTTTATTGGTTTGTTCTTACTTTAAAAAAAATCCTCAATTGTCTTATTTGATTTTTGGAGTCTTTTTTAGTTGTGTGAATTCTTTTCAGGCAGGTAACCATTTAACATTACTCTGGGGTATCCCATGTCACATAATCAATTCCAAAGTTCTTGAGAGAGACCTTGAGAGTGTCCTTTTATTACTTCTTCTGACCACCATGTGAACTTTTGCTTTGTGTGAGTTCTCCATAAAATAGTCTTTTGGCAAGCATACATTTTGCTTTTGAACAATGTGGCCAACCCATCAGAGTTGCACTTTCTGAAGTTGAGTTTGAATGCTTGGCAGTTTAGTTCGAATAAGGACTTCAGAGTCTGGTATCTTATTCTGCCAGGTGATCTTCAGAATCTTCCCTAAGACAATTCAAATGGAAGCAATTCAGTTTCCAGGCATGGTGCTGGTAGACTCTCCAGGTTTCACAGGCATACAACAATGAGGTCAGCACAATGGCTCTGTAGACTCTCAAGAACTTCAGAATTGATTGTGTAGAGTCACAGGTATAAAACAATGAAGTCAGCACAAAAGCTCTGCAGGTAGACCTTCTTTTTGCTACACAGCCTAATACTTCTTCTCTCCCAGTCTCTATTGGAATTGTCCAGCAGTGCTTGCATAGAAAGATTACATAGTCCATTTCTTCAAGTATCTTACAATCAGGCATTTGAAGAAAATGGTACTTAAAAAAAGAATAAAAAAATAGAACTGAAATTATTCCACCTTTTTGAATGTCTCTATAAGGCTATAAGATTTATCATGGTAAAGTAGATAGAGAAATAGCCTCAGAATCAGGAAAATCTGGGTTCAGTTCCTACTTCTGATACATTCTAATTTTGTGACCCTGCATAAGACACAACCAGTCGCTGCTCTAGGCAATTCACCAAGGATTTCAATTGCAGACAAGTTTCTTACCTGCTTTGGCATAGAGTTTGTTCATCTAGAAGTCCCTTATGTTAGTGAAATAATGGATCCAGCCCATAATCCTTTCTATATACTTAATTTCTTTTTAGAAATGTAATCAAAAATAAAGAGAATCAGCCTTCCTGTATAATATAAAAATTTACTTTATTTTTGATTACAATTCTAAAAAAACTCTCTCTCTCTCTCTCTCTCTCTCTCTCTCTCTCTCTCTCTCTCTCTCACACTCTCTTTTTCTCTCTCTCTCCCCCCCCATATGATTTCTTTCTGCATGCATATATACATACGTGTGTGTGTGTGTGTATGTGTGTGCATGATTGAGATTGAAGCTTTTATCTAATGGAATGGAGTAACAAAAAGAAAATCTATATTTTGAAAACATAAGTAGGGAAGCAGACAATATAGAAAGTATTTTTGCTTTACTACAATGACATTTATAGCATCCCTCTACTTTGAGGTATTGTTTGAAGAAGTTAGCAATAAATGACAGAAGCATAAGCTAGGTGTTCTTCCTTTTCTAGGTTTCTGATTATTATAATTAATTAGATATCAAATATTTGGAAATAAGGATGATTCTACTGCAGCGAAACCACCAACAGAGTAACTTTTGGATGCTAACTCACTTTTTCATATTCAAGATCATATTTGTTTCAAGAAATCATTTTAGCAATTTTGTAGATTTTAATCCATTAAGACTCCAATTATACTACTCTCCTTGCACCTTATAATATTCTGTAGCTCATGGTGTTCTTTCAATTTTACCTTTTTTTTTTTGACATGCAAGTCAAATGCATCTTATAAAATATCAAGTTTTTTAGATGATTTCAGTGAGCAGGGGAAAAGCAGCGGTAGTTTTGATACCCAAAAGGAACATTTCTTGCCTACCAGAAATTCACTAAGTAGTATTACAAACACATTTATAAAGTATACTACTTGTATACTGTATACTTCATGTAATACCTCCCCTTGAAAGAGCTGGAATTTAATGGAGAAATTCATGCCCCCATCTGTCTAACTGTTACCAATGGCTTGAATGCCTCACATCTTCTGACATACATAAACCACAATTGGAAGATATGTGTTAGACTGGAAAGGAATTTGGCAGATATTAAGTTTTGAATTGATGAACAACTGATACAACATGCTACAATAAATTCACAATGGACAAGTGGGCTGAATAGCAAATAAAATACGATAAATAATGAGAAAGAGATCAGGTACCCTTTATATCTATGTTTAGGGAGTGATTTTTTTTATTAAAACAAGGTAGAAAGTCAATTTTAAAAAGTGAACTAAGTAGAATGAAAAAATAATCAATATATACAATGACCAAAATAATTTACATGAAAAGAGCTACAGAATAACAGAAACTCAATCCTGGGAAATTATAAGGAATGTTTGGCTTCAAAGAAGTGATATAAGAGAGCACTTTCCTGTACTTCTTTATAGAGAAGGGAAACTATGAGTATGGAACACTACAAATATTAGAGTTTTTCAATGTGTTGGCTAGTTTTGCTGAATTTTGTCTTCTTTCTCTTTTATTCTTTGTGTTAAGGTTTGGCTCTTTGGGAGGAAGGCGAGGGTTACATTCATAAATATAGGTGATATAGAAAGATAAAAAAAAGATGAAATATTCAGGCAAATACAGTTAAGCTCATTGCTAATTTTTATACTGTCTTTGGTATGTTTCAGGCAACCTTACTTGCAAGATTCTCTTTTCCACCCTAAACCTAATGGAATAGAAAAGGAAATTCTGAAGGAAAAGATATTTTGAACATACAAGGATGCAAGCAAAAGCTATTTTAACCAAAAAGTTCCAGTTAGAAGGGACCGCATTTTCTAAGAAAGTCAAAATCCAAAGAATCCTGTTTAAAACAAATCCCACAAATGGTCATCCAGTCTTTAATTGTAGACCACTAATGAAGATGAGCCCACTGCCACATGAAGTAGTCCTTTACTCTTTTGTTTGGCCCTAATTTTTCAGAAGTTTATCCTTCACTCAGAGCTAAATTTATCTTTTTTTTTTTCCTCTCTACCCATTATTCTTAGTTCTGCCCTTTGGGGCAAAGTAGAAAAACAACTCTAAATTTCTTCTGCAAGACAGCTCTTCAAATGGTTGAAGACAGCTATCTTTTTGATGATAAATGTCTTTGATTCTTCAAATGGAATGAATTTTTATGCTCATTACTATCCTTATTTCCTCCTCTGGGTATTCTCTAGTTTATAAGTGACTTTCTTGAAATATGACAGATGAGATAAAAAACAATATTATAGAAGTAGTCTAATGTAGACTAACATTTATTTTGGAAAAAAAACAAAAACAAAAAACAACTGTATGTCCTACAAGTACTCTGGCTGTTACTATTCAACATACCTTAATCAGCTATGACCCAGTGATTACAGAATTTTCAGTACACAAGAAGATTTGGGCAGCTAGGTGATACAGTGGATACAGTGCCAGGCCTGAAGTCAGGAAGACTCATCTTCCTGAGTTCAAATCTAGCCTTAGACACTTAGCAGCTGTGTGACCCTGGACAAGTCCTTTAACCCTCTTTGCACCAGTCTTCTCCTCTGTAAAATGAGTTGGAGAAGGAAATGGCAAACCACTCCAGCATCTTTGTTGAGAAAACCCCAAATGAAATCACAAATAGCTGGACATGACTGAAAAATGACTGAACAAAAACAAAAGTCTCATCTGACTGAAAATGATTATATGACAATGAGATTTGCGTACTAAGATGTTTAAAATACTTGGGTTTGTTATTCCATTGACTTTCTAAAGTGTTAGTTTTAAGGTAGTTTAAGGTCCTTGTAATGTTCAAGTCTCAAAATATGCAAAGAAATTTTTGGCAGAGATTTGGCTGAACAAATGATACTATACCAAAGTGCCATAAGCCATATGCACTTAGCCACCCAAAGAAATTCCATGAAACTACTATTTTTGTTTACTATAAAGTAGTTGAATATGAAATATTTGGGCTTTTTAAAGTTGTTCATATCAAGTTACACCTTGAATTCAAATGTAAATCTATAATAGCATCACAAATGTTGTTGTAATTGATGACTAAAATGAAAACTTTGTCAGTTGAAAAACTTTCTTGATGCTTTTCATTTTTTATTTTCTGTAAAATGTATGGAAATGTTTTGTTTTTAATTGGTTTTTGTTTTGGAACAGACCTATAATGTTATTGGTATAAGGAATTGCAGATGAAGAAAATCCGTCTACAAATGGAGAACCATACCCATTCTGCAGTAATCTTACAATCTTAGAAAGTTACTTGTGTCCCTGAAAGCTCAAAAACACCTGCCTATGTTCATCTAAACTGGTACCAAATTTCTTTGATGGAGTAAAAAGTATTGAAATCAACTGTAGAGAAATGTAACCTCATTCTCACTCATTAAAATGTGAATCCAATATCATTATTTTTAGAAGGCGGGGAAATAAAGAAAAATCACATATTTTTTAGACAGTTTGCATCCAAATCAAAACCAAAGGGAAGGAAGGTCCAGCCTTTCATATAGGAGGTATCTTTCCATTGTTGTTTGTCCATTAAAGTGTCAAGCATGGTGTATTGCAAAGATGACTTCACTTGGAGGGAGGATTCCTGAATTCACATATGGGTTCTGCTACTAACTCATCATGTGACCTAAGGACAAATTAATTCACCTCTTTCGGCTTCAATTTCCTCATCTATAAATGAGGAGATTAGTGTCACAAATTTCAAAAACTCCTTCTAGTTCTAATACACTAATATTCTATGGATCTAAATGATTTTGGGAATGGTAACATATTAAGTAGTGGGGTAATTAGATTCTTTCATGAGAACGAATTTTGGTAAGAGGAAAGGTCATTTGAAGACATTTGTTCTGAAAGCAGGGAATGTCATCAAAGTGCGGAAAAAAAAAATCCTAAAAATTGAGGGTAGGCAGATGCCAAAGACAAATTTCACCCATTCCATTACATAAATTTGCCTAGAGCCAGCCCTGCCAAGTTGGTTGGTTGTCACATGCTATCTAACAATTTCCTTCCTGAAGGGACAATGGAAACATCTGTGTTGAGGTTGTCATAGTCCCACAGGTGCAGACAATCTAGTTTATTTGTAGTGAATATGTAAATACAGAGAAAGGCAATTGGCACATTAGGACACTGGAGATTAGCTACAATAATGGAACAGGCAAAGGCTTGCCTAAATGTTACACTTTTATTTGTGACATAAAACATTCATTCAAAATAGAATTGTGTTTAACAGCTTTAAAATGATGGCTACAAACATCTTAGACAAGGAAGCTTACATTCTAAGATGATCTTCATTTGATCAAGCATAAAAACAGAGGAAGAAAAAAAGAAATTTGCTGAGTATTGTTTCTATAAAAAGTGTGATGTCTTATCCATGTAGTTCCTTCCCAAGCAGTAAATATAAAACCAAATAATTCAGACAATGTAAATATTTGACTGACCATGGCCCCCACTTTATGCAATTGATGTATTTCCTGAATTTGTGTATAAACTGAATTGCATTTTACTAGCACCCAAGAACTTGAATTTTTATTTCTAATTAAAAAAATAAGGGATTTTTTTTTTGTGTCTGAAGCAATGAAAGGAAAAACAAATTCTGTGTTTTGGGGAAGGGATTCTACTGAAGTCTTGTCATGCCTTACTATGCTATGCAGGTGACTTGGTATTCTTGGAGATTCCAGCAGTAAGGTCTAAGCTCTGCACGCTCTTACAAATGAAAAGGCTTCAAGTAGAAGGACTTAACCTTTGTCAGCTAAGGAGTAGCCTACCTACATTAAATTAGCTTGGAGACCAGCTGAGATGATTGAGCAGGAGGAAACAGTATAGCCTAACCTCCTCCCAAAACATCTACAACTGCTGCTGCTGCTATTTTGTTTAGTTAGCTGGCATGAGAGAAATGGGCAGTCTCCATCATGTCCCTGTCCTTGGCTTAACTTCAAGGAGTATCCCCTTGGGTATTATTTATGACCCTCTCTTTTTGTTCAGTTGAGCTGCCTCCCTCCCAACGGGAGAGCTCCTTCACTCTGTATTATATGGCACATATTCTCCTATGTATACCTTCTCTGATTTCTATTTTGCCATGGTTTTTATAAATGGGTTTCTTTTCTATTTGCTATGTGTGTTCCTTGTGGAACTGGTATTAGCTGAGGAAGGGATCAAGCCTTGGATATAAAGTTTGGGGTCTCCAAGTCCCTCGAATAAGAAATGATCAAAAGTTAGCAATCATATCCCCTAGAATAACAATATTTAAGGGAGAAGATAGATATACTTGTAACCTGGTACCCCAGCTCAAACAGGAGTAGACTGGTGACCTCTGTCCCCAACCTCCTGTTTTCCCTCCCTGCAAAAATGAAAGCCTCTTTTGAAGAAGAGTAGAGGGAGAAGAAGCTAGAGATGTCTATTCTTCCTCCCTTTAAGCCTCACACAAGGACAGTATCCTAGCCACACATGAAGCCTTATAACACATGTGTTGCCCAGTCTCCTCTGGTCACCATTCTCATTCCTTATGTAAGCAAAAGAAACTTTAAACTTGGAGAGGAGATTGTGAAGAGTAGTTTTAAAAAGAAAGAATGAAAGGGTCAGAAACTTTGATTAGTGTCTGGATAAGAAAAAGAGGACCAAGAGAAAGGAAGATGATTGCATCCATCTCAGTACATGAGAATGTAGCACACACCAGTTCCAAGAGCCTCATCTTCTTTACAAAGAGAAGGCAGAGAGTAAAGAGGGGGAAAATGTAAGAGAAAATGATTGTAGGAAATACATAATACATAATTAATGGTCATATCTCTGATGTAAATTGGATTAATTTACCCATGAGATGGAAGATGAAAGACAAATTGATTGGAAAGAAGAATCCAATAATATGTTGCTTGTAAGAAATACACTTGAAACAAAGATTCATAGAGAATTAAAAATAGAATTGGAACAAAATCTATTATGCTTTAGCTGAACTAAAAACTCAGGGGTAGCAATCATGATCTCAAACAAAGTGACAGCAAAAATAGACTAGATTGAAAGAGTTGGTGAGGGAAACTAGTTTTCTGAAAGGCACCATAAACAATAACTTTATTTAAATATTTAAAAATAATAGCTAAAAGATATTACTTGCTATGTGCCAGGCACTATGCTCAGTGCTTAACAACTGTTCTCTTATTTGAACTTCACAACAATCCTGGAAGGTAGGTGCTATTATTACCCCCATTTTACAGATGAGGAAAATGAAGGAAACGGAGGGTAAGTTACTTGTCTAGGGTCACAGAACTAGTAACTATTGACCTCAGGTTTTCCTGATTCACTGAAAGGCAAAGCCTCTAAATATTTAAAGGAAAAATTAAACAAGTTACATGAAGAAATATTTCAAAATCTATTTTTGTTCTAAGCTTAACACCAAATAAAATAAAAATTTCCATATACATAGGAGAGAAAATTGCTAACGAAAATACAAATCTGTTACACAAAAATTGCATTTCTTTTTAAGAATATAAAGACTTAAACATATAAATTTCTAAGCTGTCCTGCTTTGAAGTGTTTCTGATATTTTTTTCCTATCCTTTCTCTGTATTTAAACATATATTAATCAAGCAAATTTAAAAGCAAGCAACTAAATCACTTAATGCTTACTATATGCATAGTTTGGCAAAAGAAATTCTCCCATGTTTCATGCCAAAAGACAAAAATCTCTTTCTGTATTTTAAGTTCATCACTTCACCAGCAAGAGGTGAACAATATTTTCTATCTTTTTTTTTTGTACTTTTGGTTTATAATTGCATTGATTAGTATTCTGAAGTCTTTCAAGTATATTTTCTATAATGTTATCATTTTATCTTTTATTCTCCCAGTTCTACTCACTTGGTTCTACATCAGTTCATGGACATCTTCCCACTTTCAGCTGAAACTAGTGTGTATGTGTGTGTGCATGTGTGTATATAAATATATGTGTGTATTTATGTTTACATGTATATTTGTATATATATATGGTATATATATAAGGTGTATATATATATATATACACACACACACACGCATACACCTTTATTCTATTTCTTTATGGTACAAACCTAGTAATAGAATGGCTTTTTCAAAGTCTGTACACATCAGATTTTTTTTTTGGACAATTCTAAATTTCTAAGCAAATTTTTTGATGGCTGGAACAATTTCTAATTCCTGCAACAATTCTTCAATATATTTGTTTCCCCTCAAACATTTATCTTTTTACTCTTTTTTTTATCTTCACCAGTGTAATGTTGGAACTTCAGAATGGCTGTAAATTCAATTTTTCTAATTTTTGGTGATTTAGAATAATTTTATATGACTAATGATAGCTTGTTTTTCATCCCTTGAAAACTATCTGCTCATCTGATTTGGCCATTTAGCTATTCAAGAACAGATATTAGTCTTATAATTTTGTATCAGTTCTTTGCATATTACATATATGAAGCTTTTATTAGAGAAAATTGAATAAAGATATGCCCCCAGTTACCTGTTTCTCTTTTTAATTTAAACATAACAGATTATTTTGTTCAAAGACTTTTAAAATTTATATAATTAAAATTGTCCATTTTGTCTTGTATGATGTTGTCCCTTGTTTAGTGATGACATCTTCCCCTGATCTGAAAGTAATTTCTTCTTTGCTCCTCTAATTTGTTCATAATGTCATTTTTTATAATAGGTTATCCTCTTGGATCATGTCTTGGCACACTATGTGTTTTATTGGTCTAAAGCTAATGGCTACCAAACTGTTGCTCAATTTTTCTAGTTTTTGTAAATAGTGAATTTTTACCACAATAACTCGTGGTCTTTGAGTTTATCAAACACTGTGCTATTGTGTTTGTTTATGTCTATATGTTGTATACCTATTCTTTTTCTTTGACTGTCTCTCTCTGTCTCTATTTCTTTCTCTGTCTCTGACTCTGTCTCTGTATCTCTGTCACTGTCTACACCTGTCTCTCTTACCAGTACCAAACAATTTTTCAATGATTACTGATCTGTGCAATGTGGTACTGATATCTGGAAAAATAGAAAGTTAAAAAAAACAACAACAACATTATAATTGTGGGGGACTGCAGTGTACTGCTTTTAGAGTTGGACAAAACAAACAAAAAAACAAAAAAGAAGTTAGGGTTCTGAATCAAATTTTAGAAAAGCATTGTGACAAACAATTCTTAATAACTGAGTTGGCATAGAAAGAACATTTATTCTTCTGCTGTCCATAGCACCTTTTATAAAATTCACCATCTTGCTTTGACCTGCTTAGATCTGGGTTTCAGTCTTGTGTGGTGGTCCTGGGGTTTGTGGTCAGTGTGCCAGAGGTTCTGGGGGCTGCAGAGAGGTTGCTCTCCTAATAGATATGGCAACTGCAAAAACCCCAAAGATTTAGGACAAAGCTCTCTCCATTCTGAAAGCAGAGTTCTACCATGGCAAAGAGCTCAAAAGTCAAGTAATTGGCAATACGAGCAAGCAGAGGATACTCAATCCCACCATATATTCGTTTTTTGGGGACAGAAAGTATCAAAGCATGGAATGGGATGAAGACAACAAAGTCAGAACTCCTGCATCGAAAGCTTCCAAGAAAAATATCAACTTGTTACAGGCCATGGAGGGGCTAAAGAAGGATTTTGAAAATCAAGTAAGATAAGTAGGAGAAAAATTGGGAAGAGAAATGAGAATGATGCAAGAAAATCAAGAAAAGTGAGCCAACAGCCTGACTAAAGAAAATAATACCTTAAAAAATAGACTAACTCAAATTGCAAAAGAGGCCGAAAAAGCCAATGAGGAGAAAAATACTTTGAAAAGCTGAATTTTCCAGATGGAAAAGGAATTTCAAAACTCCTTCAAAATTAGATTGGAGCAATTTGAAGCTAATAACTTTAAGAGAAATCAAGATACTATAAAACAGATCCAAACAAATGAAAAAATAGAAGGCAATGTGAAATATCTCATTGAAAAACCACTGACCTGGAAAATAGAACCAGGAGAGATAATTTAAAAAATTATTGTGGTAACTGAAAGCCATGATCAAAAAAAGAGCCTATACACCATCTTTCAAGAAATTATCAAGCAAAATTACCCTGGTATTCTAGAACCAGAGGGCAAAATAGAAATAAAAAGAATTCACCAATCGCCTTTTTACAAAGATCCCAAAAAGAAAATTCCTAGGAATGTTATAGCCAAATTCCAGAGTTTCCAGGTCAAGGAGAGAATACTGCAAGCAGTCAAGAAGAAACAATTTGAGTATTATGGAAACACGATCAGGATAATACAAGACCTAGCAGCTTTTATATTAAGGGATCAAAGGGCTTGGAATATGATATTCCAGAGGTCAAAGGAGGTAGGATTAAAACCAAGAATCCCCTATCCAGCAAAATTGAGTAAAATGCTTCAGGGAAAATTATGGTCATTCAACAAAATAGAGGACTTTCAAGCATTCTTGATGAAAATATCAGAGCTGAACAGAAAATTTGACTTTCAAATACGAGAAGCAAGAGAAGCATGAGAAGGTAAACAGGGGAAAGAAATCATAAGGAACTT
>CM053586.1:150466498-150476529 GCA_028646515.1 Pseudochirops corinnae | reverse complement strand
ATGATATCTAAAAAAATAAAATCAAGAGATAAGAGGAGAATATATTGAGAGAAGGAGAAAGGGAGAGATAGATTAGGGTAAATTATCTCACATAAAAGAGGCAGGAGAAATTGTTACAATGGTGGGTGGGGGGGGAAGAGCAGGAAGGTGAAAGAGAATAGGTCAACCTTACTCTCATTGAATTTGACTTAAGGAGGGAATAGCATACACACTAAATTGGCTATCCTACCCTACAGGAAAATAGGAGAAAAGGGGATAAAAGAGGGAATGATAGAAGGGAGGGCAAATTGGGAGAGAGGGTAGTTAGAAGCAAACACTTTTGAAAAGGGACAGGATCAAAGGAGAAAATGGAATAAGTGGGGGGTGGGATAGGATGGAGGGAAATATAGTTAGTCTTTCACAATATAACTACTATGGAAATGTTTTACATAACTGCACATGTACAACCTATATGGAACTGCTTATCTTCCCAGTGGGGGTAGGTGACGAGGGAAGAAGGGAAAAAAATCTGGAACTCAAAGTTTTAAAAACAAATGTTTAAAAAATTGCTTTTTACATGCAACTGGAAAATAAGATATACAGGCACTGAGGTATAGAAATCTATCTTGCCCTACTAGAAAGTTGGGGGAGTGAAGGGAGAGGATATAAGAGAGAACAGATTGTGGAAAGGGGTATTCAGTAGGCTTACTATTTTGAGGTGGGGGGTAGGGGAAAGATGGGGAGAAAAATTTGTAACTCAAAATCTTGTGGAAATGAATGTCGAAAACTAAAAATAAATAAATTGGGAAAAATTATTTATTTTATTCAGAACTTAAGAAATAAAACAAGCATTTTCATAACATAGTAGGATAGGAAAAAAAGATGATAGCACATGAAATTACAAATCTATTATGTTCAACTTGCTATTTCTTTAAAAAATTATAATAAAGTTTTCTTATGACCTTTTTTCCTCCTTTCCCCCTCCCTCACTGAATGGCTATCCTTAGACACAAATATGTCAATTGGGGAATGACTAAACAAGTTGTAGTATATGATCATGAAGGAATGCTACTGTGCTATCATAAATGATGAGATTGATGATATTAGAAAAATATGGATAGATTTGCATAAAATAATGAAGAGCAAAATGAGTAGAACCAAGAGAATATTGTATACAGTAATAGCAATATTGTTTTAAAAACAACTTTGAGTGACTACATAATTTTGATTATTATATACATTGAAATTAACAGAAGACCTATGAAGGAAGATGCTATCTGCATCTGGAGAAAAAACTGATAAATAGAAGGATGTATAGGGATTCTTCTAAGGAATAAATCTCAGCTATTAATAGCCATGGAGAAAATTTCAAATCACTAATAATTACAGACATTAAAATTTAAGCAACTCTGATGTTCCACTTCACACATATCATATTGACAAAACTGATTTTTAAAAGGGAAAATAACAAATGTTAGAAGGGCTGTGGGAAAACAGGTATCATAATGGACTATTAGTAGAGGTCTTTATTGGTCTAGACACTATGGAAAGCAATTTGGAACCATGCAAAAAAAAAATTACTTAACTGTTCGTGTGCAGTAGTATCAGCCCTAGACCAAAACTCTAAGCAGATCAAAGAAAGGAAAAAAAATGCATCTAAATGTACTAATATTTTTAGCAGATTTTTTTTTTTTATAACAAAGAATTGGAAACTATGTGGTACCCACTGGCTGGCCAATGGTTAAACAGGCTATGCTACATAAACCTAGTGAAACACTGGGTCATGTCATAAGATAAAATGAAAAGGATGGTTTCAGAGAAAAGTGGGAAGACTTTTTGAATGCTGCTGAACAAAAATGGAGAAAGTCACAACCATGTTGAGTGAGTAGACTGCAAGGTACTGTTTATTTAACATCAGCTGGACTCTTAGTAAATAAAAGGAAATCCTTTTATTCCACTCTAATAGATTACATATCTCAGAAGTTATTTCAAACCTCTTCTTTCTTTAAGCCTCCTATACTTCCTCTTTGCCGAACTCTCTTAACCCATGGTTTCACCTCTGACTTTATTAAGAAAACTGAGTTTATTCATCATGAGGTCCCTTTTCTCTACTTCTTTTCATCTCAACATTCCATGAATCATTCCTTATTCAATCCTCTTTTTCTACAATCTCTGAAAAAGAAGTGGTCCTTCTTGTTAAGATCAAGCTCATTGGGGTGGCTAGATGGCACAGTGAACAGAGCACCGGCCCTGGAGTCAGGAGGACCTGAGTTCAAATATGACCTCAGACACTTAACACACACACACACACACACACACACACACACAAAACTATATGTGTGACCTTGGGCAAGTCACTTAACTCCAATTGCCCTCCAAAAAAAAAAAAAGCACACACACACAAAAGATCAAGCTCCTTATAAGATTCCTTGATCCTATTCCTGCCCTCTCCAGAAGATAGTTCCTACCTCTCTCTATTAGTTCTGCCCCTGCTTCCTAAGCTTATTTCTTTTTCCTCCCCTTTGTACAGATGACTTCCATATCTATATATCTAGCACAATTCTGTTTCCTAAACTTTAGTTAAATAGAGCCAACTGACTATTGGATATTTCAAATTGGATGTCCTTGAGACATCACAAACTCAACATGCCCCAAATGGAAATCATTATCTTTTCTCTCCTCTTGCAAACTTTCCTATTTCTGTGAAAGACAGTCCCATTCTTCCAGTCTCTCAAGGTCATAACTTTAGCATTAGCATAGGTTCCTCACTCTCCCTATTCTCAATTCTATATATCTAATCAGTTGCCAAATCTTGTCATTCTGCCCTCTGCCCAACAACAAGGTATGCCTTCTTTCTGTACTCTCAAGGCCACCAACTTCTTCTTCAGGCCCTCATCACTTCTCACCTGTATTGGTGCAGTAATTTCCTACTTGGTATCACTATCTCAAATCTTTCATACTCCAACTTTGTGGAAGTGTTTTTGCTCATGCCAGTTCTGAATATGTCCTACTTTGTCACTTTCCCCAGTTCAGTCATCTCTGATGTTTCCCTGTTACATCTAGAATCTTTTATTGTCATTTTAAATGACCTCAATCTATTTTTTCCAGCTCCATTATTTATGACTTTCCTTTCTTATCTCTACAGGCCAGCCTAAACTGATATTCTTCCTATTCCAAACAAACAGAATTCCATCTTCCACCTCTATACCTTTGTACTGGCCACACATATATTGCTAGGCACTGAGGATTCCAAAAATACAAAAGTATCACGGAACACTTAAAACTGTGTGTGAGATACTGAAGTTAAAATACAAAATCAAGACACTCCCTACCCTAGGAATTCAATAAAAGGGAAACAATATGTTCACATATATGTAATTATAGTTTCCACGTAGAAGAAACATAATTCTGTGGGACTGAGTGCAGGATAGGGTATGCTAACAACTAGAGCAATCAGGAAAGGTCTACTCAAGAAGGCGGAGATGACCCTTCAGGGGTAGAAGCAAGGCTGAAGAGACACACGGCATTCCGAGAATGGAAGACAGGCCATTCAAAGGCATGGAGAAGGAAGAGGGAAGGTTGCGGATGAAGAGCAACAGGGGGCCAATTTCATTGTAGGAGGTGAAATGATTAGATTAAGGTGACGTGACCCATAAGTGACAGATTTTTGCTTCCAAAGTAATTTTAAAAATTCCTTTCTTTATTATTATGGACTTGAAAAATATCAACCAAAAATGCACATTTCCCTTTACAAAGAACAGAAAAAGACTGCATATGAAATGAAGTCTTCACAATGTACAACGTTGTTTTTTTTTTAAATTTGTTTTGGTTTTTTGGCAAATTTTAAAAATTAGCATCATAGCTATAACACTTTCCTTCTTATATGTATCCCCTTAGGAACTTTCTTCTGTTCCATATTTTTATGATTTGATGATCCCATTTTCTTTCTTTTCTTTCTTTTTAGTATTAATATCATGACATTCTACTTTTCACCCTCTTTGTCAGATTACTTCTAAATTTAAAATATGCTTATGCCCTTAAATTAATCAGACTAAGGGAAATAATATATTTCTCTCATCCCTAATTTTAATCTTCTCATGCTGCCTGGTTTATGTGTGTCACAGTCCATATATGTATGTATATATGTATATTTATATATATACACACACACACACACACACACACACACACACGTATGCATGTATATGTGTGTATAGTTCCCCCTGCTCCCAGAAGATTCTGCTCTCCCAATTGGTCCATGTTGAAACTGCTTTTGAGGTATGGGAACTTCTTCAGAGAAAACTGGTCTTACTTGGGCATGGTCCAGAATGTAAGACATCAAATTAACAAAAATTCCTAAGGGATGAGGCTAGAGTCATTGTTTATGGTACAAACAAGAGGTAAAATTTAAGTAAATATGAAGTAATAGAAACTGGATTATATACCTGGTTAGGAATTGAAAGGACTGTTAGAAAAATCAAGGAGACAAAGTAAAATGATAATAATAATGATTTTTTAAGACAAAATTTCAGAACAAGCACAAGGTATATGAGTTCTATCATCTCCATAATTCCTTTCTCTTCTGCCTCCAATTCCCTACTTCAAGGATTATAGCAACCCCTTGTTTAACAAATTGAAGAGAAATGAATCTGAGAAAACAGGTCTCCAAGGCAAATATTATAAAGTGATGGGTTAATAGGCTCTTTGGTTACACTATTCCCTCATCTCTATACTTGGTTCTCTTAAACTAAGCACACTTTTCAACTTGGCGATCACATCGTCCTTGGGATTTTGGTCATTATTCTCACATGTCCACATTCCTCCCTTCTCAGTTCTGAAAAGCCATCTACTCTGAGAATGTTCTTGTTTGCCTTTCATTCAGGGCATGATGTGCTAATGGGAGAGCTCTGAGAACCCACTTTCCAGGGAACAACTCTTTGACCTATAGTCCCTCTGAAGACTGTGCTTCTACTCTTGATATCAAATCTGTTAGTGATACTTGTGGTTAACCTCACACTAACAGGGGGGGAAACACCTGCTGGTCTCCTTTAGGTAGACTTTTCAGTTAATGCTCTCTTTAGACACTTTGGTCATGGAAAAAGTAACAAAAGAGAAAGTCTGTAAAATAACTGGCTTGGGGCAATTAGCCTAGATGGCCACACAATAATCTAACAAGCAGTTCTGATGTTTCGTTCAGTGCTTGGTTCAGCAGTTTTTGACTTGAACCAAATAGGAAAGCAATAAACCAGTGGTCTAGCAGAGATAAGAGATTCAAGTACTAAGAGATACTTTTTGAAACCGATTGTATACTATAATTGAGAGGCAGCATAATATAGTGAATCAAAAGCTTTCCTGGAAACTAGGAAGACAAAGTCAACTCCTGTCTCAGACTCATAGTGGCTATTTGGCCCTGGGCAAATCATATAACTTCACATTGCTCCAGGCAATTCCCTAAGAATAAGGTGACAGTTTGCTCATCTGGGATTTACCCGTGTCAACAAATTCCTAAGTTCAGTCTGTACTCTGTACACCTGGACAGGGCATGAATCACATCTCCTTACCCTGACATTAGCCTCACTGGCAGTAGTGTATTATCTCATTTGTTTCCTCATAGGCATGGTTTTATTCCATGTAATTTTGTGGTGTGTGTGTATGTGTGTGTGTGTGTGTGTGTGTGTGTGTGTGTGTGTGTGTGTGTGTTAGTGGTGGTAGGGTGGGGTTTTTATGCATAGACCAGTATTTAGAATGATGATTGTGGTATTGTAGAGAGACAGAGTAATCATGCAATGAGGGTGAAATGTATATGATTTAGAGGCAAAATATAATATTGTTGGGCACAATGATTTTGAAGAGAAAATTGTTTCTATAGTGTCGGAAATCTGCTTTCTGATTTTTCTTTCTTATTTTGTGGCTACTTTTGCCTTCAACAGAGTTTGGTGGGGGGCATGGGGTGGAGTGAAGAGATACTGCCAGGGAACAAACTTAATTCAGCTATAGTTCTTTATATTTCCAAATTTATTCCCTAAAGACATATATGAGTAAGCCAAAATAAGTGTATTTAAAATGTTATTTTGAACATCATCCAACTTGAATTAGTCTACATGTATTCCTCAGGAAGGAACTCAATTAGTGTCAGATCTTAACTATTAAGAAATGGAGTATGTTAAACAATATTACCCAATTAATGTTCAGGGAGTCTTGTTTTGAAACTTGAATGTAAAATATAATTCTTCACAATTTGGACTATCCAGCCCCTTCCACATACTCTCAGGCCAGGTCTCTTTGCTGTTCCCCACACAGGATGTTTCTTTCTCCATGCCTTTTCACTGTCTTTCATGTCTGGATTAATTTGCATTTGATTGTTGTATGTTTTGTAAATTCCTATGTAATGGCATCAGGCACATGTGCAGAATACTTCTGATTGCATCTATCTATATGAGGAGCCTGAGGAACCTGTTTTTGGGAGAATTGTAATGAAGTATAGTGGAAGTGCCTTGGAGAGATTTGAGCATGCTTAGACATTTAGCTGATTCTCATCTATGTGATTGGAGAAGCCTTTTGGATTAGCTGCATAGCTGGAAATTGGGATGCCTTCAAAAAACATTGTCAGCTTGAGCCAGAGTCACATCCTGAGGTTTTCATGGTGGTTCTGACAGCATTTGTACTTTTTGTATCTTTGAAATGAATATCCTTTTGTGAAAGCTAATTGACAGGATGTGGTTAAATGGAACTGGAACATAATCTCTGACTGGCAGCTAACAACTATTGGGGAACACAACCACTGGGATTGAGTCAATACCTTTAGAAAAAGTATACTCTCAATCTTAAGATACCAGTTGTAATGGTAATTAATTTAGCAGGTACTTCATCACTTGGTCCTTAGTAACTAAGGGCTAAGTACTTCTGTGAAAGAGGCAGAGGGTATGAACTCTGTCTCTGTGTGAACAGAGGGTGTGAACAGGAGGGGGTTGGCTGAGAGACAGGAGGCCAGTGTGTGTATATAAGAATTCCAGAGACAGAGATTCAGAATTCCTCCTGGCTGGCTCCTGGTGGAGGAAGAATCATGGAGCCTTAAGCTGGCTGAGAGAGAGAGAGAGAGAGAGAGAGAGAGAGAGAGAGAGAGACAGAGAGACAGAGAGAGACAGAGAGACAGAGAGAGAGAGAGAGAGAGGCAGAGAGAGAGAGAGGCAGAGAGAAGGAGAGAGAGAATTTCTCTCCCAGCATCTGGAAGCTGAGAACTGAGCTGGAGTCTTCTTGAGACCAGAATCTAGTGAAGGCTGAAGTTGATGCTGCCTCCTGGAAAGCTGAGATCTCTTCTGGGTCCTAGGAGCAGCTGAACTGCTAGAGGACTGAAGAAGCATGACTGGGATAAGCTTTTATTTGTTTGTGGCTTGGTGGGTCCTTGAGTTCCTGGCAACAGAAGTGGTGAAGGGTTTGAGATGTGCTGGACCCTGTGAACTTCAGTGTGTGCCAGGGACTGCCTTGAGGACTGGACAAGGAGCTGGGAGCTGTCTGCCTCTGAATCCAGGTGACTATTTGGTGGCTTGAAGTGGGAGCTGGGACCATGGAAGGGGATCCAGGGAATGTGAGAGGCCACCCCGAGTCAAGATGAAGAAAAGGCCTCCCCTTGGATATAGAATGCCTAATGAAATTGAAGTTTGCTGGATACCAAGGGGTGGAGGGATTGTGTGGTTTTCTAATGATTGTATTTAGTGACTGATTGCTAGATAAGTGACTGATTAAGTTAATTTGTGATTGCCCCATGAGTGGAAGATTGATTATTGTATTGTGAGAAGGTTATTTGAATGATTAAGTAAGAAGGATTTCCCCCCTTAGGGAAACCAGATGATTATTCTTTTGTTCTTTGCTCTAAATATTGTGGCCACTGTGATGAAAACTATGTGGCCATTCTAATGTTAAGCTGTTCTGAACACTATATTGTGATTTTCTGTGATAAGATGTGATGTTGTGAATATTATATTGTGATTTGTTGTGAATGTTTGCCTTGATTTGTAATGGAATAAATGGAGTGTTCACTATACTGTGTAATCCGAACATTAAAAGATGTTCACAGTAGCATTCTTTTGGGAATCTGCTAGTGTATGGCATTACACCAGTACAATCTCAGGGGAGCTCTAATAGACTTTGTTTTGGGAATTTGCGGCCAAAGAATCTTTGATTTTGCCCACTTCATTAGAATGTAAGTTCCTGAATGACTATTTCACTTCTGTTTTTGTATCCTGAAAACAGCGCAGTATTTGAAATATGATACTCACTTAATAAAGATTTGTTATTTTACTGATTGTTGATTGAACAAAATCATATAAGTGATTCAAAGAAACAAAAATATGCATATAGGCAAAAAAGATGTCGGATACAGGTAATTTGTTTACATGGATATAGTCAAGAATTCTGTGACTAAAAATACTTTTTTTCTCCAAGATCTATACATAATGAAGAAAGTGAACAATTATCAGAAGTGGACTATTATTCTTCTGAGCTCATGTGTTAAATGTCATTAGATAAGGTAATTAAGAGATAAGTGGTAGCTGTGAAGAGAATAATTTCAGTTTTTTTATGAAGCCAGAAGTCAGAATTAAGGGGCTTAAGAAAAGAAAAAATGAAATCCTTGAGTCTAGACTCCCCCCACCCCACAAGGAGTTTGTCTGACAATGTGGAAAATGATACTATAATAAAAGCTAGCAGAGATGGTGTGCTCTGCTGAAGGTTTTTTGTTTGTTTGCTTTTAAGCATAGAGAGGTGTGCTTTCTCAATAAATATATACCTATTATATACCAGGAAAGACTGGGGGTACAAAAAGAGGCAAAAGACAGTCCCTGACCTCAAAGAGATCACAATCTAATGAGGGAGATGCCAAGCAAATATATATATATACAAACAAGCTATATACAGGATAAATGGAAGGCAGTAGAATTAAAACTTCCTGTAGAAGAGAAGATTTTATTTCAGACTTGAAGGAAGCTAGGCAAGCCAGGAGATGGAGATAAGGATGGAAAGGATTCTAATTCCAGAGGAGAGTGAGAAAAAAAATGTCCAAAGCCAAGAAATGGAATATCTTCTGCATGAAACAGTAACATGTCAATGGACAAAGTGAGGAGTAAGGTGTAACCATATTGGAAAAGTAGGAGGGGGGTGGAGCCAAGATGGCCACATAGAAGCAAAAAGCTTCCTCATCTCCCACATAGCCACCTCAAATACAATTAATATATGATACTAAACAAATTTGAGGGCTCCAAAACTCATAAAAATACAGAAAAACATCTCCTGATGAAGGCAGCTGGGCAGGAAGGGCTAATCACAACACACTGGGAGCTGAAACCAGACCACCCTGAAAGTACAGCTTGGCCCTGGGCAGCCAGGATGAGCATCAGCTGGAGCTTTCAGGAGAGTGGATAAGTGGCAGCTGTGGCAATTTCCAGAATTACCAAGCCATAAGAAACAAGGACTAAGTGAAAAGTCAGTGGAACTCAGCTAAATTTGGGGGAAAAAAGCAGTCTGGCTGAATTGCTTCCAGGGAAAGGAAGTGGCAGAAGCCATGGCCCTGCAGCCACCTCCACATGGCTGCTTCAGAGCTCCTGGCCTGCAGACTGCAGGGGGTGCCAAGCAATCGTTCAGAGGCTAAGTGCTCTTGCATTGAACAGCCTGGATCTGGATAGTAGTCTTGGGTGGTGGTCCTGGTGTGCATTTTCAGTGAGTTAAAGCTGGTGGGGGATGAAGCAGCCCCCTAATAGCTCCAGTGGCTGCAAAAACCCCAGCAATTTGGGACAGAGCTTTCCCCTCTGGAAGCAGAGTTCCACAGAGCTAAAAAATCAAGTAATTCACAGTAATGAGCAGGCAAAGGAAGCAAAGTAAGAATAGCAACTAAACTTTAGATTCCTTCTTTGGGGACAAAAAGGATCAAAGCATGGAATGGGAGGAAGACAACACAGTCAGAACTCCCACACCAAAAGCTTCCAAAAAACATGGAGATTGCCTACAAGCCATAGAGCAGCTTAAGAAAGATTTTGAAAACCAAATAAGAGAAGTAGAGG
>CM053586.1:150432058-150465998 GCA_028646515.1 Pseudochirops corinnae | reverse complement strand
ACTTCTCTTATGTGGTTTTCAAAATCCTTCTTAAGCTGCTCTATGGCTTGTAACCAGTCTACATTTTTCTTGGAAGCTTTTGGTGTGGGAGTTCTGACTGTATTGTCTTTCTCCCATTCCATGCTTTGATCCTTTTCATCTCCAAAAAAGGAATCTAAAGTTGGATTTCTGTGCTTGCTTTGCTTCCTTTGCCTGCTTACGTTGCCAGTCAATTAAATTGACTAGTGAGCTCTTTGCCACAATAGAACTTTGCTTCCAGAGGGGAGAGCTTTGTCCCAAATTGCTGCTATTTTCACAGCTGCCAGAGCTATTAGGAGGGTGCCATCTCTACAGCCCCCACCAGCTTTGGCTCACTCGTCAAAAACCTCAGGACCACCACCCAAGACCATGATCCTGATCCAGGCAAGTTAATGCAAGAGCATTTAGCCTCTGAATGGTCTCTTGGCCCGCCTGCAATCTGCAGGCTGGGAGCTCTGAAGCAGCTATGTAGTTGTGGCTAAATGTGCTGCTTCTGGCTCTGGGGGTAGAGTGCTGGACCCACTCCTCAATCCCCCCCAAATTTAGTCAAGTTCCACTGACCTTTCACTTTGTCTTTGGCATTTATGGGTTGATAAGTATGGAAACCACCCCAGCTGCTGGTGATCCACTCTCCCAAATGCTCCAGCCACAGCTGGTCCTGTCTACCTTGGGGCTAAAACCATGGCTCACAAGGGGCTGGTCTCAGCTCGCAGAATGCTGTGATGAACCCTTCCTGTCCACCTGCTGGGCTGCCTTCAGCAGAAGATTTGTTTCTCTGTCACTTTGTGGGTTCTGGAGCTCTAAAATTTGTTTAGAGTCATATTTTATAGTTATTTGAGGTGGTTATGGGGGAGCCACAGAGTTTTCCTGCTTCAATGCTGCCATCTTGACTCTGCCCTTCCCCCATTCTATTCTTTATCCAGATCATCTTGACAGCTGCCACTTTGTAATATAATTTGAAATCTGGTATTGTTAAGGTCATTGACCTTCACTTTTCATTGATTCCCTTGATATTCTTGACCATTTTTTCCTCCAGATGAACTCTGTTGTTATTTGTTCTAGCTTTATAAAACAATTCTTTGGTAATTTGATTAGTAGGGGCAGCTAAATGATGCAGTGGATAGAGTGCCAGGCCTGGAGTCAGAAAGACTCCTTTTCATGAGCTCAAATCTGGCCTCAGATGCTGACTAGCTGTGTGAGTCTGGACAAGTCATTTAACTCTATTTATCTCAGTTCCTTATTTGTAAAGTGAGCTAAAGAAGGAAATAGCACATCACTTCAATATCTTTCCCCCAAATTGTGTCAGGAAGTCAAACACAACTGAAACAACTATAATTTTGCTAAAATTTTAAGTTGTTTCAACTAGTTTTTTTGAGTTGATTCCATAGGTTTTTCTGAGTAGTGATATTATCCTATTATTTGCAAAGGGTGATAGTTTTGTTCCTTTGTTGCTTATTCTTATCTCTTCAATTTCTTTTTCTTGTCTCATTAGTTTGATAACGTTTTAAATATGTCTAATAATAATGATAATAATGGACATTACTGTTTTACTCCTGATCTTATTAGAAAGACTTCTACTTTACCCTCATTACAGATAATGCTTGCTCTTAGTTTTAGAAAGATACTACTTAACATTTTAATAAAGGATCAATTTATTCCTGTTTTCTTCTGTTTTTAATAGGGATGAGTCAGGAAGACCTAATTCAAATCTGGCCTCAGACACTTGACATTCTTTGTGTGATCCTGGGCAAGTCACTTAGCTCCAACTGCTTCATAATTTAAAAAAAAATAATAAGAGGAATGAATGTTGTATCTTTTGCATAAAAGATTATTTTCTGCAACTACTGATAGAATCTAAGGATTGTTTTTTTACTTTTGTTATTTACTTGGTAATTATGCTTATAGTTTTCTTGATATTGAATGAGTCCTGCATTTCTCGTACAAATTCCATCTGGTCTTAGAGTATGATCTTTGTGATATATTGGTATAATCTCCTTGTGAATGTTTTATTTTTTAAAAAATTCCAACAAAATTCATCAGGAAAATTTGCCTATAGTTTCTTTCTCTTATTTTGTTCTCCCTGCTATAGGTAACAAAGCCATATTTGTGTCATAATAGGTACTTAATAGGGGTCCTTCCTTATCTAATTTTTTAAAAAAAATTTTGAACTATTGGGATTACTTATTCCTTAAATGTTTGGTAGAATTCACTTGTAAATCCATCTAGTCCTGGGATTTTTTTCTTAGGGAATTTATTTGAGACTTATTTGGTTTCTTTTTCCAAAATAGGGTTATTTAAGTATTCTGTTCCTTCTGTTAATCTGGACACTTTTTATTTCTGTAAATATTCTTGCATTTCACTTAGATGGTTAATGTAATTGGCACATAATTAGGCAAAATAGATTCTAATAGTTTTAATTTCATCTTGGTTGGTAGTATATTCATGCTTTTCAGTTTTAATAGTAGTAATTTGGTTTTCTTTTTTCCTTAAAAAAAATCAATAAATATCCCTACCTCCAAGATAGTCATATTAAAATTTCTAAATGCCTCATATTTTTAATTTTTCCTTTTGGATTTGTCCAGTTGATATATTTTAAATATATTTGATATATTGTCCAGTTGATATATATATATATATTTCAAATATATGTAGAAAGTGGCATACATGCACACATACATATATGTGTGCATGTACATACACACACACATACACACACATACATACACACACACTTGTGACAACTTTGACCAGCTGGTTTCTCCATGTTTGTAAATTTTTTTCTTGTGAAAAATTAAAATTTTATTTTTTCACATTGAAAATTTTTGCTGTTATGTTACTTTTGTGGTGCTTTTGTTTCATTCTTTTTTTTTTTTTTTAAGAAAATGTTTGCTTCAATTATCCACTACTTTTCATTATCAATCCAAAACATGTGGGTATACCCAATGTAATACTATGCATTTTTGAAAATCTTTATAAATCTGCTTAGGATAATCTTATTACTTATAAGAATCCAACTCTGGATTAGGAAAATACATGAATAAGTAATTAAATAAAATATGATTAAATCAAGGACAAATGGTGAAATAGTAATTGATGTAAGTTTAAGGAGATTATCTGGGAAGTTAAAAGACTTAGAAAAAAGTCTTATTCATGTTGGATTTCTGGGAGGATAGGGACAAAAATCAGATAACACAGGATGAGTTGCAATTTGTTCCCATGGAAGAAGCACTCACCCTAATGAAATTGTACATACACTATAGCACAGGCACATTCACTACATAAAAACTTAATATAATTAGAATTTAAAACCCCAACTTATTGTTTGGTAAAGCTAAAATATACTCCTAAAAGGATAAAGAGTGACTTTAAATACTTAAGGATTAGGTTTATAAACATTTTTTAAAAAAATTATGTGAAATATCCCTACCTCCTAGAGAGTCATGTTGAAATTCCCAAATGCCTCATATTTTGAATTTTTCCTTTTGGATTTATCCAGTTGATATACTTTAAAGACAAATATACATAAAACATGTACAAAATAAATCTATATGCTGAAGAGGTGCTTGAACTAAGGCAGTAAGCATATTTGATGTTAGAGTAATATGAACCAGACACATACATTAAAATAATAAAGCAGACTAACCCTAAAAGAACATTAAAAATAATCAGTTGTTGTCATGAGGATGTAATAATCTCCTTATATATCTCTTCCAGTGAACCCATTACATACTTTCAGTGGAAAAATTTAGATGGGGGAAAAAAAAACCACAATGAAAACAAAGGTAACATGCAAGTCATTGTTTTAAGATACATTTGAATGTCCCTTAGTCAGGGAGTTCAATTATCTTACCCATTCATAGGAGAGGGTCCTGGAGTAAATCTATAAATTCCTAGGGAGAAAATTCCCTCACACACACATTTATAAATAAACCAAAATCTAGCCTAGTAGTGCTTATGCTTGTCTTGCCATGATTATTGCTATCTTTGCAGTGAATAAAGAATTGCACCCAGAAACTGCAAAATTTGAATTCAGATCTGACCTCAGACAATAGCAGTATTACCCTGGGAAACTCACTTAACCTCTCTGCTTCATTTTCTCCATCTGTAAAATGGGAATACTAATAGCCCCTATTTCCCAGGATTGTTGTGAAGATAAAATGAAATTATATTCATAAAACATTTTCAAACTTTACAATGCAATAAAAATGCCAACTATTATTATGGAAAGAAGGTCAGTTTAAAGACATAGTGCCAACCATGAAAGTCACAGAAACTTTTTTTTTCTATATCCATGAGATGACAGGAAACTGTATTAGCACAGTAAATTTTTTGAAAAGACACAGTTCAAGTGGATCTTTAGCATCATAGATAAAATGACCACTTGACTGATTTTTCATTAATCTTTGGGGAGATGGTGTAGGGACAGTCATAATAACCAAGGGTAACTGATAAATCCAATTTCCTTCCTCCCCTCCCCCTACAAGGTAAGGCAATTTTTTAAACTATTAAATAAAACAACCAAACAAATCAATACCTTATTCTTGCCAAAATGAAATGGAAAGCCTCCAAGAAACACAGTGCTAGTTTCATTCAGGGATTTCTTTGACAAGAGTTTGCTGGGTTTGCCTGCTCTCATGGATCTGCCCCAAAAAGTCATTTCAGCTTCACAAGGCTCCATTGCTTGCCTGCAATCAGTAAGAAAAGGAATATTTATGGCTATTGGATATGTTGTATAAATATTTGTCTGAAGAATTAATTAAGCTATTACTGTAACAAGAAAGAAAGTAAATAGCTTATTTTCCAATAAAACCAATAAACACAATTGTTGATTAATATGTTCTAAGTTAGCATATCTTTAGACCTTTAGTCCATGAAATTGAAGACACATTCTAAGCCAGAGCATTATAAATTGTGACAGTCATCTAATGAGATGATTAAGTAAACACACACAAAGGCATTTTTTTAACAATAGAGTGGAAAAAAAAATGAGTGCAGGGTACAAAATAATGTTATCTCCATAAGACAGCCATTTAAAGCACTGACTTCTCTCTGTAAATGAAAAACTTCTGAATAGATTCACCTTTTATAAAATGTTTCACTTTTCTATCAGTTTAAATATAGATATTAAACATGAATACTCTACATGAGGTCAAGGTAGAGGGGGAAATGTAATGGGTAATAACAATTAAATATTTTAAGAGGTAATGGATATTAGTGCTTTAATAAGAATTTAAGTCGATTAAAAAATAGTAAAGTTGGCTTTCCCAGAGTAAACCACATACATACCCTTTATTTATAAGAAACTCAGGCAAACCACTAATGAAAAGATCTAGGTTTTCCTTTTCTGACATTCCTGTTCCATAACACTTTAATGTATTTCTTTACTATCCAGATAAATGACTAATATATAACCTTTATGATGGCCTTTAAGGTTCCTTCGAGTGCTAAATAGATCCTGGGTTGATAACTGCATTGTACCAGAATTAAAATAGCCTTTTAATATTTGATTATCTGGAGTTTAAGCCCCACTCTCTCTTCCCCCCCCCACTGTATTCTCTGTGTTTGTATGTGATGAAATTATTTTTCTATTATATTAATAGTAAATTATTAAATCAAAATTAAGATTTTTCATGCTATTTCCTCATTCAGGGACTGTAGTCCAGTCAGTGAGTCTTTCAAGGAGAAAGCCTATAGAAGAGATTACCCAAATCCTTCTTGTTCCTTGTTCCTTAATCTTGGGCAGAACCCCACCCAACTAGGAGAGTTTACTTCTGTTTAAATGCAAACAGAGTCTAATCTAGGTGAATCCTTGCCCTTAGGACGTAAGTCTATACCCTTACAATCCCCTTCCCATCCTCCAGCCCCCACTGTAGTTTATGGTAACACACCTCATGAAATAGAAAACCAGCCATAGTGGTCTGGGTAGAGATGAATTCCTTTGTCCAGATTGTTGGAGGTGGCTGAATCTCATGATCAAGTCATGTTCTCAGCAGGAGCAGCTGCAGATTTTTAGCTTACCTCTTCATTTGAAAATCTACCCCCTTATTAACTGTTCTTCAATCAGGGTTATATCCACCTGTCAGAGCACCTGCTTTTCCAAAGGTATTCAAGCATTTGGTGATCTCCATGGTTTTGTCTGGTTACTGAGAGAAAGCACTGACCATCAATTTATTGATTATCAGCTAACCTAATTCATAAATTGATTGTCAATTACCCTAAAACAGTTTCTTCAGCTTTTCATTTGTCTCAGTAAGTATACACGCACACACATACACACACACACACACACACATACACACACATGTATACATAAATATATGTCAATACATGCATGTGTATATGCAAACTGAGAGGTTAAATGACTTTGCCAGGGTCATATAGATATTAAATATCAAGGGAATGATTTAAATATAGATCTCTATGACTCCATGTCCAACATTCTATTCACTTCACCATGTTAGATTAAAAAAAAAAATCCTAATTCCATTTTCTTATATGCTATTAGAATTGAGATTCTGGCAATGGAATTTGGGAAATGTTTATCATTCATACTACTATATAGTAGTTACATATCAGAGATTAAACAAAATAAGTGTTCCTTTTTGTGTTTTTTTAATCATTTAATGAATGACTTCCTGAAAGCTGTATCCTGTTCGAGATATTTTTGAATGTATAATAGTAAGAAGTAATTAAACTTCTAAGTTAGTTCTAAATGTGGAGCTTCAACATTTCACATGGTTTCCAAAAATAGCAATCATTCCACCTTTGTAAAAAAAAAAGTCCCTCAGAAATGCACACAGAATATATATGCATAAATAAATATATTATACACATATGCATATCTATATACACATGTACTTATTTATATATATGGACAGGGAAACTGCCGAATAGTATCTAGTGGGGTGATTATATATATAATGTAAACATTGTTATAAAACAGATGACACATAATCATTTCCATGAGATGACTATCCTCAGTTTCCCTCATACATATATATGAATATATAAATGTATATGTTGTAAAAATACACACACAGGGGCAGCTAGGAGACACAGTGAATAGAGCACTGGCCTTGGAGTCAGGAGGACCTGAGTTTGAATCTGTCCTCAGACACTTAACACTTACTAGTTGTGTGACTTTGGGCAAGTCACTTAACTCCAATTGCCCTACCGTTCCCTCCTCCAAAAAAACAAACAAAAAAAACCCCAGAAAACACACACAGACGTATAGTATCTGTCAGAGATGGCTCATTATTATAGCCATCTTAAGGGAATATCTGCTATACATATATACATACATACATGCTTGGTTGGTTGTTGTCCTTTTTTCTTGAAGAACACTAAAATAACATCACTATATTGGGGGCAAGGTACAGTGTGTCTGACTGTGGTTGATTAGACCAACATGAGCTTGGAAGGCTCTACCACAGGTCAGGTACAAATAGTCCATATGAATATTTGAAGTGGAGATATCTCTAAACATGTGTATCTCATGTTTCTTTGGAGCTACTGAAATTCTGTTGTGCTCATGGAGCACAACAACTTCTTTGATGGGGGTATGCCATGCTAGCAATTCTGTGCCAAGGATTCCCATGTCTCATTATCGATTCCAAAGTTGTGATTATATAGTTAAATAGTATATCATAAATATATATGTATAATCATGTCATAAAAGGTTTACATTCCTTATGTATATATACATGTTTATACACATACGTATATATGTATGTGTGTAAGTATATAGATATAGATGTCACTATGAGTACATATAGATGTGATCATATTCGGTAAATGTTTAATAATTATCTCTCTGAAAAAAATGTCACTGCAATACACTTTTAAATTTTATCTGCATTGTTAAAATGTTCTACATAACATTATTAATTCTATACAACTCTATACAATCAATATTTTGTAACGTAATTTATAATGTTTACCAATTTCTGAGGTGTAAATGCTCAGTAAAATTCTGCAATCAGCTCTGGAAAGGGTGTGTAAGACTATTTGTTACTAACGTTGGAATGATGTTTTGTCATTTTTAGAGCTTAGGAAAACCTAAGGCTGAATTCACATTTAGAACAAACCTAGAAGTTTAATTACTTCTTACAAGTAAAAATTTAAGGCGGCAGAGCAAAGATAGTGGAGTAAAAGCAGGGACTTGCTGGAGATTTCCCCCAAATGCCTCCAAACACCTGTAAAAATGACTCTAAACAGCAGAACTCACAAAATGATATAATAAAGCAAATTTCCAGCCCGAGACAACCTGGAAGGTCAACAGAAAAGGTCTGTTCCACCAGTCTGAGTGAAGAGCTCAGTCCAGTGTGGGCTGCACTGACAAAGACAGAGTCCCAGCAAACCCAGGGTAGACCTCAGGGCACTGAGGCAGTGGCAGCTGTGGTGGTTTCCAGACTTCTCAACCCACAAACATCAAAGGCAACTTAGAAGGTCAATAAGAAAGGTCTGTCAGACCTGGGTGACAGAGGAGCACAGTCTTGGCCCCAGGGTAGTAGAGGCAGAGCTCTCAGCATTCAGATGGTGGGGGAATTGAGCAACTGATCAAAAGGGTGTTTCAAGGATCTCTTTGCTGGCACTGCTTTGCCTGTCCTTGGATCTGCGTCCCACTCCTGGGTTGCAGTCCTGGGGTGAGGAGGAGCACTGGAGTGGCCAAGCTCGTATGGCAGGGGAGAGAGAATCTTCTTCACAGTTCCAAGGCAGAAAAGAGTGCTTGTGGTCATTTACAGACCAGAGCACAGACCAGAAGAGGAGTAAAAACTTCTTTCTTCATACGACCCTGGAAGAACTAAAAATTTAGAGGTCCCCAGAAATAACCCTGAAAACAATTGCACAAAACCTCTGAAGGTTGGAACAGTAGATCCTCCACATTGGAAGGAGGACCCTACCTTAACATTGAGCTAAAATGTCACATAATTGACTGGGAAAATGAGCAAACATCTGGGGGAAAATGAGACTATAGATTCTACTTTGGTGACAAGGAAAATCAAAACATACAACCAGAAGAACTCAATAAAATCAAAAGTCCTACAACCAAAGCCTCCAAAAACTATGAATTGGTTGCATGACATGGAAGAGCTCAGAAATAATTCTGAAAATCAAGTAAGAGAAGTAGAGGAAACATGGGGAAGAGAAAAGCCACTGATACAAGAAAATCATAAAAAATGAGTTTGCTTAAGGAGACCCCAAAAATGCTGAAGAAAATAACACCCCCCAAATCGGCTGACTTTAATGGTGCAAGATGTACAAAAAGCCAATGAGAAGAATGCCTCAAAAATTAGAATTGGCCAAATGGAAAAGAAGATCCAAAAGCTCACTGAAGACAACAATTCCTTAAAAATTGGAATGGAGCAAATGAAAGCTAATGACTCTATGAGAAATCAAGAAATGCTATAACAAAGTCAAAGAATAAAAAAAAATAGAAGACAATGGAAAACAATTGACCTATAAAATATATCCAGGAGAGATAATTTAAAAATTATTGGACTAACCAAAAGCCAGGATCAAAAAAGGGTCTAGGCATCATCTTTCAAGAAATGATCAAGGAAAAGTTCCCCGATATTCTAGAATCAGAGGTAAAATAGAAATTGAAAGAATTCACCAATCATCTCCCAAAAGAGATACCAAAAGGAAAACTCCTAGGAATATTGTAGCCAAATTCCAGAGTTCCCCAGTCAAGGAGAATGTATTGCAAGCAATCAGAAAGAACAATTCAATTAATGTGAAAACAATCAGGATAACAAAAGACCTAGCAACTTCTACATTAAGGGATCAGAAGGCTTGGAATATAACATTCTGGATGTCAAAGGAGCTAGTATTCGAAGCAAAAATCACCTATCCAGCAAAACAATATAATATTTCAGTGGGGAAAATTGCAATTCAGTGAAATAGAGAACTTTCAGGCATTCTCAATGAAAAGATTAGAGCTGATTTAAAAATTTGATTTTCAAATAGAACAATCAAGTGAAGCATTAAAAAAAATAAACAAGAAATAGAAATCATAAGGGACCTATTGAAGTAGAACTGTTTACATTCCTACATGGAAAAATGATATCTGTAACCCATGAGACCTTTCTCAGTACCAGGGTAGCTAGAGAATGTATATATGAAGACAGAGGGCACAGGGTGAATTGAACATGAAGGAATGGTATATAAAAAACAAAATTAAGGGGTGAAAGAGGAATGTACTGGGAGAAGGAGAAAGGAAGAGGTTGAATGAGGTAAACTATTTCATTTAAGAGAGGTAAGAAAAAGGTTTTATAGTGGTGGGGAAGAGGTGGGAGATGAGAAGGAATTAGTGAACTGTACTCTCATCAAATTTGGCTTAAGGAGGGAACAACATACACACTCAATTGGGTATGAAAATCTATCTTATCCTACAGGAAAGTATGGGGGAAGGGGACAAGAGGGCGGGATGACAGAAGGGAGGGCAAATGGGAAGAGGGGGGTAATCAGAAGCAAACATTTTCAAGGAGGGACTGAGTGAAAGGAGAGAATAGAATAAATGAGAGATGGGATAGGATGGAGGGAAATATAGTTAAGCCTTTCACAACATGACTGTTATGGAAGTGTTTTGCATGACTACCCATGTATAACCTATATTGAATTGCTTGCCTTCTCAATGAGCATTGGTAGGGAGGTAGGAAGGGAGAGAATGTGGAACTCAAAGTTTTAAAAGCAAATATTAAAAATTGTTTTTTATATGCAACTGGGAAATAAGATATACAGGCACTGGAGTTTAGAAATCTATATTGACATAAAGGAAAATATAAAGAAAAGGGATAAGAAAGGGGGTGTGTGTGATAGAAGAGAGGGCAGATTGGGGGAAGTGGTAATCAGAATACATGCCATCTTGGGGTTGGGGGAGGGGAGAGATGGGGAGAAAATTTGAACTCAAAATCTTGTGGAAGTGAATGGTGAAAACTAAAAAAATAAATTAGTAAAAATTAAAAAAAATAAAACTTGTACATATTAAAAATATCTAAAATATATACCTTTCAGCCAGCAAATATATTAAATTATTTTTAAAAAGAGGGAGTGCTTAGTATTTTGCTTAATATTTAAGCACTGAAGAGTAGTTTGAACTATAAACTTTCCCTAATAGAGTATACTTTACTCATTTCTAATATCATAACAGAAGAAATGAAAGTAAGCACTTTATTTTATCTAACATGGTGCAGTGGCTAGAAATGTAATTGAGTAGTAAAAGAAAGAATCATCAACAGGTAAGCCCATCATCCCAAAGTACTGCACTTTTTAACTGTTCAATGATTTAACTATCTATGCATTTAATTTAAACACAGACCATTGGGATGAAATAGTCTGATACTATTTCAGGACAATTATAAGTACTATTAAGAACTCTTTCTGAGGAAAAAAACTCCCAAAGACTTTCAATTCTTCTTAGAATCTAATGGACATCAAATTATAGAAGATGCATTATGACATTAAGATAACATTATGTTTGTAGAGAAGACTGAAACTTCTATGAAAATATTTATTGGGGCTCTTTATATTAGTTTCAAAGGGGGATATGTTTAGCCATTTTTATAACCCATGCAAAATTCTAAAGCTCTACAATTAGAACCAGCCTAGAAGATAAATTGGTTCTTATAATTATATGTTTAAAAATATCTTGAAGTGAGATATAGCTTTCAGGAAGCAATCCATTCAGTGATTAAAAACCAAAGCAGAAGAGAAGTGTTTTGTTTTGCTTAATCCCTAATAGTTAACCATTGAATAATAGTTTGAACTGTAATAATTTGTTAATAATTTGTAAAGATCTCAGTTCTACTATCATAAGTAATAAGATCAAGTACTTTATTTTATCTAACATGGTATAGTGGATAGAGTGCTAGAATTGGAGTGAGACCTATATTCAACTTTCTCTTCTCAAGCTTATTAGCTGTATGACCTTGGTGATTTAATGTAATTTCTCTCAGCCTTAGTTTCCTTAATAACACTGATAATATCTGTCTCACAGCATTGTTGTGAAGCTCAAATAAGGTAAGTTTTACAAGATACTTTAGGAACTCCAAAATGCTAACATTTTTAGCTATTGTTACTATCACTGCTATTATTGTTGGTATTTCATATTTCTTCATTAATAATTAAATGGGGGTGTGTGTGGCTAAGTGGCACAGTGAATAGAGTACTGGCCCTGGAATCAGGAGGACCTGAGTTCAAATCCGGCCTCAGATACTTAACACTAGCCATGTGACCTTGGGCAAGTAACTTAACCCCAATTGCCCTGCCTTCCCCCCTCCAAAAAGAAAAACAACAACAACAACAACAACAACAAGAATTAAACGGGATGACTTAAGATTCAAAATGATGCAATGATCCTATGGGGCATATTCTATAGTATTGAAAAACTTACTATTTATATGCTGTGTGATCGTAGCCCAGACCTTCCTAGGTCCTAGGGTCCTCATCTGTAAAATGAAAGGACTGGCCTTTTAAAGTCTCTCCCAGCTCTAAATCTATGATACCCAAATAGTTTATGGTAAGGGCATTTTCAAATCCACTAATCAATTATTTGTCAAGCACCAATCAAATGGTTGACATTGTAGTCAGGCACTAGGGAGATAGAGAAGTGGTGTATCATACAGTTTTTTCTCTCCATAATTATAATTTGATTGTGTGGAAGCAAGAATAACTCCCAGGTACAGAAAACAGAATAGACAGAAGTGTAGGTATTTTATCATGCAAACTACAGAGGTGAGGTAAATTTTCAAAACATTCAGGGAAAATTTGAAAGGTGAGAGAAGAATTGAGCTTACTTTAATATGTTTGGTAGAAAATAGATAGGAAATGTGATGATCATTCCAGGGTGATGGTTAAAAAAGCATGAATGCAGGCAAAAAGGAGGGAATGAAGATATTGCTTTTTATTGGACACTGGGGACAGATTATTAAGACTCAATAGCTTAATTCCCCAGTATTAATAGCATCAATATTGAAGTTATCAATGGTTTATATTTTAATAGCTCTTTAAGATTTAGAAAGTAACATATATACATTATTTCATTTGATCTTCAAAAAACCACACAAATCAGGTGCAAAAATTATACTCATTTTACAGATGAGGAAACTGAGACTAACAAAATTAAGTAGTCTTCCCAATGTCACAAAATAGGCAAGTGTTAGAGATGTGATTTGAACCCAGATATTCCTGACTCCTAATGCAGTACAGCATTCAATCTGCAATACTGTCACTCAGTGCTTATTGATTAAGTAATTGAATATTGAATAATAATAGTAACTGGTATTTAAGATTTGCAAAGCATTTTAAGTATGTTACCTTTTTTGATCCTCAGAGCAACCCTGTGAGGTACATGTTGCTGTTATGTTTGTATTGCTATTATGCCATTTTGCAGATGAAGAAACTAAGCCTAAGAAAGGAAAAGTGACTAGTCCAGGGTAGCACAGATTATATGTTTGAAGCAGGATTCAAACTCAGTTTATCCAGATTCCAAATTTAACACTTTGCCCAGTATACCACCTAGCTGTCTTGTTACTACTTCCTTCTAATCGAAGATGGTAGAAGTCTCTCTGTCTGTGTATCTATCTATCTCTCTCTCTCTCTCTCTCTCTCTCTCTCTCTCTCTCTCTCTCTATCTATCTATCATCTATCTGATTCTAGATTAAATCTACTATATTGGGTTGAAAGGAAAAGAGAATACATACATAGATATACACATATGTACATATATTATAAAATCTTAACTTATCAAAGTCCCAGAATTCCTGAAAGCAAACATGATATCTCCAGATTCTCAGAACGCTAAACTGTTGATAGCTACTACTTGGGACAACATGCTTCCATCAAAAGATTTGGCCAATCCAGGCTGCCCAGAGTGAAGACAATCAGAATGTGGTTAAAAAAAAAAAAGACTCAATAGTAGACTTTAAAGACCAGCTCACACTGGAAGAAGGACAATGTCTAATTCTTGTACTTTTTAAATATGAGAGGGAAAAATGAAAAGCTCAGGCATCCACAATATTTCTGGAGCTAGAATTACTGGTGGTAGTTTCTATGTGACTGGTATGAGGATATTACTATTACCCTAAAAATCAATGAATTATCAAAGCTTGTAGATCACAGAACTATTCACCTAAGCAATGTATTATCACCACATATCTTTGAAGGTTGTAGGGTTAGCAGTATTCTCAACTGCATGCCCTGGAACAGTCATTGAGGATTGCAGTCACTGTTGAGATGGGACACACCTTCTTGCCACCACCAATACCAACTGTGGATTAACTACCACTGATAGACAGGTAAGACTAAGAGCCCTGGGAGTGGTAGCAACCAGTCCTCAATCTGGGTGTCATCTAATGCTTTGATATCAGAAACTGAAATTATTTGATCAGTGGAAATGACATTAAAATAGAAGCATTGGCATCTGTTTTACTGTTGTACTCTAAGGACCTCTGGACCTTTCCCTCTGCCTTATAACTGAAACTTTTTATATGTTCGCTCCCTGCATTAAAATGTGAGCTCCTTGAGGACAGAGACTAAATTATTTTTTCTGTTTTTGTTTCTAACACTAAATACAATATTCTATACACCATAAGTGCTAAATAATTTTTAAAATTTATTCATTCACTAATGGCCAACTAGAATCCCATGACCTCTGAAACAGATTTGTCTGAGAATATGAATGTGTTCATAAATGTAATCAGCTTGTGACCCATACCAGTGCACAAAGACTCTGCTGAAGACACACTCAACCCAGAGAGGCATCAACACTAACACAAAAGAAAATCTCTCCAGAAATACAAGACCCCTGGAACTGCATTGGATTACCAATGTCAGGAACTGTACAAATTAAACATAGTAATATAATTTAATCACTGTGCTAAACCTTCAAATACTCCCTATTGTAATAAATCTTCAGGCAGTCTTAGAGTGGGAGAAAGTTTGTATACTCATTAGGGCTATTATTTAAAAAAAAAATCTTCCTTCCTGCCCTATAGATCAAACTCTTTTCCTCCTTGATTGCAATAATTAGCAGACAGATAGAATGAAATGTTCCCTAAATCAGCAGCATTCTTTAAAAGTCAAATTTTGATTCAAACATTTATCATTACATAAGTTTTTAAATGTAGATATTATACATGCATTTAAGTATGAAATGAAATTTTGATTGAATAGATTGACTGCTAAATGGATTGAAAATTAATAGGAAATCATTTATGAACACATCTGCTACATAGTGAAAAATACTTCATTGTACCCTCATCAACGAAGTGTTATTCACGTGGGCTAGCATCTGGAACATGGTATTAATTCTGTTATACTGAACTGGATGCTATAAGGGAATTGGTTAAAAATGGATCCTACCTCATACCCCCAAAATTGTTTTACCAGCCACAAAGCACCCATTGGTTTCTCTCTCAAAAATTCTTTTTATTCCCAACTCTAATCTTGAGATAGATTACAACTACTCCCTTCCCAATTAGGAAAAAAAAATGTTCTGGACAAACGAAGGTTCCTTACAATATTATGGTTGAAAATTGTTCTTAGTTAAAGTTTCCTTGAAATTGCAGATTCTCCTTGAACATTCTAAGGCGTATTCAACATTGTTTTACTATAACTCCTCTCATCAAAAGAGAACAGAGACCTCATTGACTTCAAGAATATCAGTATCCTTGAATCCACTCTAAGTGAAGTTATATAAAAATCACATGTGCCTACAGGCTTTATTTTTCTAACTTACTTCTGTTTTGAAATCAAACATCTGTTAGAAATTCTCTACTGAAGTTCAATTTCAATGCTGCAAAGCATCATATCATAGACCTCAGAGGTTACCTAGTCAACCCTCTCATTTTACAGATGAGGAAATTGATATACCAAGGCTATGTTACTTACCTAAAGTCACAAAGGCAGTAAGTACCAGAAGGGATTTAAAACACAAATGCTCTCACTCCAGACCTTATTCACTACTTCCTAGCATTTAAAGGTAGTTATTAACTACAGAAACAGAATAACACACATTCCAGAACCATTAGGTAAATATTAGGAAGACTTTAGTTAAAGCCTTAATTCAGAACCTACTGGCTGTCTAAGGCTGGACAAATCATTTACATCACTGCTGGGTCTGTTCTATACATATGTATGTATGAATGTATATATACAATATATGTATATGTATATGTATATGTATATGTATATATATGTATATGTATATGTATGTATGTATGTATACATATATGTATGTTCATACCTAATCATACCTGAAAGGAACATCCACTATTACTTTCACAGAAGTGGTCACCTACATCAGAAGTGTCAAACACATGGTCCAAACAGGCTGCAAAACTACTGAGTGTGGCTCAAACCAGATCAAATTCTAATTGGGAAGTATTTGACAAAATAAAAATAAAATAAAAATTGATATTACATTTTAAAACTGTGAATATCTGGCACATAGTAATCTTCAGATATAGATTAGTGGCCCCCATTTCTATTTCAGTTTGATGCCACTGGTCTCTACTCCAAAGGGATTCTAAGTTCTGGGAGCCAAACTGGCAGAATAAGTCATATGTTGCTTTCACTCTCCCTTATTGGCCTCTAAAAGCCCAGCAAATATGACCCCACAGTCAGGATTACACAGGACCTTGCAGCTTCTACACTGAAAGATTGGAGGGCACAGAATATGATATTACATAAGGCAAAGAAGCTTGGATCACAACCAAGGGTCACTGGAAACTAACATGGCAGAAACTAGGCATAGACCAAGATCTTACACAGTATGCTGATATAAAGTCAAAATGGGTAAATGATTCAGAAATAAAGGCTGATAGAGTAGGAGAGAGCAAGGAATAGCTCACCTGTCAGATGTATGGAGAACAGATGAATTTATGGCCAAACAAGAGATAGAGAACATTATAAAAGCAAAATGGATAATTCTGATTACATTAAATTGAAAAGTTTTTACACGAACAAAATCAATGCAATCAAGATTAGAAGGGGAGCAGAAAGTTGGGAAATGATTTTTACAACCAGTGTCCATGATAAAGCCCTCATTTCTAAAATATATTGAGAAGTAAGACAAATTTTTAAGAATACAAGTCACTGGCCAACTGATAAGTAGCCAAAGGATATGAACGGGAAGTTTGTGGATAAAGAGATTAAAGCTGCTCAAAATCACTATTGATTAGGGAAATGTAAATCAAAACAACTGTGAGGTACCACATCACACCTATCAGATTGAGTAACATGACAAAAAAAGGAGAATGATAAATGTTGGAGAAGATGATCAATTGTTGTTCTTCATTATCAAAGACCAAAATGACATCACTATGCTAGAGGCAAGTTTTAATGTATCCAACTATTGCTGATCAGACCAAAATGAGCTTGGAATGCTGTACCACAGGTCAGGCCCAAATAGTCCCTGGGAACATTCAGAGTGGATTCTCTAAATTTGCTCATCCTACTTTTCCTTTGATCTCTTACAATTCTGCTTTGCTCATATAGTATAACACCCCCTCTGATGTGGGCGTGCCACGCTGAGCACTCTCGAGCAAGTGTCTTCTATGTCACACAATCAATTTCAAAGTTCTTAAGAGAGACCTTGAGAGTGTTCTTGTGTCACCTTTTCTGATCACAATGTGAACACTTGACTTATATGAGTTCTCCATAAAATATTCTTTTTGGCAAGTGTAAGTTTTGCATTTGAAAAATGTGACCAGCTAATTGGAGCTGCACTCTGAAGCAGAGTTTGAATGCTTCCCAGTTTAGTTTGAGTAAGAACCTCATTTTCTGGTACCTTATCCTCCCAGGTGATCTTCAGAATCTTCCTAAGACAATTTGAATGGAAGCAATTCAGTTTCCTGACAGGGTTCTGCTATACTGCCTAGGTTTCACAGGCATACAACAATGAGGTCAGCACAATGGCTCTGTAGACCTTCAGTTTGGTAGTCAATTTAATACCTCTTCTCTCCCATACTTTTTTTTTTGGAGCCTCCCAAATACTGAGCTAGCTCCCTCAATACATAAATCAACTTCATTGTCAATGTGTACATCCTTGGAAAGTACACCACAGGGTTTCTAAACAATGTTGGAGAAGATATGGGAACAATGGAATGCTGGTGCACTCTCAGTGGTGTTGAGAATTGATCCAACCATTCTGGAGAAAAATTTGGAACTATGCCCAAAGGATCATAAAACTGTGTTTACCCTGTGACCCAGAAATACCAGTTCTCGGTCTGTATTCCAAAGAGATCATAAAAATGTTAAAGGGACCCATGTGTCCAATAATATTTAAAGGAGCTCTTTTTTTGTGGTGGTAAAGACTTGGAAACTGAGGGGATGCCCCTCAATTGGGTAATGACTGAACAAGTTGTGGTATATGAATGTGATGGAATAATATTGTTCCGGAAGAAATAATGAGCAGGTAGATTTCAGAAAAACCTGGAAAGACTCCCATCAAATGGTACTGAGTGAAGTGAGCAGAACCAGGAGAACACTGTATATAATAAAAGTTACATTATGTGACGACTAACTTTGATAGACTCATCTCTTCTAAGCAATGCAAGGATCTAAGACAATTCCAAAAGACTCATGATGGAAAATGCTATCCACACCCAGAAAAAGAACTATTGAGTCTGAATGCAGATCAAAGCATACTATTTGCTCACTCTCCTTTAAAAAAAAAAATCTTCTTTCTCATGTTTTCTCCCATTGGTTTTATTTCTTCTTTACAATATGACTAATGTGAAAATATTTAATATGAACGAATACATGGAACCTATATCAGATTGCACACTGTCTTGAGAAGGAGAGGGAGAAGGAAACATATAGAACTCAAAATCTTACAGAAGTGTTGAAAAGAATAACTAAATGAATAAATAAACAAAAAATAGATAAATAAAAGACCTCCACACATAGAACGCAACACCTCCAAATACAGCCCATTTTAGTTTTTGACACTTTTAATTGTTAGGATTTTCCTCCTGAAATAAAATCTAAATGTATCTTTTTGCAACTTCCATTCATTGTTCCTGGTTCACTATCTGGGCACAAACAAAACAAATCTAATCCCTCTAAATGTCAATCATTCAAAAACTCAAAGACAGATATCATTTCTCTTTTGACTAATTTCTTCTCAGCCAAATAATAAATCAGTCAATAAACACCTGCCATGTGTCACTCATGCTAAACTTCTCCAATTAATCACCATTATTTCCTTCAACCATTCCTTATAGAATATGGATATGAAATTAAGGGCTTTTGCCATTCCATTTCTTCTTCTCAGGACAATCTCTAGTTTAGCAACATTCTTTTACAACTATGGCTCCCTAAAATGAGCCAAGAACTCCAGATTAGGTCTTATAGAAGCACTGAATAAGGAAATGATCATCTCTTTTTACCAGGATTTGGTTTCAATTTTTTAAAATTAAAAAAAAAGTTGATCATTTTCTCTGATCAACCCAGAATAAATTTTCAAATCCAATAAATGAGGGCTGGACCTCTGCATGCCTCAGTGTAGCCCAGGGCAAATAGGCATCCTCCAGGGGCCAGGCCTCCATGTGTTTTAGTGCAATCCAGGGAAAACATAGTAAAACCCCATCGGGCCCCAGCACACACCAGACACCACCACTACATCCCCACTTCAACACCAGTCAAGCTGCCAGACCCCTACAGCCTTCAGTACTGCTAGCCACCCCCAAACTCCACCCATTCAACACATCAACACACATAAAGGTTCTCTTTGGGCCTTAGAGCAATATCAGTGCAGTACCAGGTAAAAAGCCAGAACCTGCAGGCACAAGAATCCTAAGATAGAGAACCTTTACCCTGGGAGCAGAGATCAAATTTAAAAGAAAGGAAAAAATGTCAGAAAAAGAAAAGATGAACACAAAAAGAATATTGCCATAGAAAGAAATTATGGTGACAAGGAAGACCAAGATACAAACTCAGAAGAGGACAACAATGTCAAAACATCTATAAGCAAAACCCCAAAGAAAAAATGGGAAGTGGTCTCAAGCCCAGGAAGAACTCATGGAAGAGCTCAAAAAGGAGCTTAAAAATCATATAAGAGAGGAGTAAGAAAAAAATTGGAAAATAAATGAGAGTAATGAAAGAAAATTATGGAAAAAAAAGTCAACAGCTTGAAAAACTGCTTAAAAATTGGCCAAATGGGAAAGGAGATACATAAATTTGAAGAAGAAAACAACTTCTAAAATAGTATAATTAGCCAAATGGAAAGGAAAGTACAAAAGCTAATTGAGGAAAATAACACCTTAAAACTGAGAACTGGGAAAGTGGAAGCTAATGACTCTATGAGACAGCAAGAATCAATCAAACTAATTCAAAAGAATGAAAAAAAATGGAAGAAAATGTAAAATATCTCATGGGGAAAAGAACTGATTTAGAAAATAGATCCAGGAGACACAGTGTCAGAATCATTACACTACATGAAAGCCATAATCAAAGGAGGAAATGGACAGCATTTTCAAGAAATTATCAAGGAAAATTGCCCTGATCCTGGAACCAGAGGGTAAAATAGGCATTGAAATAATCCACCAGTCCCCTCAGGAAAAGGATCCCAAAATAAAAACTCCAAAGAACATTATAGCCAAATTTCAGAACTACTATGTCAAGGAAAAAAGTACTACAAGCAGGCAGAAATAATTCAAATATCAGGGAGTCACAAGCAGGATCACACAGGACTTGGAAACTGCAACATTAAAAAATCAGAGGTCAAATAATAGATATTCTGGAGGGCAAGGGAGCTAGGTTTACAACCAAGAATCATTTACTACACAGTACACTTACCAAATCACTTACCAAACAATACATCTAGGGAAAAAAATAGTCATTCCAAGAAATAGAAGGATTTCAAGCCTTCATAAGGAGAAGACCAGAACTAAACCTAAAATTTGACCTCCAACAGCAAGACCAAAGAGAAATATAAACATGTAAAAAAGGAAAAGAAAACATGGAATTCAATAGAGCTATATTGTTTACACCCATTAACAGGAAGATGCTACATGTAGCTATTGAAAATTGTATCACTAACAGTACAGATTGAAGGAAAATACATAGATACATTCTATAGGTATAAGGTGAATTTGAGGGAGTGACATTAAAAAATGAAGGATGAGAAAGGGGAGTATAATGGGTGCAGAAAGAATGGAGGGGTAGAATGAAGTAAATTATCTCACATGAAGAAGAAAGAAAGACCTATTATAGTGAGGGGGCAGAGTGATGGGCATTGCTTAAACTTTGCTCTCATCAGTATTGACTCAAAGAGAAAATAATATGCATAATCAGTTAAATATAGAAATCTACTTCACCTGACTGAGAAGTAGGTAAAGAGATCAAGTAAGGGATGGGGTTGGGGCAGGGGGAGGAGACTGACAGAAGGGAGGGCAGATGGTGTGAACTGGTAGACAGAAGTGAAACACTGGTAAGGTGGGGAAGGGTGAAAAGAGAGAGAAGACAAACAGGAGGAAGAATAGGATAGAGGGAAATATACAGTTAGTAATTATAATTTGTAACATGAATGGGATGAATTTCCCACAAAATGGAAGCAGTAGAGTGAATTAAAAACCAGAATCCTAGAACATCTTACTTAGAAGAAACACACTTGAAGCAGGGAGACACACACAGCATAAAGCTAAGGAGCTGAAGCAGAATCTATTATGCTTCAGCTGAAGTAAAAAAGGAGGGGTAGAAATCCTGATCTTAGTCAAAGTAAAAGCCAAAATAGACCTAATTAAAAGAGATAAGGAAGGAAATTATATCTTGCTAAAAGTTAACACAGACAATGAGGCAATCAAATTAGAAGAGCAAGGAAGAATCGACCTGTCAGACCTATGGGGAGGAGAAGAATTCACAACCAAACAAGACATAGAGAGCATTACAAAATGTAGAATAATTTTGATCATACTAAATTGAAAAGCTTTTGTACAAACAAAACCAATGCAACCAAGATTTGAAGGAAAGCAGAAAGCTGGGAAATAATCTTTATGGCAAATATTTCTTATAAAGGGCCCATTTCTCAAACATATAGATAACTGAGTCAAATTTATGAGAAAGAAAGCATTCCCCAAACTGATAAAGGATCAACGGGTATGAACAGGCAGTTTTCAGAAGAAGAAGTCAAAACCATCTATGGACAGATGAAAAAGTGCTCTAAATCACTTTTGATTAGAGAAATGCAAATTAACACCACTCTGAAATACCATCTTACACCAGTCATATTGGTTAATATGACAAAAAAAAGTAAAATGATAAATACTGGAGAGGATGCAGGAAAATTGGGACATTAATGCACTGTTGGTAGAATTAAGAACTGAATTCAACAACTGATTCAACTGATTTGACTTTATAGCTGCCCCATTTATGGTGGCAAAATTTTATAACCTCAAGGAATGCCCATCAATTGGGGAATGACTGAACAAGTTATATTATATGAATATAATGGAATACTATTGTGCAATAAGAAATGGTGAAGAAGCATATTTCAGAAAAACCTGGAAAGACTCGTACAAACTCATGCAAAGTGAAATGAATCAAACCAGGAAAACACTGTACACAGTATAAGCAACATTGCGTGATGACTATCTTGAATGACTCAGATTTTCTCAGCAACACAATGATCCAAGATAAGTATAAAGGACTCAGGAAGGAAAATGCTATCCATATAAAGATAAGGAACTGATGGATGCTGAATGCAGGTCAAAGCATATATATATTTAGCTTACTTTATTCTTTCTCATGTCTTTTCTCCCTTTATGATCTGTTTCTCCTTCCACACCTGTGATGAATGTGGAAATATGTTTCACATGAAAGCATATATAAAAACTATATCAAACTGCCTACAATTTTCAGAAGAGGAGAAAGAAGGGAAAAAAATTTGGAACTCAAAATCTTCTAAAAATTACTGCTAGAATTTTTCTAGATATGTAATTTTGGGAAAAAAAATAAAATACTAATTAAAGAAAATAATCAATGATCACCATTCTACTCTTTTAAAAAAATCCAATATAAAAATAAAAAAGTAAATATTAATGAAGAATATCCTAAAAGGAGGATTAAATAGCATTTTGGGGGTCAGCATCATTTAGCAGAAAATATTAGCTTTGGAGTCAAAGGACATAGATCCAAATCATGCCTTTGATGTGTGATCATGCCTGTTAGTGTGATAATGCCTAATGCCATTATCATGGGCAAATTGCTGAGAAAAATGATTGCCAAATAACAAATTATTGGGGGGGATCCTTGATCTTTCCCAAAAATTTATACCACCTAGACTGTCTTATCTAGTTGTAATTTTTGCCACACCCAACTAAAAACTTATAAAGAATTTTATCTTAAAGTGAACTCCAGCCCATTTTGTTCTACTGTGGCAGGAGTGCAGATCCTGGGCCTCGGTGTAGGTCCTTTCTCTAGATTGCCCAAGGTTGGAGGTGACATAAAAGTCACATCTTCCAGCTTTTCATTAGAATATGTCTACCCCTCATTATAATATTAATTTTCTCTCATTATTTGTTAACCAATCAGAGTCGACTGACGCACTTTTCTAATAGCATATAAGCATTTAATGAGTTCCATGATGGGTCACTGGTATTCAAGAGTGTCATTGACCTTTTTTATTAATTATATGCTAGCATGATTAATAAAATGATTAATTACTCAGAAACTATTTCTCTCGAACTTTTCATACATCATACTACTTAATTCTGTGCTTCAGTGTCCTCATTTATAAGTTAGAAGGCTGTACTAGATAGCCTCTAAGGCAGTGGTTCTCAACCTGTGGGTTGCGACCCCTTTGGGGGTTGAATGACCCTGGTCACAGGGGTAACCTAAGACCATCGGAAAATACATATTTCCGATGGTCTTAGGAACTGAGACACTGCTCCTTTATCTGTCTCCAGGTGGGCCCGCCCAAATGCAGATGCGCCCACATATGAGTATTAAAGAGTCATGGCATTAGGAAGGTTGAGAACCATTGCTCTAAGGTAATTTTTAGATCAAAATCTTGAATGATTTCATGACAAAGGACAATTCTTGGGCTCTCTGTATATGGAAAGTGAAGTCATAAATTCATACAAATATCTGGATAATTTATCCCTGAACACTTGTTCATTTCTTTTTTTCTTCTTTGATCCAAAATATGTCTAGTTTGCTTTAATTTCCCAATAAATAATATGTATGTAGACTTAGACATAAAATGGTTCATAAAACTTTATTTTGTATTTTCCACCACAAGGCATTTATTAAATTATCTTCGTGCATAGAATTATGTTAAGTGCTATTCAAAAATAATTATGTAGACACAATCCTTTCTATCTGCAATTAAATTCCTATAGTATCTAGCCATTAGTCAGAGTTCTTAAAAAGCTGCAGTCATCTACTTATTTTTATTTCAACTTATACTTAAAGAATGCAGAAGTATACTCTTATATTCCTAACATAAACTTTTCAATTAGCCTCTCCCAGGATCCCACTTTTTTATCTGCAGGGATTAATTATAATCTCCTCTATCTGGCATTCAAAGCCTTCTGCAAACTTGCAGCATTTCACCAAGTCAGTCATATTACCTATTACTTCCCTACATGCAACCTCTTACCCAGTATGTTTTCCCCAAACCCCTAAAATGAACCTCAAATCACATTCTCATTTTATAGAGGAAGAAACTGAAGCCCTAAACAATGACTTGCCAAGGTTATATGGTTAGCAAGTTACAGTCAAGATTTGAACTCAGATTTAAACTCTAATTCTAGTCATCTCAGATTATATTCTGCCACCTCTCATCAATACATTTATCTAGTTACTTGACAATGCTGTAAATTCAAAGCACTCTGTTTCTCACTGATTGGTCAATAATAGGCCCAAGCCCAAGCCTCATTTGGTCATTGTTTGGGTTTTGATGGCTCAGAATGAGTAATCATGGTAATTGTTTCTGTTATGTCCAGAAATCCTCAGAAACCCTCAGGGTCTTCCACTGGCAGGTTTTTTTTTTTTTTGAGTAGGCAAACTAGGCTGTCTTTTGCCTCATTTCTTACCTAACCATAAATCACAGAATGTATGTTGCCTCAGAAAGACTGAGACCTGGAAAAGACCTTAGCATAAAAAGATCAAGGTCTTCCACTACATCTGGGGATAATCTCTAGTTATCCTGACCTATATCTTTCCACTGGACTCAGATCAGATGACCCTGGAGGAGAGAGTGAGGCTGATGAATTTGTGTAGCCCTGACTCACTTAAATCCAATTCCTTTGCAAATCAAGACATCACTCTCCTGACGTCATTGATCCTCTTCCAGAACCAAAGACAAACAACAATAGACGAATAGCAGTAACTGATGCACTGGAGACCCAAATGGAGAGTTCCAGTTGGGCAATGTTCCCTCCCTTTGTCTTTCCTTCCTTTTCTGTCTCTCTTGCTCATTCCTTCCCTCTCTCCTTCCTTCCTTTTTTTTTATCCTTCCTTTTTCCTCTACCTCTGTACACATGAGGAATCATACCCTTACAAAGGAATATAAATTTTTATTGCTGAAACCTCACAGGACATCTTGGGGTTTGGGAGCTAGATTTTTTTCTCTTTCCTACTTATTTATTTTATCATTAAAAAAAAAAAACTGGGACAACTAACTCCTTTGTCCCATGTAGTTTCATTTATGATTTCTTGAAGCATTACTTTGGAAAGCCAGGCTTTGATAAAAGTCATTGGGATTTGAATGGAGCTACTTGACCATGTCTTAAACCCAAATCACTTTGGCTGTTACTGATTGGTTAATAATAAGTCCCAGTCCAAGCTTCACCTGGTCATTGTTTGGATTTTGATGGCTCAGGGTGAGTGTAAATAGCAATTGTTTCTGTTCTGGCCAGAAACCCTGAAGGTTTTCCCCTCCCAATTTGACTTTTTTTTTTTAGTAGACAAACTAGGTCATCTTTTGCTTCATTTATCACCTAGTCCTAAATCACAGAATGGTTGTTTCTGTGGGGATTAAAATTGTCCAACCTGCCATAAAAAGACTGAGGCAGAGTTCTCATCCAATACCACTTTATTAAAGGGTCCATGTTCCCCTTTAATGAAGTGGACCTTAGATCTTCCTCATGATCTGAGATGTCCCCTTCTTCTTGGACCTTGTTTTTATAGGGTTTGATACCCAAATACGCAAAAGAGACATGATAAAATATAAAATCCCATTGGTTGACATATGGTACATAAGCTAAAATAAGCAAAAATGATCTGTCAGTAGGGTAATGAATTGGGTGAAACAAGGAATATCTTCATTGACTAGGTGGTCATAAGATGGATGAGCTCCATGTTAGATTAGGCAGAAGGAGATGGTACAAGTGCTCCAAGAACATATCTGGCTGACTTTCTGTATAACGCTACTACCTATGCTTGGTTTGGTCATGTAATTTGAGGAAAACAGAATGGAAATATTTTTGTCAGCATTCTTGTGCAGATGAGTTCCATAGCTGTTAAACAAGTAATGAACATTACTTCAAAGTTTGAGCCCTATTGTACTGTCCTTCTATCAGAATCTGTATTCCTATGTGATTTATACAAAGTATGGATTCATACATTGCTTATTCTTATACCAATTGACTAGATATGTATTACCAGATGAATATATTACAATAGTGAATAACAATCATTACCCCTTATGAAATCATAACAAACTAAAACTGATTAGAATTTGAGTAGGAGTACTCAATGAATCATCTTTCTCTTTGCCTCAGACAAATGAAGACTTAGGAAAGACCTAAGCATAAAAAAGATCTAGGTTTCCCACTGCATCTAGGATCATGTCCAGTTATCCAAACCCATGTCTTGCCACTGAACTCAGATGACTCTGGAAGAGACAATGAGGCTGATGACTTTGCACAGCCCTGCCCCATTTAAATACAATTGACTTGAAAGTCAAAACATCACCCTCCTGATATCATTGGTTCTCTTCTAGAACCAAGGACAAACAACAATGTGTGAGTAATAGTAGCTACTCCACTGGGGGACCCAACTGACCAATTCCACTTGGGTAATGCTCCATCCCTATAATTTTGGAATGAAAATAGTATTTTGAATTCTTTCATTAAAAATATTGAAATCCAAAATTTAATGTAAAGAATTTGATGCAGCTAGTGCCAGATCTATTTAATGCTTAGCATAGACAAATCCTTGACAACGTGAATGATTTCTTGACTTTCTCTTTCTCTTTCTTGACTAAGAAAATCAGAAGAAAAGAATTCCTCCCCCCCCACCAGAAACAAAGTTTCTTAAGGCCGGGTCTGTTTCATTTTATTGTTTTCATCCCTATCAAGTACTTTTTTTTTTTGTCTTATGTTATGGGAAGGGCTCAATAAGGATTTTGAAAATCATGTAGGAGAGGTAGAGGAAAATTGGAATGAGAAACAAGAGTGATGGAAAAAAAAATGAAAAACAAGTCAACAGCATGGTAAAGGAGACACACAAAAATACTGAAAAAAATAACAGCTTCAAAAATAGAATAGGTCAAATGGTTAAAAAAAAAAGGTTCAAAAAGCCAATAAGGAGAAGAATGCAGAAGAAAAGCAGAATTGGACAAATGAAAAAAAGAGGCATAAAAATTCACTGAAGGAAAAACGCCTTAAAAACTTGAATTGACTAAAAGGAAAAGGAGGTACAAAAGCTCACAGTAGACAATAATTCCTTAAAAATTAGAATTGAGCAAATGGAAACTAATGACTTTAAGAAAAATCAAGAAACAATGAAACAAAACTAAAAGAATGAAAAAAAGGAAGGCAATGTGAAATATCTCCTTGGAAAAATAACTGACCTGGAAAATAGAACCAGGAGAGATAATTTTAAAATTATTGAATTACTTCAGAAAATGAGCCTAGGCATCATCTTTCAAGATATTAACAAGGAAAACTGCTCTGATATTCTAGAACCAGAGTATAAAATAGAAATTTAAAGGATCCCCGATTACCTCCTCAAAGAGATCCCAGAATGAAAATTGCCAAGAATATTATAGACAAATTCCAAAGTTTCCAAGTAAAGGAGGAAATATAGGAAGCAGCCAAAAAGAAACAACTAAAGAATTGTGAAGCCACAACTTCTACATTAAAGGATCAGAGGACTTGGAATATGATATTCTGGAGGGCAAGGGAGCTAGGATTACAACAAAAAATCACCTACCCAGCAAACCTGAGTATAGCCCTTCAGTGCAAAAAATACACATTCAATGAAAAAGAGTATTTTCAAGCATTCTTGATAAAAAGATCAGAGCTGAATAGAAAATTTGACTTTCAAATACAAGACACAAGAGAAGCGTTAAAAGACAAGCAGGAAAGAGAAATCATAAGTGATTTAATAAGGTTAAACTGTTTACATTCTTCATGGGAAGATGATACTTATAATTCATAAGAACTTTCTCAATATTAGGGTGGTTAGAAAGAGTATATATTTATAGAGGGCAAAGGAGTGAGTTGAATATGAAGGGATGATTACTAAAAAATAAAATTAAGGGGTGAGAGAAGAATGCAGTGGGAGAAAGGGAAAGGGAAAAGTAGAATGGGGGGTAAATTACCTCACATAAAAGAGGCAAGAAAAAGCTTTTACAGTGTAGTAAAAGAAGAGAACTTGAGAGGGTGTGGGTAAACCTTACTTTCATAAGAATTGACTCAAAGAGAGAGAATAAAATATGCATTCTTTTGGGTATAGAAGTCTATCTTACCCTACAGCAATGGTTCTCAACGTGTGGGTTATGTTCAATTTGTAACAATGAAAATACATCCTGCATATCAAATATTTACATTATGATACATAACAGTAGCAAAATTGCAGTTATGAAGTAGCAAAGAAAATAATTTTATGGTTGGGGGTCACAAAAACATGAGGAACCATATTAAAGGGTTATGGCATTAGGAAGGTTGAGAACCACTGCCCTACAGGAAAGTAGAAGGTAAACAGTACTAAACTCATGACTGATGTCTGTCACAGGATCATAAGATCTTAGACCTGAAATTGATCTTAAACACCCTGACAGATTCTATTTTTTTGTTGTTTGTTTTATTTTGTTTTTGACTTTCTTTGTATCTTCAACACTTAGTTCAATTCCTGGAACACAGAAGGCACTAAATAAATGCTAGTTGAATGACTGACTGAAAGGCTTAGGCTCCTGGTTCTATTTTCCAAGTCAGTTATCCCATGTAATCCCAGCACAACTTCTTTATTTAACAGATAAGGAAACTGAGCCAAAGAAAGATTAAATGTTTTGACCAAGGTCATGTAGATATTAAGCGTTAGAGGCCCCTAGAAAAGCACTTTGTAAACCTTAAAAGTCTTATTAAACACAAGTATCAGTGATGATGATAAAATCCAGGATAGAAAAAATAAGAGCAGTAACTCCCTACTTAATATTTTAGTCCTATAATCTTTTTTTAAAAATATTTTCATGACTCTGGTACGGGGGCTAGAGAACTGACCTTGGAATTTTTGTAGCAGTTCTGTCATGAAAACAGCTGTGTGATCTTGGGTAAAGCTCTTAATTTCTATTCTAGATAAACTTTCTTTGGCACAAATGATGAATTTAGGCTTAGTCATCTCCTAGCTCCCATCTAGCCCTAAAATTCTATGATTATATTCATCATAGGAAGTCCTGTAGTCCTTATACAAAAAAGTATGGGGCAGCAGGAAGAACACTGGTTTAGGAATTGAGGGACTTTAATTTAAATTTTGACTTTATTACTAATTGTATGATCTTGAGTCATTCATTTAATTTCTTTGGGCCTCAGTTTCTTAATCTGAAAAAATAATGTTGGGGTATAATAGATGATGTTTAAGGTCCCTTTCCAGTTTTTACAGAAGGAGTTATTACCTATTTCTGTACATGAACTTTATCATGCTAAGAAATGTTTCTGAACCATTTTACTCAATATATTTTGAAATAAAACTTTTAAACAAAAATGTATTTCTCTATGAAAAAAACAGAACTAATGTGTAGAATAGTTATCACTTACATAACACATTAGGGGTTTCAAAGTAGTATAAATATGATGCCTTGCTTGATACAGCAAAATTATTAGATAGATGCTATTGTTCTCTACATCTAACCAGAAGAAACTGGGGAGACTGAAAGAGGTTGAGTAACTTATTCAGGGTTATCTAAAGTAAGGATTTAAGTCCAGTCTTGTTCAGTGTCACTCAGCTAATAAGTGTGATTTGAACTCATGTCTTCCTGACTTCATCTAACATTCATACCCACTGCACTTGCCTTCTCTAAAATCTTAACTGTATAGTATCTTAGTATTGGTAATATCAGTACTTATTATCAGTAGAAAATTCTCTTTGAGCTAATGTTCAACAATTCATTAACTATATTGTACCAAGCACTGGAAATACAAAAAGGAAAGAAAATGTAGCCTCTGTCATTTATTCAGCAGGCATAGTAACAAGGGGAAAGTACTAGATTCTAAATTCAAGTCCTGCCTCTGATATTTACAGGTATCTTTGTCCCCAACACTTCTTTCAGATTACTTTTTATGTTCTGTCTTCCTCCAGAAGAATGTTAAGTTTCTTGAGGGCAGAGACTACCTTTCCTTACATTTTTATTTATATTCCTAGCAATAATGCTTACAAAATAATAAGATCTTAATAAATGCTACTTAACTGACTGACTAATAGCCCACTTCTCAGTACATCAACTTAATTGCCCAGGATAATAGCAAAGCTTATTGTAACACAACAGTAAGACCAAATATCATCATGCTTCCTTTTTCCTCCATTCTAATGTAGAATGACTCTTGGCAAAGAACTCTTGGCTACTCTGCATGTGTGGCACAGATTTCCAATGTTTTATGTATTACTCTGAGGACAATTCTAGGAATATGATGTCCTATCCACACATTAGTGAAAAAAAAAATGGCAGACTGACATCAAAACATATCTATGTCATTACTTTTAACCACAAAATATGTAATTCCCAATCTTGTTAAAATCTGTTTATTGACCATTTTTTAATATTAATGCTTAAAACAACCTTTCTAAAGCTTTCTTGAAAACCACTGAAAGCCAGCATATGCATTTTTAATTGAACTTTATTATCTCAAAAAGAAATATCCAGAAAAGAACCTCAGGCTAATATGTAAACTATTGCAAATACTTTTGGAGTAATTCCATTTTATTATAGATTCCTGTTTTCCCCTTTCCTGAAGAGTTAAGAAGCAAACTAAAACTTGTCTACTGTTCATAGGATTTCACAATACTTTTCATTTCTGTTGTTTTGTGGATACATTTTGCACCATAATGTGAGCTTAAAGAACAACAGGAATCAACTCTTGGCAAGACTACCTGGTACTAACCCAAAAGAAGTCATTCTCCCTTTGGAAGGAGCCCCAAGAAACAGAAACAGAGGCAGGTTTTTGGCTATCTTTGCCCTGGAATATTTCTAGCAGAGTGGAAGAAACTTTTCGTTTCTTGAAATATGGCACTCCAGGGATGGAGGAACTCAGAAACTGGCTTACTTCCTGGGTTTTGGATTTGTGCTTGTCTGATCATTCCAGAGCAAGCACTTTCAAAGTCAATTCCCTGTTTTCACATTTCTAATCACAAGGTGTAAGAACCTAAACCATATTGAAAATTCTGATGTTCAGAGCACTTCTGTACCCTGTCCCCGGTCAAATCAAAATCCCTCTTTTCTGGAATCAGACTAAAATGACAACAAAATGCACTCCAAATTTTAAAATAGCCGCAGAAGAATCAACACACCTCTGATACTGTGAGATCCTGGGTAAAGTCAACAAATGTCTCAGAGAACTAAGGAAGTTCCTAGGAATTATCTCCTAAAACTTGTACTGGTTTTTATGTAAAATGCTGGGGGAAGTTCTCACATACTGATGAAATCAGAAATGCTTGTTCTTTATCTTCATAATCGTATTATAAACAATAACAAAACTACTTAGGATCTAAGTGTATTATAAAAAGCACATATTCTATTAAATTATAGAAATGCTTGTTTTATTTCTTAAGTTCAGAATAAAATGATTTCTTTTAAAATACATATTTTAACAGGTTTCCTTGGAAAATGGATGTATGTGCCTGCCTGTATATGCCTGTCAGTTTTCACTGATGCCTCTCTGTGCCAAGTTTCTTAATGCTTTGAAGTTTTGAAAACGCTGACTTTCAAGGATATTTCATGTTACATTTCCCAGGTCAAGGTCTACACATTATCACTCATAGATTTACGACTAGGAAGAACTTCAGAGTTCTTCAGTAAATCAAACAATAAACATTTATAAAGTACCTACTATGTGCTAGGCATTGTGCTAACCCTGGAAGTACAAAGAAGGGTAAAAAGTCCTGACTCTCAAAATGCTCACAGTCGAATGAAGGAGGCAACACTTGCACTTTTGTTCTGCCACCGGTCTTCAATGACTCAGGAAGAGAGTGAGAGTGAAGATTTTATGCAACTCTGCCCCACTTAGGCTCTATTCATGTGCATATGAAGACATTACCTGGTAATGTTATAGGTCGTCTTCAAAAACTAAGGACAAACAACAGCAACTTATAAACAAGCTATATACAAAAAAAAAAAAATTGGGAGAAGTCTCAGAGGGAAGGCACCAGAATAAAAAGGGCCTAGGAAAAGCTGTCAGATGAAGGTAGGATTTTACCTGGGACTTGAAGGAAGAAAGAAAATAGAGATGAGGAGGGAGTATATTACAAGTATGGGGGACATGAAAATGCCATTACATTCTTATTTTAGAGATGAAGAAACTGAGGGTCAGAGGAGCTACATGATTTGTCCAAGGTAACAGGTAATAGATAACCAAAGCAGGATTTCAATTCACGTTTTGTGACTGAGTCTAGTACTCCTACTTTGCCATGTAGCTTCTTCAGATATTTAAGAGACATGTTGCTGTTCTGTAGTTTCAGTTGTTTTCTACTCTTTGTGACCTCGTTTAGGATTTTCTTGGCAAGGATGCTGTAGTGGTTTGTCATTTCCTTCTCCCTTTTATTTTGTAGTTGAGGAACTGAGTTAAGTGGGGTTAAGTGACTTGCCCAGGGTCACATAGCCAGAACATGTCTGAGGCCAAATTTGAACACAGAAATATGAGCTTTTCTGCATTCAAGTCCAGCACTCTGTCCACTGAGCCATCTAGCTGCCCATGTAAGGGCCTATACTGTGAAAAACAAGAACTATTTCTTGCCTTAATGGAGATTAAACTCTATCTTGTAGCTTTGACATGTTCATAAATCTATAAAATTAGACAACAGATATGCAATAACTATAATATTAATATATTAAATTAACTATAATATAAGCCTAAAATTCTAAAGTAGAATAGAATATTCAAAGTTCTAGGCAAGGTCTTCCTTAACCTATGCACTTCTGAGATCTGCCCTCTCTGACCAAACTCAGCCTATTGAGATCAGAGATGGTCTTTCCTTACCTGATACTGTCTAAGAGAATTTTTCCCAGACTGCCCCCATCATCTCAAAAATTGTACCTGAATACTAATTAAGGAAAATACAGAGAAGTTCAGGTTTGTAGAAACATCTAAAAATGATACTATATAACTTAAAAGGTTTCAGCTGTATTATTCTTAAAAGTTCATTTGTTTAATTTCTGCTTTGTTTTTATCTTTCAAAACAATTTTAGGGCTACTGACTCTGATCTTCATGTTACAAATATTGTTATATTTTTGCCTTTTCTAATAATGACCATGGTTAATAAGATTTAGGACTATAAACTCTAAATTTTTCTCTGGGTTACACTCTTCATTCTCCCAGAATTTCTTTAAAATGTCCCAGAAGGGAGAACAGGAAGGCAAAAGGGAAAGAGTCAACCTTACTCTCACGGAATTTGGCTTAGGGAAGGAATGACATAAACTCTAAACTGGGCATCTTGCCACATAGAAGAGTAGGGGGAAGGGGGATGAGAGGTGGGGTGATG
>CM053586.1:150412578-150431558 GCA_028646515.1 Pseudochirops corinnae | reverse complement strand
CTTTGTCCTAGCAATATTACTATTAGGTCTATTTCCAAAGATGATTAGGGAAAAAGGAAAAGAACCTATATGTTCTAAAATGTTTATAGCAGCTCTCTTTGTGGTGGCAAAGAACTGGGATATCCATGGTATATGACTGTGATAGAATATTACTGGGTCATAAGAAATAATGAACTAAATGATATTAGAAAAACATGAAAAGATTGAAAACAACAAAGAGTAAAATGAGCAGAACCGAGAGAACATGATATACGATAACAGCAATTTTGTCTTACACACACACACACACACACACACACCTTTTTGTGTCTAATGATAGACATTTCCAGGATGAAGGGTGAGAGGGAAGAAAATAGGGAAAAACAATTTACATGACAATTTTTTTGTATATTTCAAAGGAATAACCAGTTGTACATAGTAGATTTGCAATTTTATGTGCAATCATCTTTTTTTATACTATTGTTATAGAAATGCTTGTTTTATTCCAGAAATTAAAAACAAAATTAAAAAGAAAGTATCAGAATGTTTCACTGTGCTCATTTTTCTTCATTTAGATAAATCAAAATCTTACCTTTAAAGTGCCACTTTCAATAAATAAGTGAATAAAAAATTTTCCTATTGAGGCTGTGTCATGTTTGATGAAAAGAAGGAGTCCATGAGAATTATAGGCCTGAAATTCGACAGAGAAGGTATTTTGTAGGTGGAGAAGCACCCCCTGGAATTTTAGATAGGAGTCCCCAAAGTACTGCACGTAGCTGAAATCTGTGGAGGCAGATAGAAAAGGAAGTTTAATTTATTCATAATTGAACACTCAATTGCTTGTTTTTCCATCTAGGATGTTTCAATGTATTACTTTGATAGTGCCAAAATAGTTTTGTGTTTGATCATATGGGGAGTGTCAATTTTTCCCCCAGTTTAACTATTTATAAATGTAGTCTTATTTTCCTTAAGCATAGAAATATATAATCCAAACTAGCAAAATATTTTCTCCTCTATGGAATCACTGAGCACCATGATTCCCTGTAAATTAATCATAGCTTATCAAATAAAGTTTGAGTCTCATTTTGAATACAGGTTGTTGATAGTTCCTTTAAAAAATCTTTATTAATATTCATAATAACTAAAACCTATTTGGATTATCTTCCATTTGACTATGTCATTAAAAATATCTGTTAAACTTATGCATTTCTTTTCCTGTGATCTGCCTTTCATGGAGATATTGATAATCTATGACCCTGGTGTTTAAATATTTCCTGAAAGCCAGATACTCCAACCCCCAATCTTGTGCTTTAAAAAAGTAAGAGCAATGTGTTGTTTATATTATTTGTCTATAATAAAGGTATGATATATGAATGCAATTACAATGCATGACAATATATACATTTTGTAGAATATCTAACAGCATAGTCCATTTTCAAGCTAGAATGTATAACCTCTCAGTATCTGTTCTAAGTACAATGTCTTCCCAATATGAAATTTCAAGTAATTATTTTGAGCTTCACAAGGAACTTACATAATTCCTTACATTAAACTATAAAGAGATAATTTGTCAAAGCTCAAAGCAACATTTCTTTTTCAATATTTTATTGATATTGTCTGCATTTACAAACATATTTTCTCTTCCACTACCAATGGAGTCATCTCTTATAATAAAGGGGTAAATGGGGTAAATTAATAATACTAACCAATATATCAATTTAATCTGAAAATATTTGCAATGTTACATACCACTAGCCCCCCACCTCTACATATCAGGTCAAATCAACAGCATTTATTTAGTAATAACTATGGGTCAGGCATTCTGCTGAGTGCTAGAGATACAATGGAAGGCAAAAAAAAAACCCAAACAAAACAAAACAAACAAACAAAAACAAACCCTGTCACTGTTCTCAAGGAGTTCACATTCAAAATAAATAATTATGAACATACTGGATTTAATTATGATAGTATAACATGATATGACAAGATATGATGTGATACAATGTAGTATAGTAAAGTACAGTGATAGACAATGTGATGCAATAATGTGACATAATGTAAATTGGAAGTAAATGTAGAGAGAACACATTGGCATTGAGGTTGATCTGGAAAGTCTTGCAGAAAGTGAGATTTTAACTGATTTTTGATAGAAGCCAGAGAAGCCAGGAGGTAAAGCCCAGAATGGAGAATATTCTAGGTCTGGGAGTATCCAGTAAAAATGTGTCTGGAGATGGAATATTCTACTTGAGGAATAACAAAGAGATCAGTATCATTGAATCATAGAGGATGTGGAGAGGAGTGAAGGATAAGAAATTTGGAATGGTAGAAAATATCCAGTTGAATAAAGACCTTTAAAAGCCAGAAAGAAGATTTTGTATTTGAACCTGGAGATAATTTGGAGTCAGTAGAGTTTACTGAGTAGGAAGGTGACATGCTCAGACCTGCTCTTTAAGAATGTAATTTTGGCCATTGAGTGGAATGGGTAAAGATCAACTATAAGACAATTATAATAGTGTGATGTAATAAGGCAATAGTCTAAGAGGAGAGAATGGGCATATATGAGAGATGTTGTGATGGTAGAATCAAAAAGAGTTGGCAATGGGCTGGATGCAGCAGGTGAGAGTGAGAATGAAGTGTCAAGGCTGACATTTAGGTTATGGGTAACTGGGAAGATACTGATATGCTTGGTAATAATACGGGAATTGGGAAGAGATTCTTGGGAAAAAATAATGAGTTCAATTTTGAATATGATGAGTTTAAGATATCTATGGGACATCCACTTGGAGATGTCCAATAAGCAGATAGAAGTGTGAGTCAGAAGAAAGGTTATGGATGAATAAATCTGAAAGTCATATACTAAGTAGTGATAATTAAATACATGGAAGCTGATGAGATCACTGAGCAAGAAGAAGGCCTAGGACAGAGTCTTAGGAGAAACTCTCAGATAATGAGCATGGTGGGTCCCAAGATCCCACAAAGAAGATTGTGGTGGCATTGGTCAATTAGGAGAACCAAGGGGGAGCAGTGACATGAAAACCTAAAGAGGGTATAGAGGAAAATATGGTGATTGATTATGCCAAAGAATTCTGAGAGGTCAGGTATATTGTAAATTGAGAAAAGACAGTCAAATTTGGAAATTAAGAAATCATTGATAATTTTGAAGAAAATTGTTTTCACTGAATGATTAAAGTGAGAAACCAGGCTGTGGAGAGTTAAGAATAGACTAACAGAAATGGAAACTAAGTCACAGATTAGGGATGGATTTCTTGAAGAGTTTAGCCTTTGCATGTCAAGTGAAGGAGATGAATTCCTGTATCTCTTCTATAGGGCCAAGATTGGTCAATATAATTAAGCAACATTCAGCTTCGTCTTCGTGTTATTATTATTATTGTCTCCATTTAGCATGTTGTAGTTATGTAATTGTTTTCCTAGTTCTGCTTACTTCTTCACATAAGTTCATATAAGTTTTCCGGTGCTTAATTTTTAACTTTCACCATGTCATATAGCACAATAATATTCCAATATATTCATGTCCTCTGACACTGCCACCATTTTAGTTTAGGCCCTTATTTCCTCATGCCTAGATTGTTACAACAACCATCTAGTTCAGTGGTTCTCAACCTTCCTAATGCTGGGATCCCTTTAATATTCATATGTAGATGTATCTGCATGTGGGCAGACCTGCCTGGAGACAGATAGAGGAGCAGTGTCTCAATTCCCAAGACCATTGGAAATATGTGTTTTCCGATGGTCTTAGGTGACCCCTGTGACCCTTGTGAAAGGGTCATTTGATCCCCAAAGGGGTTGCGACCCACTGGTTGAGAACTGCTCACCTAGAATTTTCTCCCTCCTCAGTTCAACCTTCTGAATGGAATAAAAGTGAAAACTTTTCATGTAACATTCTAGAAATCTAAACAGAATTGTAATAAAGTACCAAAGACTTAGTAACCTAGGCTGGGAGCCTGAGACACTTGCCTTACTTCCCTGGTCATAAGTTGAAGTTTTTGCTAAGCTTAGCTAGGCATAGGAGGGGAAAGCCCAGACCCTGCAAATTTAACTGCAAGCCTGAATGAATGTTTCAGACTTGCTTCCACTGACCACCACCTGACCTGTACAAATACAAAACTGGAGCTCCTCTTGCAAAACTCTGGGCAGGTCACCATGTCCTAAAATCCCCAATGATTCATAAAATATTGTCTGCTTTCATATCTGTATTGATACTGTTAGAACATTTATCTTCTGCTTTCATATCTAAGTTGATACTGATGACATAGTTTGTCTGTTTTCATGTCCACTAGACATGTACCTTCTGCTTTTTGATATTACTGACATTTTGCCTGCAATGCCAGCAGATTTTTGTGGTTAAGATTGTGCACCACCATTCCTAATTAACAGGAACAGAACAGAACAAGAGAGGGTGGAAAGGGGTGGTCTTTTGGGTATATAACCAAGCTTTGCATTTTGTATTTTGCCTCCCCTACTAGACTGCCTCTGGTAGCAAGATCGCCCTTCTTGCAAGGAGAAAAAATTGAATAAGTCCTTCCTGTGTTGACTTGGAGATACCTCTGCTTATTTTTATTTGGGCAAGGGTCATCTTTGTCCCACACACTTCTGACTTCAATGGCTTCCTTTAAGTTCCAATTAAATCCCTTCTTTTACTGGAAGCTTTCCCCAATGCCTCTTAATTCCAGTACCTTATATATAGATAGCTTGGTTTGTGTATATTTGTTTGCATGTTGTCTCTCTTATTGGATTCTAAACTCCTCGAGGAAATGTACTGCTTTTGCTTCTTTTTGCATCACTTGCACTTACCACAGTGCCTGAAACCTAGTAGGTGCTTAATAAATGTTTACTGATTGATATATAACAATCATTATAATTGCTACTCCTCCTTTAGTTTCAGTAATTTGTTTTTGTCGTCGTTGTTGTTTTTTGGTGATGATTGCTCACTGATATTATGCTGCCTTTTAAAAACTTCCTAATTCCTTTTATTTTCTTATTAATCTTGATGTATTTTCATTCCCCAATACAATAATAATAACAAAAATAGTGCATGTGTGTCTGTGTGCATGTGCACACTCACACACACATGCATGCACAACTCTCCTTTGTTTAGTTAAAATAACAGTGAAGCATATATGTTAGCCCACTTATCCTCATCTTTTCCTCCATATTTGAATATTCTTGTTCTTAGAATTCTAATTATAAGAAATAAAAAATTCCTCCCCCCTTTTCTTTCTTTCTTCACTAGCACTTCTTTTTACTTTACTCTTTGTTTCTTCTCCTACAACTGTCAGGACAAAATTCATCTACCTTCAAATCCTCTGTCTTCTTTGCCCTAATCCTTTGCATTGTTTCTTCTCCTTATTAGGAAGTTAACCTGCAATCAAAATACAGAAACTTCTGATTGCCAAACATGAACATTTCTAAATTTCTCTTGACTATTGTGTTTGTCTTTCAAAGTTCCTTTTTAACTCTTTTGAATTTTCATTAGAAATGTTTGAAAGTCCTCTATTCCATTAAAGATCCGTTCACTTCCCCATTGGGTTGTACTCATTTTTGCAGAGTAAATTACTTTTAGTTAGCAGCCTTCATCTTTTGCCTTTTGGAATATAGTATTCAAACACATCTTCTCACATATACAAAAAAGGTGCCAGGTGTTATATGATCTTGGCTGTGTTTCTTTGGTACTTGAAAACCAAGTTTATGGGTTTTTTTAAAAAGTATTTTCTTTTTCATATTCAATTGCTCTATTTTGGTGATGACCTTCCTGGACCTTTTGTTAGGAAACTTTGGATTTTTTTCCAGGAGCAACTGTTTGATTATTTTTTATTTTTGCTTTGCCCTCTGATTCTGATAGACTTGGGCAATATTCCTTTGTTAGTTTTTGAAAAAAAAATAGTTAGCAAGCATTTTTATTTTTAATCATGGTTTTAAAGAAATGATACTTCTTGGAATACATCTTCTTGAACAATTTTTAAGGTTTGTTTTTCTTGAAAGAAAATCAAATATACCCCCCATTTTTCAATCATTTGATTTTGTTCTAATATTTCTTGTTGTCAATGAAGTCATTGATATCCATTTGACCTTTTCAAATTTTGAAGCGATCTGTTACTTAATTTTTCCACTTTCACTTCTAAGCCTTTTATTTCCTTAAAATCCTTTTCTTCAGTGTTTGTATATCTGTTTTTAAAATCTAGCTTTATTTATTCTATGTATTAATAAAGTCCTTATGGAAAATACATTTTTCTTTTGATTCTTTATTTGCAGTTGACGTGGTCAATCACTTCTTCCAGGATGGATTTTGGGTCCCTCTGGATCTGCCCTTGGTAGATCTTGTTAGCTAGTTCTGATGCTTACTTTTCTTGTGTGTTCCCTTTCCTTTTGCCTGAATACTTTTGTCTTTTTGTTGTTGTTGTTCTGATATTGATAAAGTAACTTACTGAATTTCTTCATCATTACTCAGTCTGGTGTTATTTTTAGATTTTTGCTACAGTAAGTATGTGGAAGATAGGCTTATGTCGCCATTCAGACAATCACTTTGGTCAGAAGGTTAGATGTCTATTTTAACTAGTAATTTATTTTATCAGAAAAAATTATGACTTTCTATAGTCTTATATGTATAATAGCTGGCACATAATAGGAGTTTAGTGTTTGTTAATTTGTTAGTGATTAAGTTAGACTGACTTAGGAGGTTTTATCCCTGAAGTAAAAATTTCAATATCATATTTTCATTTCAGCTTATATCAATTTTTATCAGTATATATTATTTCTCTCATGATTTCCAGATTAGTATTTGTCAGTTTTTATCAAGCAATAATACTGCATTATATTAACATACCACATTTATTCATCTACTTTATCAATGGTCTCCATCTTTAGTTTTTTAGCTCTCTCTCTCTTTCTCTCTCTCTCCTTCCTTTTCCCTCTCCCTCTCTCACACACACACGTTTCTATAAATAATTTACCATAGCAAGAGGAACATTTCTTTCTCACTTTCTTATCTTTGTAGTATTTGCACAGTAGTAGGATTACTGGGTCAAAATGGATAGTTACTTTTCCTACATAATTTTAAATTAATCTTCCATAAGAGTTGGACCAATTAAAAGCTGGACAAGCCATATATTAATACTGTCTCTTCAATTATACCAATTAAATCTGTTATTTGTGTTGAAGTTTAGGGGTTCTGGGACCCTGAAATAGCAACACATAGGTCCTGCCCAAATGAATTTGACTCCAGCCTTCTTTCAGCCAAAGAAATAAAAAAGTTTATTAAAGATCCACCATATTGGGTAGATTGTTAAGGATTATGAACATATACGATGCTTATATTGACAAGCGGACCAGATTGAATCTGAGTCTTTGTGACACTTTTACTAACAAGTGGGTCAGATTGAATTTGAGCACCTTCATGGAAACAAGATGGATCCTATATACAGAAAGAATGAGGAAGGAATATAGGTGGCCAAGTAGTCTGGGGTGACTAGAGGAGGAGTCTAGGAAGGATCTTGTTGGGAGTGGCCACTAGACTGGAGTGACTAGAGTTAAGACACCAGGAAACAAGAAAATGGGGTTTTTGATAGGATCAAAGGTGAAAAGTAGTCAAAGATATCTGAATTTAACAGACACAAGAGGGGCAGGTTAGGTTAATGGTAATAGAAAATTGGGCATAACAATATTGAAAGGCTTATAGTTTCAGTTGAACACAAGATCAAGTGGGAAGGTTCAAGGAGAGTTCAAGGGTGTTCTCATAGCCTGTACTCCATCAATTTGAACAACAACTTTCCAGTAAAGCTCAGTAGAATTTTATAATTCACTGAAAATAGTATGGATAAAAGATGGAGACAAACACAGTATTTAAAAAGTATCCAATGGGGGAGGGGGAGCAGCTAGGTGGTGTAGGGAATAGAGTACCAGCCCTGGAGTCAGGAGGATCTGAGTTCAAATATGGCCTCAGACACAACACTTACTGGCTGTATAACCCTGGGTGAGTCACTTAACACCAATTGCCCCACCACTCCACAAAAGTACCCAAAGAATCTGATGTCCTTTTAATGAGGAATTCTCTTTCATCCTGTCTTTGTATCACTATGGCCAAATGGTGTAATTTGCACATTAAAGAGGTTTAATAAAATCCTTCTTGAATGATACAAAATTCATCTGAAAATTATGTATATGAAAAGACACAAAACATTTGGCAAAGTAAGCAATTTTTAGAATAAGTTTATCTCATCTTGGCAACAGAATGGAGAAAACTTGGATCTTTCAAACCATTTAACAAAAAGTGCATTACTCAGCTATTCAATGGCTATCATTCCTATCAACCAAAATAACATTGTGGCATTGCTGATAGACAACAAGTTATTTTATTGATTGTTCTGAGCATCTTTATCAAAGTGGTCATATATGTAGATGTTGTCAATGTTTCCTAAGGCCACAATTCTCATTTAATTTATTAAGACACTCTGTGAAGCTACAATAGAAATAGATAACGTTTTTCTCCCCCTAACAGGATTTATTTATATCATTCCGTTGTGTCTAATGTAACAGGGGGGTAATGTAAATAACAAAATAAGCAACAACAACAACAACAATGTAACTACAGCTGTATGAAGATACATATAGGGCCAAAGATTTCTCTAATACTCCAAATGATTTGTGAATTCATCATTGTGGGTATTCCATCAAACTCAAATATCAACCCACCATATTCTACTTGTGTCCATGTCCTTCCATAATTTTTCCATAGATGGGGAGGGGGGATTTTACCCCTATGAAATACTGAGGAAGAAAAAAGATATTTAATGGTGGGAAGGTTTCTAGAATGACTGGAGGAGAGAAGTGAAAATACTTAGAAAAGCTTAAATGGAAGTAGTACATTGTGAATAAAATATTAAAGGAGTGGAAGGGCATGATTAAATAAATAGAGAGAACGGAGAATGGCAGGGTGAGAGGATGGGCACCTATTATTTCACAAAGGTAGAGGAAGAAATCACTGTTGTGGAGATTAACAAGCAGAATGGAACGTGAATATTTCATAGGAGATAAAAAGAGCTTTGTGTAAGGTAGTGCTCTCAAACTTTTTGGTCTCAGGTCCCCTTTTACATTCTTAAAGTGGGATTGAAGACTAAGGCCACTCCCCCACCAAGAGTTTTTGTTTATGTTCATTATGTTTACCAATATTTACCATATTAGAAACCAAAACAACTTAGTACTATTATGAAAAAGTTTTGAACTTACAAGCCCCCAGAGGGCCTCAGAGACCCCATGGGTTGCTGGATCACACCTTAAAAACTGCTGATATAGGGGATACGGCATGTAGCAAGGTCTTGAAATCCAGTATAGGGATTTTAAACAGAGTTTGAGAAATTGAGAACTACTGCCAGAATCTAAAAGAAGATAGACATTTTTAGAGGTAATGACTATGGAAGCTAATTCTTTCCATTTTGTGTATAGGATTTATTTAGTGAAGTGTGGTGAAAACATTTCTTATTTCTTATGTTTAATAAGTTAAATTCTGGTAGGCCTTGACTTAGGAAAAGGAGATACATGCCTTTTAAAGTTTGGTGAACAGTTATTTAATGTTTTTTGTGATGGTTGCCATGGAGACTACTGAATGCAAAAGTGATTTTATTCTACATGAGAATAAACTATTAATCAAAACAAGAGAGAGGGAGGGAGGAAGGGGAAGACAAAAAAGGAGACTGGGGAGGGGGAACCCATCAGGAGAACAGAAAGTTCTCTTGAGGAGAACTAATTTGTTAAATAATAGAAAGGACATAAGAATATTTAATCCTGGTGAAGCTGTAACAGTTCTAAAGTCCTGAACAAGCACCCAGGAAGGTCAAACTCCAAGTCACTTAAATTCCATTAAGTTCAACAAACATTTATTGAGCACCTATTGAATTACTTACATGGTATTAGGGAATTTTCTGTTAAGTCTGTTCATTCACAAAATGAAAGGTTTAGATTATATGATTTTGAATTATTTTGACTCCAAAACCAGTATTTTCCCAAATGTTTTCTAGCTTAGAGCAAATACTAAAGAAATGGATTTCTGATAGAATCAGAAGCACTAGGATGGGTAAAAAGAATGTTTTAAAAGGATATCAGCACACTTTGTTCTTAATTCAGGCAAGCCCTGACTAGATGATAACAGTAAAATCAAATTTACAATCTGAGTCATTGTTCCAGCTCCAGCTCTGCCAATTATTTTGATATGACCTAGGACCAAAACTTAATCACCCAATGCCTTAATTCCATCATCTTAAGATAGGTGTAACAATCCATGCAATATCTTCCTCATAGAGAATGTTGTGAAGTTGAAATTGTGTGTGTGTGTGTGTGTGTGTATGTGTGTGTGTAGAGACAGGTGGAAAGAAAAAAAGACAGATAGAGAGAGACAGAGACCCAAGAGAGTTGGAATCAGAAAGACCTGGCTTTAAATCAGGTCTCAAACTTTTAACAGTTGTGTAACCTTGGGCAAACCACTAAACTCAGTCTACTCATCTCTAAATTTAGAGGGTTGAATTTAATGACCTCTAAGGTCCCATCCACATCTAAATTTTGAACTCTATCATATGACTATGAAGGAAACGAAACCTAGACAAATTGTATAATCTGACCCTGAAGTCAGAAAGTTTTAAGTTTAAGTCCCATCCACATACTGGATAACTTCTTCATGCCACAAACAACTCTTAAGACTAGCAGTTACAGAGTAGGTACAGACCTTTGCCAATAGGATGAATTTCCTAATTGCATAGAACAATTGGATATTTGTATGTGTGTATACATGCACAATATATGTACACTGTTTTTGATATCTAATGTATTTGCTGTTTTTCAAGAATTTCCTTCCCAGGTGGTGAAAAAGAATCATCTGAATTTCCCTACTTTGATGAAATCTCTTAATGCTACCATAATGGAACAGAATTATAAGCTTTGCCTTATGATTAAAGCATTCTGCTCTGCTTATGATTGTCAGAATTTTGACCCCATGCCTCAGTCATACTTTCATCCTGGAACTTCCCTTGGCACCTGGGACTTTGTCACTCTAGAATACCCCTTTTCCTTTCTGATTCCCTCCCATTTGTCAGTCCCTTCTTAGGTATCTATTTTGGGGATACTAATAACCTTAAGATCATGCTTTATTCCCTTCCCACCTCTGCTTCTTTCTCTCAAGACTGCAATATTCTTTATTCCATCCTTTCTTCCCCCTCCCTTTTTGAGCTCCTTTCTGTGTGTTTTCATTTCTTCAGATGAATGCAATCTCCTCAAGGACTGGGACACTCTCTCTCTCTCTCTTCCTCTCTCTTTCTCTCTCTCTTTCTGTTAATATTTTTATCCTAGTCATTTAGTACATGTCTTATTAAGTACATAATAAACATTAGTAAATACTTATTACTTTTCCTTATTAGAAGCTATCTATATCCCACAAGGGTCTGAGCAAATTCTCAGGCATTTCTCCTTCCCTATCATGTTAGTTCACAAGAAGGGGGTTGGAGGAAAGAGTCTCTAATGTTGTAGACAGTAGAGTAAGTTGCAAGGAGCTCTTTCTTCACCCTCACTGCAACTTCACTCTTTTACCATGTTTTCAAGGAGGAAGGGAGCCATGGTCCTCTAACTTACATACTTCAGCCTTTCACAGACAACAACTATAGTTTACTGTAGGGTTTAGAAATTTCTTCAAATGGAGAACAGAGCATTGATATCCCTACTCTGCTATGTATTACTGGGGGCAATTGTACTACTTACTATTAAGACTTGTTAACTGAGAATTTGAGCTCATGTTATAAATAAGGAAATGGAAGACTAACGGGAGACAGTGTGATACAGAGGAAAGGGTATTATCTCTTGAATCAGACAACCTGGGTTCAAATTCCACCTCTGATTCTTATGACTTTACCTTGGGGAAGATGCTTATATCCCTCCATCCCATCTCCACCTAGTTCTTAAGGTGCTAGTACTCTAGATCTATAATTGTGGGATCCAATGACTATTGATTTAGACAAAAAAAAAAAAAGACCAGTTGTTACTTTATATGGGGACCATTTACAGACCATTCACTTTACCCAAATGAATAATTGTTGTCATAGACATCATTGCCACATAGAAGCTGTTTGTAACTGGAATTTACAATTTAGGGTCTTGGTAATAACAACAAGCATTTATTAAGTGCCAGTGTAATACTAGATGCTAGGTGCAGCGGTTCTTAACCTATGGGTTATGTTCAATTTGCTACAATGAAAATACATCCTGCATATCAAATAGATTCATAACAGTAGCAAATTACAGTTATGGAGTAGCAATGAAAATAATTTTATGGTTGGGGGTCACCACAACATGTAGAACTGTATTAAAAGGTTGTGGCATTAGGAAGGTTGAGAACCACTGTGCTAGAGAAAGTATAAAGTTTAGATAAGATAATGCTCCTGCTCTCAAGGACCTAACTTTCTCAAAGAAGGAGTCACAAGGATACCTAGGCTGAAAGAGTGTGAATTCTCATTTCAGGGAAGATATTGATTTATTCTGTATCATGTTTATACTTCAATACTTCAAGGATTTATACCTTTATTATGTTTGGGTACTGAACTCTTCACCAGTCTATGACCTATAGCCTTGTAATATATGGTAAAGTTAAGATGGAGTTTGCGGGTTTCTGTGACCAAAAGATTCTTTACCACATGGCCAACCTATGGGTGAACTTTCCTGAACTTTGCTGAGTTTTCAATCAAAACTGTTCTAAATAAAAGCAAAATTGCTTGTATAAAACATATCATGCATTTCTAAAAAATCAGATGAAGAAGGCATATTTTATATTAGTATAAATATGAGGGGGAAAGAGTATATTAATTCTGTGTTTTTAGTCACTTTCATCCATTATTTGACTGGATGTTTTCCTTTCTTTCAGTCTTGGGTATGGTAAGCTGCTGTTTTCTTTAGCTTGATTTCATGAGATTTTGTGTGTAGATCACTCTTATTAAAGAGTTTTTGAAGAACATAATTTTGACTTTCATTTGGGATGTTCATTTCTTTATGAGTTGACACTATATCTTAATTTCCTCTATCTTCACTTTCACCTAGTAAATATAGAGTAAGTAGCAAGAAAGCTGTTTTGCTTATTCTTCATGAAAATCTGAGAAATGTTTCCCAGGGCTTGAAGCTTCCCTTCCCCAGTCACTCAGCAAACATTTATGTGCCAGGTATTGTGATAAGTGCTGGGGTTAAAAGAAAGGTAAACATTTCTTGCCCTTAAGGACCTCATATTCTTTAAGTACTAATAAAGTCTAACTATAAACTATAGTTAATGTTTGGAATTTTTTCACTATAGTCCAGTGAAATTTTCAATGAAGAGGTATAATAATGGCAGCAAAGAATTGAAGAAACCTTTTTGCTTCTCTCATTGTCAATCAGTCAGTTAGTCAGTAAGTATTTATTAAGCTTTTATGCTGTGCCAAGCACTGTGTTAAGCACTGAGAAGACAAAAGTAAAAGCCCATCTCTGCCTTGTACAATAAGGTATAGTAATAAACAAATGGAAGCAGGTCAGCATTCAAATTTATGTGATTATTGCATTCTATCAATTTTTGATTAAATGTAAAAGTAAAAATGTACTTTTTTTTAGTTTTTAAAATAATATTTTATGTTTCCCCAGTTACATCTCAAGACAATGTTTAGAATTCATCTTCACAAGATCTGGGGCTCCAAATTTTTCTACTTCCCTTCCTGCCCTTTCCTCCTTTGAGGAGGCAATTTGATGGTAGGCATTTAATATAGGTCATACATGAGCTGTCATGTAAAACATATTTCCATATTAGTCACAGTTGTGAAAGAAGAAATGGATCAAAAGGGAAAGAAAACCACAAAACAAGAATAGAGTAAGTGAAAAAAAGTATGTTTCAATCTGCATTCAGAGTCCATCAATACTTAATTTGGATGTAGATCACATTTTCCTTGATGAGCACTTTGTATTTGGCTTGGATCATTGTTTTACTGAGTCATTCATAGCTAGTCATCACGCAATGATGATGATACTATGTACAATGTTTTCCTGGGTCTGCTCAGTTCACTTTGCGTTAGTTTATACAAGTCTTTCCAAGTTTTTCTGAAATCTGTCTGTTCATAATTTCTTATTGCACAAGAGTATTCCATTGCATTCATATACCACAGCTTGTTCATCCATTCTCTGAGTGATGGACATTCTCTCAATTTCCAAGATTTTGCCACCACATAAAGGGTTGCTATAAATATGTTTGTACACATAGGTCCTTTTTCCTTTTTTAATGATCTCTTTGGGATACAGACCTAGGAGTGGTATTGCTAGAACACAGGGTATTCATAGCTTAGTTGCCCTTTGGGAATAGATTCAAATTACTCTCCAGAAGGGTTGGATCAGTTCACAACTCCACCAATAGTGCATTAGGGTCCTGATTTTCCCATACCCTTTCCAACTTTTATTATTTTCCTTTGTTGTCATTTTAGCCAATCTGGTACCTCAGAGTTGTTTTAATTTGCATTTCTCTAATCATAAGTGATTTAGAACACTTCTTCATATGCCTATAGATAGCTTTGGTTTCTTCATATGAAAATGACTTGCTAATATGCTTTGACCATTTATCAACTGGAGAATGACTTTTATTCTTATGTATTTGATTCAGTTCTTTATATATTTGAGAAATGAGGACCTTATCAGAACCACTTGCTATAAAGATTGTTTCCCAGTTTTTGGTTTTCCTTCTGATCTTGTTTGAATTGGTTTTGTTTACACTAAAGCTTTTTTTTACTTTAATATAATCAAAATTATCTATTTTGTATTTCATAATGTTCTCTATCTCTTCTTGGTCCTGAATGCTTCCCTTCTATATAGATCAATTTGCCACCCCTGCTTTTTTTTTCAACTGAAGCAAAACAGATTCTACTCTAGTCCTTTATCTTTACTGTGTGTGTGTATGTGTGTGTGTGTGTATGTGTGTGTGTGTGTGTGTGTGTGTGTGTATCTCTGCTTCAAGTGTATTTCTTATAAACAATACATTGTAGGATTCTGATTTTTGATCATTTCTGCTACCTAGTTCTGTTTTATGGTAGAGTTCATCCCATTCACATTCACAGATATGATTACTGTGTATTTCTCTCCATCCTATTTTTCCTCCTGTTTGTCCTTTCCCTCCTTTCACCATTTCCCTCTTCGACAATATTTTGCTTCTGTTTACTGCCTTTCCTGATATTCTCTCTCTTCTATCAGTCTCTTTCCCTCATTCTTTACTTGATCTATTCCCCTCCTACTTCCCTGTATGGTAATAAGGAGTTCTATAATCAATTGATTGTATACATTATTCCCTTTATGAGTTAATAGCTGTGAGAGTAAGGTTCAAGCAATGTCCATCACTCACCCTCCCATCTTTCTCTCCACTTTAATAGGTTTTCCATGCCTTTTCATGTGAAATAATTTACACTTTCCACTTTCCCCTTCCTTCTGAACCAAATATATTCCTTTTTCTTCATGCTTTAATTATTTTGTTGTGTCCTTCTCTTATATTCATGTTATACCTGTATCCTCTATGTATACTTCCTCTATTTGTATTATTAATGGTACAATTTTTAAGAATTACAAATATCTTCCCATGTAGGGATATAAACGGTTTAGCTCCATTGAAGCCCTTATGTTTTCTTTTCCCTTTTTCCCTTTTTAGGCTTCCATTGCATCTTGATGTTGGAGATCATTTTTGGGGAGTTGAATTCTGGTCTTCTCCTTATGAAATCTTGAAATCCTTTTATTTCATTGAATAACCATTTTTATCTCTAAAAGGATTGTGCTTAATTTCACTGGGTAGGTGATTCTTGGTTATACTCCTAGCTCTTTTGCCTTCCAGAATATCATCTTCCATGACTTCTGATCTTTTAATGGTGAAGCAGCTACATCCTGTGCAATCTTGATTGTGATTCTGTGATATTTTAATTGTTTCTTTCTGGCCACTTGTACTATTTTTTTTCCTTGACCTGATATCTCCGAAATTTGACTATAAAGTTCCTTGAAGTTTCTATTTTGGGATCTCTTTTCTGAGGTGATTTGCTCAGGCACCTATAGGGCTGGTGTTTACCTGTTTGCTCAAGGGTATGCTGAAGCACATGGTGGTTCTCAGAGTCTGTCCATTTCCCTGATTATGGTGGGTAATTGGGGTATTGGTGTTTGCCTGTTCCATCACACCAGGGCTCAGTATCTCCTGCTGGTTTCCTGAAGGGGGGATTGCTGCTGACTTGCTGGGTTGCTTCCTATCCTGAACTGAACTCCCCTTTTACCCAAATGAGACACACTTTTCCTTTTGATCTTCCAAGCTGCTTTGGATAAAAGATTGTTTCACCTCGTCTTTTTGCTTGTTTTGCTGTTCCCCAAAATGAAGTTTTTTTTTTTAAATTTCTAGCCTATATTTTCCCCCACATTAACCTTGACAAATGCTAAATACACTTGCTCTGATTCCTGGAGTATGTGCAAAGTCTGTCATTTTATTAAAGCATTTTTTTTTTAGTAATGCTCTAGTACATTTCTAGCATTAATATGGATTTATGTAATTAGCAAGTCCCATGGACTTGATCATATTAAGGGTAATTTTATAAAGCTAAGAGAAGTCTAGACATTTCTACAAGATGAACACTGACTTCTCTATCACATGCCCATTTTTCACAGAATGTTCTATCACATGCATCAGAAAAGGAAATTGAAATGACTTTTGAAACTTCTTCCTACTTCTTAATCAGCATGGAATGGCTCCAGTTAGAAAGGCTGTTGTGAGGATACATTAACTAATCTACGGGAAAGTGCTTTGAGACCTTTGCAAGAGACTGGAGAAGAGAATGATCTAAGGCATGATTAAATAATGGTCTTCAGGATTGTGACAGATTCATTCACATGAGGATGACAAGTTACTCTCCATCCAGACTGAGAAGAGAACAAAAGGACATAGACTCAAGTAGCAGTGTGACAGAATTAGATTAGGGACAAGGATACAAGGATACTTTTTCTGACAATAAAGGTTGTTGAACAGTGGAATGTATTAACAAGGGAGGTTGTCGAATGTACTTCTTTAATGATATAAAAAAGAAGGATTTATTCTCACTTGCCTGAGATCATTTAAGTATGTTCTTGCCCAAAAGCCAAAAGAGAGACTAGGCTGACTCCTGAGGATACTTTCCATCTCATTATTCAATTGCTCATAACTAAAGACAGAGTATCAGCTAGTGACTACAAGAAAGAGCTGTCAGCAAATTTATCAACTGATGGATTCTTCAATCTTCCAATGTGAAGGCTAATTATGTATTTGTTTTAAATTAACTGCTCTCCCATTCTGGAGGGCAGAGTGGTTAAAAATGGAATTAACTTGAATTGGTTGTATCTTTTCATACTAATGACCTGGCCTTAACCGATTCTTTCATAAAATGACACACACAATAGCAGCTTAAGTCTCTGATAAGACAAAAGGTGATTTTTCTTAAGCATAGAAGAAGAAAATATATTTATTAATTGATTATTTAAGTGTCCTGCCTTATTGTTCACATTAGTCAGGATTCAGCTTTTTTAGGAATAATTTATAAACTAGTCCCTGGCAACTAGTTCTTTTTGATTGAGGAGAACAGGGAATGGAAGAGACCCTTGCTATCCAGATATCCCTCAGGAGATTGAGGGTTACCCAGCATAAGTATTTTGTCACATTCCTTGTCCTTGTGTGCACTACCTGGAAACCTTATTTTTCTCCAATTGTTCTGGAAACAACAATGAAATTGATTCTACCATTGCTACTGGAAAGGGCTTGGCAACTTATCATCTTATACTTTCACATAGACACTGTGACTGCCATCACTTCTGACACAAATACACCCTAAGGAATAAGGAGAAACTTAGAGATGCTGCCAAATATGAAGATACTGTTGATGTAATGTCACCAAGGCTTTACTGCCTAGCCCTTTAGTGTATTTCATCCCTAAAATCTCAAGCAAATAATATCATAGCCCAAGGAACAAGACTTCACAGTGACTTATACAATATACAGTATAAAGTAGCTTAATTTCAGACATGCAAGCAAAGGCACACAGGTAACCAAACTCCTGAAAGTTGTACTGCTCTCCAGAGAAGTCATACTTGGTCCTTTTCCTTATATCCTAAAACACATAGCTCCACTACCACATTATAATGTGTCATCCTAACACTAATCCAGAGGTTTAAATTCTTGTTTTTGAAGACTGTCTTAACAGTTACCCTCAGAGTAAAAGAAAAGCTTGTGGCCTTTTAGGTATATTAGCCTTCCCTCGCTGCAGAACAATTGCCATGTCTCCATGATCGCAGTAATATGAAGCTTTGTTGCCTCATAACAAACTAAATTCTTCCACTGAAGGCCACTTGGAATAGCAGGATAAGAACGACAATTCTTGAATCAAAGGGGAGAAAACACTGGATTTGAGGCTGGAAAGACTATTGCCAGATTACTAGCATAATCATTTCATCTCCGTGACCTTAACCAAAGTCTCTAAGCCTGTTTCTTCTCTGAAACAAAGATAATTGGAGATGATTCTGAGAGCCCTTCTAATTCTAATATTGTATGATTCTACAAAGGGGTATTTATCAGTTCTAGAACAATTTTCTTCAAAACCCAATAATTCTGGGCCAAAGATTCATAAAAAATAGACATGATTCCACAGGATAGTTATGCAGGCCAGGAAAAGAAAAAAAATGCTGTGTCAAGGGGAAGTGGCTTAAAGGAACAAGGCATATATATATATATATATATATATATGTATATGTATATGTATATATGTATATATATATATACACACACGCACTAAATACATATACACATATACCTACATACATACATGCATATATGTATATACACACACACACACACACACACACACACACACACACACACACACACATATATATATATATATGCATGTATGTATATAGACTGGGACCAGACTAATAGGAGACCAAAAAGAATGGAGTTCTTTTAA
>CM053586.1:150373093-150412078 GCA_028646515.1 Pseudochirops corinnae | reverse complement strand
CCTATATTTCCAGTTTTTTGCAACCACAAAGAGAGCTGCAATAAATATTTTTGCACATATGGGACCTTTTCCCACTTCTGTAATCTCTTTGGGATATAATCCCAACAGTGGTATTGCTGGGTCAAAGGGTATGCAATTATTTATAGCCCTTTGGGCATAGTTCCAGATTGCTCTCCAGAATGGTTGTATCAATTCACAATTCCACCAACAATGCATTAGTGTTCCAATTTTTCCACATCCTCTCCAGCATTTGTCGTTTTCCTGTTTTGTCATTTTAGCCAATCTGACTGGTGAGATGTGGTACCTCAAAGTTGTTTTGATCAATGAAATATTTCTTTGGAAAAACAACTGACTTGGAAAATAGGTCTAGAAGAAATAATTTAAAAATTATTGGACTACCTGAAAGTCATGATCAAAAAAGAGCATCATCTCAGAAGAAAATGACCCTGATACTCAAGAACCAGAGGGGGAAAAAAAATTAAATGAATCCACCAATTCACCTCCTGAAAGAGATCCTAAAATTAAAACTCCTAGGAATATTGCAGCCAATTCCAGAGTTCTCAGGTCAAGGAGAAAATATTGCAAGCAGCCAGAAAGAAACAATTCAAATATCGTGAATCCATAGTCAGAATAACACAAGATCTTGCAGCTTCTACATTAAAAGATCAGAGGGTTGGGGTAAGATATTTCAGAGGTCAAAGGTGCTAGGATTACAATAAAGAATCACCTACCCATCAAAAGTGATTATAATCCTTCAGGGAAAAAATTGAAATTCAATGAAATAGAGGACTTTCAGTCATTCTTAATGAAGAGATCAGAGCTGAATAGAAAATCTGATTTTGGAATTCAAGACTCAAGAGAAGTGTTAAAAGGTAAACAGGAAAGGAAATTCATAAAGGACTTAATAAGTTTAAATTGGTTATATTCCTACATTGGAATATGATATATGTAACTCATAAGACCTTTCTCACTATTAGGGTATTTAGAAGAAGCATATATAGACAGAAGGCACATGTGTGAGTTGAATACAAAAAGATGCTGTCTCAAAAATAAAATTAAGAGGTAAGAGGGAAATTTACATAGAGAAAGAGAAAGGGATAGGTAGAATGGAGTAAATTATCTCACATAAAAGAGGCAAGTAAAAGCTTTTGCAGTGGAGGAGAAGAAATGGAAGGTAAGGGGGAGTGAGTGAATCTTACTCTCATCAGAATTGGCTCAAAGAGGGAGTAACATACACTGTCAATTGGGTATAGAAATATATCTTACCTACCCTTCAGGAAAATAGGAGTGGAAGAGGAAAAGAGAAGTGTGGGGTGGGGGTGATACCAGGGAGGGCAAACTGGGGGAGCTGCTCACCAGAAACAGATAGTTTTGAGGAGAGAAAGGGTGAAAGGAGAGAGAATAAAAAACACCAGGGTGTGGGGGGGAATAGGATGGAGAGAAATACAGTTAACAACAGTAACTTGAAAAAAATGAAGTTTCTATGATAAAGGCCTCATTTCTCAAACACAGAGAACTGAGTCAAATTTTATAATAATAAGAGACATTCCCCAATTCATAAATGATCAAAGATATGATCAGTTTTCAGATGAAGTAATCAAAGCTATCTATAGCCATATGAAGAAATAATCTGACTCACTACTGATTAAAGAAATGCAAATTAAAACAATTCTGACATACTATCTCATACCAATTAGATTAACTAATAGGACAGAAAAGGTAAATGACAAATATTGGAGTGAACACAGGAAAAATGAGACTTTAATGAATTGTTGATGGAGTTGTGAATTGATTCAACCATTCTGTAGAGCAATGCCCAAAGGACCATACACCATGCATACCCTTTGACCTATTAATACCACTACTAGGTCTGTATCCCAAAAGAGATTTTGAAAAAGGAAAAGGATACACATGTACAAAAATATTTATAGCAACTCTTTTCTGGGATAAAAAATTAGAAGTTGAGGGGATGGCCATCAATTGGGGAATGGCTGAACAAGCTATGGTATGTGATTATGATGGAATACTACTGTACTATAAGAAATGATGTGCATGATTCTCTCGGAAAAACCTGGAAAGATTTGCATGAGTTGATCCAAAGTGAAATGTACTGTGTACAAAGTAACAGTAATATTGTGAGATGATCAGGCATGAATGACTTAGTCATTCTCAGCAATAAAATGATCCAAGACAACTCTGAAGAACGCATGATGAAAAATGCTATCCATCCCCAGAGAAAGAACTGCTAGTGTCTGAATACAGGTTGAAGCATCCTTTTTTTTTTTTAAACTTAATTTTTCTGGAGTCTTTTTTTCTTGTCTGTTGCTTCTTTCACAACATGACTATTATGGATATGTTTTGCATGACTCCACATGTATAACCTATATGGAATTGCTTGCCTTCTCAATGGGAGTGGGGGTGGGGAGAGAGGAAGGGAAAGAATTTGGAACTCAAAGTTCTGAAAATGAATGTTAAAAATTGTTTTTACATGTAACTGGGGAAAAATAAAATATCAGATAAAAGCTAAAAAAATGTTATCCTTTTTCAGAGAATAAAGGACAATCTGAGTCCAAATCAAAACATGCTTTTAGGGGTGACTAGGTGGCACAGTGAATAGATTACTGGTCCTGCAGTCAAGAGGACCTGAGTTCAAATCCTGACTCAGACACTTAACTCTTTGTAGCCCTGTGACCTTGAGCAAGTCACTTAACTCCAATTGTCCTGCCCTCCTCCTTCCAAAGGGGAAAAAAAAACACCCCATGCTTTAAGAAAAAAAATTCTCCATTTTTCTTGTTTTAATTTGGTTCCTATTTTCTTTTGCAATATAGCTAATACAGAAATTTTTGCATAACTTCACATGTAAAATCTATCAAATTGTTTGCTTTCTCAAGTTGCAGTAAACAGAGGGAAGGAGGGAATTTGGAACTCACAATTTAAAAAAAGAAATTTTTTTATACGTAATTTAAAAATATTTAATAAATTATACATAATATATGTATGTATGTATGTGTATGTATATATATGTATGTATATATACATATATATGTACGTATATATACATATATATGTATAGATACATATATATGTATATATATATATATATATATATATATATATATATATATATATATATATATATATATATATATATATTTTCTCCTGTCAAGTCCAGATCTCAATCTCTTATCCAGGAATGCCTCTCTATAAAGTAGCTGCCCCCTTTACAGAAGCCTCTCTATAATTCTTCACTCCTAGGATTCTAACAAAGGAATATTTTGCTCTTTATCTTTGCTCTTTTAGAGGTATTTCAGATGCCACTGCAATTGCTGCTCCAATTGTTCAAATGCTTTAAAAGACAGGGAGGGTCCACATGACCTTGTTTCCTGGAATCAGAATGTTTACTTCCAAAATCAAAGTACCAGTTAAGTCATCATGAAATTATTCAATGCTATGATATTTAATCAAAAAGGAATATTATCAACCATCCATTTTAACCCTTTCCTTTTATAAATGAGATCCAGGGACCTATACTGACTAACTCCAAGGCTAGACAGTGAATAAGGAGTTGATCCTAAGCTCAGACCCAGGTCTTTTGACTAGGGTTCTATTCACAATCTCATGATTTCTTTCCTCGGGTGATAAAGGCAACTGATCCTTCTTCTTGTCTTTAAAATTATATTTTCGCTGTTGTGTTGAAATATTTGTTTTCCACTTGGCTTACCTAGCATGAATTGTAAACAAGAACATAATGCCCTGTATCAAAGTAGCTGGTCATTTCAATTAAAAAAAAAAAAAGGAAATCATAGATCTTTGGTTTATACAATTTTAAATGAAAGACTCAACTAGTTCATTCGGATGCTGTTAGTGTTTTATAGATCCATCAAAACCAGGGACAAATTTCCTACTCAACTACAAAAAGCTGTTCCCAATGCCTCTTAAACAAGTAATCAGAGATTTTTATGATTTGAAACCCTCACACAGAATACAAACACATGGAATTTCAGAGTGTTGTTTTGATCCTAGCACCTAATGTGCCATCATGACCACCTTGGAAATTCACATACTTATGTCTCTCTAAGTAAAGCTTTTCATCTTAGCCTCACACTCTTGTGAAAGGACATATCTTCTGATCTGAAAACATGCTGACATTACAAGAAGGATGAAAGAAGCCTTTTTTTTTTCTGCATGAATTCACTTGAGTGCAAATTATTAGATTTGGCACCCAAGTTCTCCACCAGAAATGAGGAATGACTAATTTGGAGCCTTGATATTTTCTTACTATTAATTTTGATGATAGAAAATTATCCTGATAGTTAGTGTCTAACAGTCATAAGACAGCATAGAGTTGCTAGGCAACTGGTAACAGATATGGTAGAAAAATTTAGGAGCATCTAAAATAATGCAGGGAAGATTCAGCAGCAGTCTAATGTAAGCATAGAGGCATTTGACATATTGATGCCTTGTTCGTATTGTTGAGGATTATAAATTGAGATAGGAAAGTATGGCATGCTGTGGTTACCTTAATCCAGGGAAAGAAATACAAAGCAAGATAGTTTTCTTACATGCCTGAATTTTAAACATTAACAGAAGGCAACAAAACACTATAACCAATAATTCAACTCGAAATATCAGAAAACATTACATAAGTGTCGTATATGTCAATCAATCTATTTTCAATAAATTTTCTCTCCTCTGAACTGATTCATAACATGAATAAATAAGGAAATTAGTAATATGACCTTTTTAGAATTCAATATTATAAATGCACATAGTCAATCAATTGCTAATCATCGGCAGGACCAGGGAATGATAAATGAGTTCACGTGGTTTATCTAGTAATCAAGATAGATAAAGATGGAAAAGTGTACAGTTTTATAGTTACATATTTTATAGCTACATATATGTACACATAAATACACATATATGTTATTTAGTCAGGTTTTTATTCCTATAATAACCTATCATAAACTATGCATTTAATTGTTTGAAAAATAAGAATGTTCAGCAACCAATGCTAAAGCAAGAAGGAAAGTGGAAGAAAATTGTCTAATTGTCTAATGAAACACACAGACATAAACAGGAGATTTGGAGTCAGAAGACCTAACTTTGAGGCCCGAATCTGACATTTATTTGTAGTGTGACATTAAATGGAACCTCAGTAATAATAACAATTCACATCCATATGAAATTTTACTATGAGTTTTATTAACAATAGTCTCTATGACTGAAATATATAAACTTCAGGAATCATCTGCTCCAGCCCATTAATTTTTCAGATGAAGAAACTGAGGAAGAGATATTGAGTGATTTTCCCAAGATCATACAAGCAAGAAGAAGCAATAGAGACAGGATTGTAACTCAAAGTCTATTATTTCAAGTTCACTACTCTTCCTACCTTTGCCTAGTTCATCTACCTCATGGAATTTTTTGAAGGATTAAATGATAACTTATATAATGCATGATACTAGTGTTAATTGCACCCATCATTACTATTTGGTTTGGGCTTACACAGCATAAATGAGTCATTGACAAATGATTTTGATGGAATTGGTGAGTTATTGGTGAGACCCAGATCCCCTCACTGTGGTCAGTACAATACTTAATTTCCTGATGATATAGGATGAAAGTGTTTGGTGTTTCTAAGGTGGACTCTGTGTTGGAGAATGAGTAGTGGGGAGACAGAGTTGGAGAAACAGAGATTCTCCAAGAATTATAGAGTTTTAAATGGTGTCCTCCTTCACCCTGGTATTGCTGCCATTATAAACATAATAAACATGTAGTCATATATAATAAAAACAGATGCAAGTCACTCTCAGGCATTCTCAAAGTTCCTTGAGGAGAAAATTGGGAACCTCCTTGAGAAAAGAAACCAGATCTTACACAACATCTTTTTATATGACATAATTCCTTGAATTCTTCTAATAAATACTTATTGATTTTAATGATTATGTAGATAATGGTGGTGATGGCACTGGTGATTCATTTAATTCAATTCAACAAATGTATATTAAATTTTTTGTCACATGTGAAGTAATGTGTTAGGAATGGGAATAGAAAGGTGAAAAATGGTGTTCCTTACATTCAAGGAGTTTATAATCTAAATGTGTGATAAACAATAGTGGGGTATAAGGTAAAACAGAAAAGTCTTTTGGAACAAATTGTATGATAGGGTAAAAAAAAAAAAGATCAGTATTACATATGCAATAAGCACTTTTCAGCTAAAGGAAAATTTTAAAAAAAAAGAGAGAAAGGGAAAGGAAAAAAGACAGGAAAGAGAAAAAAAAGAGGAAGAAGAATCATGTGTATTTCTCGATAGACATCCCTAATGACAAGGATGGGCACTGTTGGGCAAATTGATTTCAGGTTTTTATTACAGATAAAACAATGTTATGAATTCTCACAGGAAAAATAATGGCCTCACTTTTCTGCCATTGATTCTGGAAAGCACAATAATATGAACACAAGAGCTAGGTATAGGAGAAAAGCCTCCTCTCTCTATATTCTGATGGTGACCAGGATTTGGTAGACTCATTCCCTGGATAATGATGGAAGACAAAGTGTCTTTCTCATTATCTTATGAAAATTAGTATAGCTAGGTGATTTAAAAACCAAAACCCAAACCAAAATATTGGACTTTATATCAGGAAAGCTCTTCGTCTGAACTCTTCCTTTACCTTTCTTGCCAGATTTATGAGCAAATCATTTTGCTGTTCTGAGCCCCAGTTTCTACATCTGTAAAATCAGTATATAATAGTCCCTTTACTGCCTCTTTCATGGTGTTGTTTTGAGGATAGAATCAGAAAATGAACACAAAGCATGTTGTAAAACTTAAAATACTACAAAAATTTCAGCACTTGTTTTCTTTAAGAGAGAGTATCTATGTATGAACCAAATTTGTTACTTTTGAATTTCTCTGTATCCCCACTACTCATAGCAATTGGGAAAAGTCAATAATGATGGACATTTTGTCTCTTTTGTTCATATTACTACCATATGGGAACAAACCTCTATCCTATTAAAAATATTTCCTTGAACTAAAGGGGGATTAAAGGATGATGAAAACACAAATAACAAGGTCACTTTAATTTAGTTTATTATTTGGGGGTGGAGAAGAACAAAAACAAATGTTTTAAAAAGAAACATTTTTGATTCAACCATCTGAAGTCAGAACTAAGCCTCTGATACCATTCAATTCTTTGCTGACTTGAAATGGTACAGGAAGATTATAGCCACATGAAATGTGCTAAACCTACTGAGAAGCCATGATTCAGAGTTATAAAGGGAATGGGAATTGGACTCTGTGGAACACTAGATGGGAATTCACTAATATAATTCAAAGAACACATTTTTTCCTACTTCTCTTTTCTTCCACAAGAGCCTCTATGCCTTATTGACCTTTTTTCATACACAGAGAAGTGTTCGTGCCCTTTTCTGTCCCCTCCTGCTAAAACCCCCTCCCCAATCTATCTATGGAAACCTTACCCTTCCTTTAAGGCTCAGCTTAGATCCTATCCTTTCTATAAAGTCATCCTTGATCTGTAGCCAAAAGTGATTTTTTTTTTGCCTTGGTTGGAATCCTACCTAGCACATGTCTGTACCATATATATCCTGCTATACATTAATCACTTTATTTTATATATGTTGTCTCCCCAGTTAGACTCTAAGCACTTGGAATATAGGGAATAGGTCTTAAATTTTGTATCCCTCATTATGCCTAACACAGCAATTCACAGTAACAGGTATTGAACAGATACAGCTATTTCTCCACTTACAGTAAGAAAAGTAATACTGATTAAAGGCAACATCAATTTAGTTATACAACAAATTAACACAGCAACTTCTCAAATATAAAAATGTAAATAAGGAGTGACTACATTGACAAAATAATAGACTCTGAAACTTTAAGGAGACCATGAAGCTTTAAAGTTAAGCATTGCCTTTCCATGACTCCTGGTAAGTAAAAGCAAGAAGAAAAAAAAGGGCTGGTTTAATTCTTTTTTGAATCTAATTCATCAAATGAGTGACTTAGAGGTCCTGGTCACTAGGCTTAGACCATGGAAAAATGAACTACAGCAACATGGAATCGAATTATGTTCTTCTTTTTCTTCAATACCATTTTAAATTGAAGTCTAGACTTAAGATATGCAGTTACAATTCAGACAATTATAAAAAAAAAAACAAACCAAACTAATATGACATAAGGTACCTTCAAATACTTACAAATAATTTGTCTAGCTATATCATATTCTCCTCTGTTGCAGTATTCAGATATATTCAGAGAGAAGCATAAATAAGACTGCAGCAGTTAGTAAATGATACATAGTTTGCATCTTTACATGTCTTCTGATTTTTTGCATGGCAATTCCAGTGCATGAAATATTCTTCACCATATCTACCTTTTTAAATACTACCCATCTTACAGGTCCCACTTCTATTGTGCTTATCAGTCATATTTACTAGACACAGAAGAGCAGAAAATTGCCAGAACAGAACAGTGGAAAACAGTCAAATCAAAACTTCAGTTACTATTTAAGGGCTTATTCTGAATCACTGCACCATTCTTCCCAAACTTAAAACAACCAAACAAAACTCTTAAGGATTTCTTCATGGTTGTTCCATGCAAGTGAAAGAATTATATGAGTCCTCAAGAGATATAGCAATGATGATGACCTTGTTTAATGATTGATTATTAATATTATGGTATAATGGTAATTAATTTAAATTTGAAGACCCCTTTTTTTTTGTTTTGTTGAGGGCTATGTACCTCTGTGAAAGAAACAGAAGGTGTGAATTCTATCTCCTCTTGCTGTCATAACAGGAATGAGTTGGCTGATACAGGAAGCCAATGTGTGTATGTGTATTTAAGAAGAGCCCCAGAGAAGAGACAGTCAGAATCAAGAATTTTTCTCCTTGCCGCTCTTGGTGGAGGAAGCAGGATCTTCTCAGCATCTGAAAGCTAGGCTGCTACTTGCTGGACTGAGAACTAAGTTGGAGTTTTCAAAGAGACCAGAATCTGGTGAAGGCTGAAGTTGCTGCCAAGAAGGCTGCCTGGAAGGCTGAGATTTCTTCTGAGTCCTAGGGACAGCTAAATTTCTGGAGGACTGTAGAAGCATGACTGGGATCAGACTTTGTTTGTTTGTGGCTGGTTTATCCTTGAGTTCCCAGCAACAGAAGTGGTGAAGGTTTTGAGATATGCCGGATTCTGTGAACTTCAGTGTGTACCAGGAACTGCCTGGAGGACTGGACAAGGACCTGGGAGCTGTCTGCCTTTGCATCCAGTTGACTGTTTGGTGGATTCAGGTAGGAGCTGGGACCATGGAAGGGGATCTAACCACCCTGAGTCGAGATGAAGAAAAGGCCTCTCCTTGAATATTGAATGTGTGATGAAATTGAAGTTTACTCGACACCAAGGGGTGGAGGGTTTGTGTAATTTTTCTAATGATTTTATTTAGTGATTAACAATACTTAGTGACTGATTGCTAGATAAGTGACTTATTAAGTTAATCTATGATTGCCCCATGACTGGAAGATTGACCATTGTAGTGTGAGATGACTGAATGACCAAGTGAGGAGGCAAACCTCCTTAGAGATATCAGATTATTATTCTTTTGCTCTTTGTTCTTAATACTGTGATCACTTTGGTGAAAACTATGTGGCCATGCTAATGTTAAGCTGTTGTGAACACTATATTATGATTTTCTGTGATAAGATGTGATGTTATGAATATTATATTGTGATTTGTTGTGAATGTTTGCCTCGATTTGTTATGGAATAAATGGGGTGTTGACAATACTAGGCAATCAGAACTTTAAAAGCTGTTCACAGTAGCATTCTTTTGGGAAGCTGCTCATGCATGGCATTACATATGGTAAATAAATGGTGAGTAGAAATTAATAAACTTATGGCTATTAACATCAGAGAAGTAAAAGTCAAAGATATTCCCTTAATTTAGTTAACTTTTTTTCTGGCTCTTATACATATGATTTCTAAAACATCACCATTATTATGGGGTATGTGAGGAGACAACTTCTACATATAACATAAATATGTGTGTAAAATTCATGAAATGAATATAGAATTAATGTTTTTATTTCAAAAGTAGTTCAAACATTTTATTGAAAATTGCAGCTCTGTGCCATTTTACTTTTCCCCTTTACTCTCACCCCCATGACTCCCATAAACAATGAGAGAGCAATTTATTTAGAGTCAGAAAATATGGGTTTGAATCCTTTCTTTGCTACTTATTTTGAGCACATGACAATCTTGGGAAAGACTATCCACCAACAAACATATACTATGTGCTGATGATATAAAACCAAGAATGAGTGACTCTGTTTTTGAGGAGCTATATCCAGAAGATAAAACATGTTCACATTTGTGTATATACAAAATAAAGCTACAAGGTGATGGAATCTGGAGAAGGCGGCACATGATGCTGTGAGATTATAAAATGCTTCCCTTAGAAAGCAGTACTTGACATGAGCTTTAAAAGAAACTAATGATTCTGAGGGATGGAGGTGAGCAAGGAAAGAGGAAAGAGAAGGGGCATTATGGGAGACATCCAGTACAAAGACACATAGATAGAAGATAAGAGTGTTGGATATGAAAAATAAACATGAGGCCAGTTTTACTGGAATGTATGGGAGTAATGGATGGGACTAATGTGCTTTGAGATTAAAATATCAAGTTGAGGGTGGGTTGTGAAGGGCTTAAAATATTATATAGATGTATTTATATTTTGGCCAAAAGAAACCATTGCAATTTGTGAGTAGGGGAGTGACATGATCATATTTGTGTCTTAGAAAAATCACTTCGCAACTGCTTTGGAAGACTAATTAGAGTTGGGAGAGACTTCAAGTGTGGAAAACAATTGGAAGATTATTGTAACTGTTCAGAAGACATGTGATGAGAGCCAGCACTAGACTAGTGGTTGTTTGAGTGGAGAAAAGGGTGTATTTGTGAAAGACATTAGGCAGACAGAAATGATAAGCTTTGGTATGAGTAGATCTGTGGGGAGAGTAATAGTGACAGATAGAGAATGACACTGATGTTGACAAACTCGAATGATGGTGGTAGCCTCAAGAGAACTAGGGCAGTTCAGAAGATGAGTGGGTTTGGTTAAAAATATAAAGATTTCCAGGATAAAAAAGCACAAAACACAACTCAGAATTGAGCACTGATTAAAAGAAAACACTGAAGAAAACAGATTGAAAAGTCTAAATAGTAGAGTAGTCTGTTTTCTTATTAGTATTGATACCAGTCAGTATGATTAATCTAGTAAATATCACCCAAAATCCCTTGGGAAGATGTCAAGATTAAATCAAATAAAATGGAGACTGATGCTTATACATTCACTCTGTTAATTCAGTGAGGAGATACTATACTACTATTGCATGATTTCCCCAGTCTAACCCCTAATATGTACTGTGCTTTGCCAACAATCAGATTAAGTAAAAGATACAAGGTCCATTAAGTTGTATTTTGACTGGAATGTTGCTTGTAACTATTGAGCTTTGCACAAGATCAATTTGTTTTCCTCTTTTTGCTTCAGTTTAAAGGCAGAGCAAACCAAGCTACCAAAAACAAACTTAACTGCAAGGTTATTTTGCTTTTTTCCAATCATAGTTTTTAAAATTTTGATTTTTAATAGACAAAATGAACAGTTCAGCTTCAATATGTCCATTTATAGTATTTGATTCTAAAAACATTGATACTTTTTTGAGTTTGAAGATTTTTTTTCCTCCTCATTGTTAGTAAGGTCTATTGAATAATGTCACAGAAAACCTCTGCCAATTTAACCAAAACTCACTTAGAAAGATCAATAATGAGACTCTCCCTCTTCCTCCATACCCTATCCACTAATTTTTCAAAAAGAGTACTTGTTGATTCAGGCAGTGAATCAAAATAAGCAATTTTCAGAGTATTTCATAATGTCAACACAGATTTAGTCCAATCTCCTGTTCCTTCTACTTTTACAGGACTTTAGAGTGATAATTCATGTTTCTAATCATGTCTGAGATTCTCCATGATCAGGAAATACATTCCAAATCATCAAAAATGAAAGATTAAATTATGTTTACCATAGTTCCAGTGTTATGTATATTTTAGTTGGATGACATGTGACAACTAGTTTTCATTTTAGAATTAAATTATTTATTAAACATCTGCTACAGGCAAAGTATGATAGAACTTAGAAAATGAGTCCAAGGTATTTTCTTTTCCATTAAGATTAAGTATATATGTAGAAACACATGCAGTAAATCTTAGGAAGTCAGGATTAACCAAAATTTACCATTCCTTAATTTTAAAAGATCAATGTAAAATTATTATTATTATTATTATTATTATTATTATTAGTAGTAGTAGTAGTAGTAGTAGTAGTAGTAGTAGTAGTACTAGTAGTAGTAGTAGTATCATTGCCTTTTGGAGGGGGGAAGACTGGGCAATTGAGGTTAAGTGACTTGCCCAAGGTCACATGGCTACTAAGTGTTAAGTATCTGAGGCTGAGTTTGAACTCAGGTCCTCCTGACTCCAGGACCAGTGCTCTATACACTGTGTCACCTACCTTCCCTTCAATGTAAAATTATTATACTGCAGTTGTTGAATAAGTGGAAAATGAGCCATCTTTGTATACAAAAGCCATTCCAGTCAATCTTAAATTCTAGTAGTTCCAACTTCTTTTTTAAGGGCCCATTGATGGACTTTCTATGTGCTATGCAACATTTACCTTTGCTTGGTTTAAAAAGCATTAACCTTCTAGCTTAACTAACTCAAAGAAACATCAACAAGTACAATAAAGCCATTCTTAAAATAGGAAACTATTACTATGGTATATGTGAACAGAGCACAAACAACCTAGAATCTTAAAATTGGAAAGAACCTTAAAAGTCAGCAAGTTCAACCTCTTTCTTTTGCAAAATAGAGCACTGAGATTTAAAGTGATGATGTGATTTACAAAAGTTTACACAGCTTTTCAGAGCCAGGACATTCAGGTCTTCTGACTTTAATGCTTTCTTCATAAAATTGCTACCTCTGAACTGTTTCTGGCTGTTGTTAAAGTACCTATTGTGATGGTTTAAAACTGGCAAAGGACTTGGATGAGAAAAAGGTCCCACTTCAAGGTATTCAGGAGAATTCTTCTACTTAAGAACATAAAGAAGAGAGACCCTAAACGGAATGTAACTTGATAGCTTCATGTTAATGAAGTATAATTTTAAGTTTACCAATTCAAGGATAAATGGGAAGATAGGAAAACAAAGAGGGAGAAGGGTCATTCATTTGTTTAAAAGTTGACATAAGAGATGAGTTATGGTAGGTATCTTCACATAAGGCAATAAGAGGAGAGCTAACCACAGGAAGGAGTATTCAGATACTAAAGAATGAACTGAGAATGAAGTGAAGCAAAGATACTTCACTCAATGGAATGGTTACTAGGTTAAGGAGCCTAGAACTTAGGCTTAGCACTTGCATAGCCTTGTAAAATGTATACAACTGATAGAGATAATAGCCTGGGTTGATGTTTCAGTGACATTTTAGAAGACTAAAGGAAGGATTTAGGCTTTGGAAATTTATGAGATGGAAGCAAAATGGGGTGGGAATGACTTGATCAATAGAAGGGCCTCTAAAGGAGATTTTAAAAAACATTTCTAAAAAATTTAATATCATCAACCCCTTCACTAGTCTGGTGAAGCTGGGAGACCCCTTCTTGAAACAATATTTTAAATGAATAAAACAAAAAACAGAGCATTACAAATTAAATAATCACATTGAAACACAGTTTTCAAAATACTTAAACAGGTTCATAGACCTCAGGTTACGAATACTTGATCTAGAGGGAAGGATTGACTTAAGCCATCTTGTCAAGAAACTACTCTCTCCATTTAATAAGGCTGGGATTATGCAAATATTATAAAGACTGAGGAATATGTAAGTTTCCTCTCCTTGTCTAGGAACCTGACTGTAAAGACAGAATAAATAAGCTGAGAGAAGAAGCTATTAATTTACAAAAAAGAAAATTAAATTTGTGAAAAAATAATAATAGTGAAAATCCACAGTATTTATATAGAACTTTACAATTTGCAAAATACTTTATAAATATTCTGATTTTATTGGCACAACCCTGGGAGGTGCTGTGACTATCCCCATTGTACAGATGACAATATGGAGGCAGACAAATGTTGAATGACTTTCCCAGGGCCATAAAGCTAGTAAAAGTCTGAGGCCAGATTTAAACTCAGATCTTCCTGACTCCAGTTCCAGTACTCTATTCATTTTTTCCAACTAGCTTCCACTAAGGGCAGCATGAGAAGTACAAACGTTGTTACCATTTTGAAAAACAGACATATTTTTATAAAACATAGCACTTTAGAAGTATTCAAATACAAGGTTTACACATGTATAGAAAATATAGAAAGACAAATGGAAAAAATAAAATTAATATTAATATAAATAATAAAAAGGAGCCACAGATCAAAAGTTTTTGGTACATACCAGTAAAATACTTTGCTGATATTATTAAGTATTATAGAGGGAGTTAGATGAACTCACATTTAAAAAGATATCTGTTAAGTGTATACCCTTTGACCCAGCAATGCCACTTCTAGGGTTGTATCCCAAAGAGACCATAGAAGTAGGAAAAGCTCTCATATGTACAAAAATATTTATAGCAGCTCTTTTTGTGGTGGCAAAGAATTGGAAATCAAGGGAATGCCTAACAATTGGGGAATAGCTAAAGAAGTTGTGGTATATAAATATAATGGAATACTACGGTGCTATAAGAAATGAGGAGCAGATGGACTTCATAATAACTTGGAGAGACTTATATAAACTGATGTTGAGTGAGAAGAGCAGAAACAGGAGAAATTTGTACACAATTACAGACACATCATATGTGTGATGACTAACTTTGATAGACTGGGCTCCTCTCAGCAATGCAAGGTTATAAGACAACTCCAAAAGACTCATGATGGAAAGGGATATCCACATCCAGAGAACTACAAAGTCTGAATGCAGATTGAAGCATAACTATTTTGTTTCCCGTGTTGGTGATTGGTAATATGCGTAGTTGACCAACTGATATATGTAGATAGGGATCTTTCTATAACAAATACAGCAAAGACTGTTTTTGGTGTTTTGTTTTTTTTTACTTTCTCTAAATCCCTGGCACTTAGTACAGTAGCTGGTACAAAGTAGTGGAAAGGGAAAGGAACAAACATTTATTAGGCTCTTGTTATGTGATTTTAAACGTACTAAATGCTTTACAAATGTTATTTCATTTGATCTTCACAACAACCTGGCAAAATAGGTGCTATTATGACCCTTATTTTATAATTGAGGAAACTGAGGCAGGCAGAAGTTAAGTGACATCCCGGATCAGGAGTTAGTTGTTATAAATAACACTGAATAACAAATGTAGTGGAAAGGGTATTAGATTTGGACTCAGAATCCTTGATTCAAATACCAGCTCTGCTTATTATTGTTTTGTGACATTGATCAGATCATTTAATCTTCTCTGAGTTGCACTTTCTTCTTATGCAAAATAAGAGGATTTATATGGATCTGGGGAGCTTAACATAGGGGCCCATCAACCCTAAAGAATCTGTGGATAAATTACAGGATGTTTTTCAACCTAGATGAGGAGAAAAAAGACATGACATCTTTATTTTCACTAACCCTTAGTTCTCTTTGTAATCAGATGTATATTATACATTGTAAAACATTATTCTGAGTAGGAGTCCATAATTTTCACCAGACTGCCAAATGGCTCCAAGACAAATACCTGGGCTAGACGATCTCTGTTCATAAGTGTTCTAGAGCTAGCTTATACTGGCTGGTGAGAACTTATTGTTCAATTTTTAGTGTGAGAATTCACACTTCAGAAATCAGCAAATGCTATGAATCAGAATTTGATTTACTGTTTGGTTGATTGCTTAGTTTTAAGGAAGTGATAGAGAAAATGTTGCTAATGCTGGTTAAACCTAAAAAAAAAAATTAGGGTATGTACATCTCTCCCCCCACTACGCCAGACTCAGATGTTAAACATTTACTAGCAGACCCTGCTTCTATTCTGCTTAGGATTCTCAATTTACAAGGTATTGCTCTTTCTCATGTGACATTGCCTAGGGATTGGCTCCAAGATGTAACTATCTAAAGGGAAAGCCGGGATGCCTCCCAGGATGGACCACAATACAAATATATGAGGTAAGAGTTGAGTGTCTAATAAAAAATACCAAGGGAGCAAGCAACTTTTTGATATAAGCAGGCCCTAGTCAAAACATGTGTTCAATCAAAGCTGTGAAGGGTAGGAGGAACTCCCTGCCCCCATAAGATTTGTAGCTAGCCAGATTGTGTGTCCCAGTGAGACTTAAGCTAATCAGACTTCAGATGTGAAGGAATATATCTATAACATGGACATTTGTAAAACCATTGTCAGTAATTAGAGTTTTAGTCCAGATACCTTTGAGTAGCATGTAAACAACATACTTTTCTCAGTCTAGTTAAAAAAAAGAGTAATTTTATACCTACCCTTCCTATTCAGCTTGGGGAAATCAAGTGACTTTACTATTTTCTTTCATTTTCTACTTGACAAATCAATTAGTCAATGTACTAGTCTTTGTTATCTTCTATGCACGTAATCTGTAACTCCAAATAGCTATAGACTAGTCCAGTTCAGAGTTCTTATGTTGGAAGCTCCCACTTAATACCTTCTTTGATCTCTACCAAGAGTTTCCTATAGGAATACCTGAATTTGAATTGTCTTTAACTCTCCTATGTAGTTGTTCCTTCCTTGGAAAGTATTACTGCAATTCCAATGATTGCTGAAGTCGTTAAACTTTTGACCCATTAAGTTTTACTTAAAATACTTCCAGCTCTTTTTTTTTCATTCAGGCCTGTAACAGCCCTAGACACTAAATGGCTTCCTTTTGGACTGTAAAGACATTTTGTCTTAATAGATGGTGGCAGGTCCTCATTTTTATACGAATGAGAGTGAACAAATTTTATTCCTCAACAATGTGTTGTCCACATCTATAGTAACAACTTATGAATTTGTGTGTGTGTGTATATGTGTGTGTGTGTGTGTGTGTGTGTGTGTGTGTGTGTTGAGGCATCTAGGTGCCATAGCACTAGGTCAGGAATCAGAAAGACCTGAGCTGAAATCTGGCCTCAAACAGACATTCACTAGGTCAATAACATTCCTCTGTATGAATCAGTTTGTTTTTGTTATTGAGTAGTTTCAGTCATATCTAACTCCTTGTGACCCCATTTGAGATTTTCCTTGCAAAGATAGTAGAAAGGCTTCCATTTTCTTCTCCAGCTAATTTTATAGATGAGGAACAGAGGCTAACATGCATAAGAGATTGCAGCTAGTAAGTGTCTGAGGTCATATTTGAACTCATGAAGTATCCCTGGTTCTAAGCCCAACGCTCTAGTCACTGGATCAACAAGCTGCCCATGGATCAGTTTGCTCAACTGTAAAATGTGTATAATAATAGCACCTAGCTCTCATGGATGTTGTGAGCATCAAAAGTGATAATGTAGGCACTTTATAAATATTGGATATTATTATTATTAGGAAAAAATATTTACACTTTTTTCATTCACTGACCTTTTCAGCTCTTGCCATTCTCTGCCTCCCATCTTCTTTTCATCACTAAACATATGACTATTACCCTGAGGAGCAGGGAAGTCACAAAAGTGCCCTATGATACAGGGAAAAGAAAGGGGGAAATCCCCCTAACAAACGGTATAAGTATCTTGCTGATATTAGGGAGGGGGCACATTGACATAATATATATAGATTTTCTATGAACCCCTTGGATGAATGAAGTAAGAAAATAAAAGCATTTAATCTAAGTCTAACCTCTACCCACTCTTCCCACTCTGCTCACTCCTATTATCTGGACTGGGGAGAGTTAAAAATGAAGCTTTGGAGTGTCAGTATCATTGACAGACAGTAACACAGCTTTTTTGTTTGTTTATTCATGAACTTTACCTATAGTGATTCAGTAGCTCATTACTGGTTAATCAGAATGTTTTCTTTCTTTCTTTTTTTTCATATAGTAAGAGATCCCTATTGGCAGCAGAAACCATAATGAAACAAAGCTAAAAAGAAAAAGGAAAGAGATGGGGAAGCAAGGAATTGATCTGGCCACCAAGTTCACACCTCTTTGTTATGGTGTGGTCTGTGTCTAAATACCCTCTCCTTATTTTTGTTCTTTCACTTTTTCAACATGAGATTCTGTAGGTAGAGAGTACAAAAAAAAAAAAAAGTAAGTATGAGACAATAGGGATTTAAGGGAGGTAAGGGAATGTAAAGTACAGTTAAATTGTAGCTTATTTCAATGATCATATATAAGAAAATTCATATTATTGTATCATTTGAATGGCTATTATCATAATGGTTCCATATTAGGCTATAGGGAGGGTCTGAGGGACCCAAGAGCCTGATAGAGAGACCATACAATAGCTGAACTTGACTTAACAGCTGTTGAAATGATCACATTTTCTTACTGTCTAGAAATGTTATCAATAGCCCCATAGGGTATGATTGATTCACTTTAACCAAAAATACTTTTGTGCCTGTTGTCATTTGCTTTCATTCAATGACCCAGAGCCCCTATTATCCTTTCAAACTGATTAGAAACTTCTTAACAATTAGTTTACTTTTTATTAATTATTTAATCAAGATGTCTGGTTATTCTATGATTAATTGGTGCTGAGGTGGACCTCTGCCATTACATGTGAAAGTTTTCTTTATATTCCAGAGGCAGTAAAGAGGTTTTTGTCATACCCCTCTCCCCTTCACTACTTTTATGACTAACAAGAGAAGCCTATGCTGATAACATTTGTTAATGGACCTAATTTCATATTAAGCTTTAAAGTATCAAAGAAATTCATAATTTAATACTTTTCAAATTATTTTATTTTTGAAAGATTTCATTAAGTAGTATATGAAAGGCAACATTTACTGAGATGCTGCTTCCAGGTTTTATAATTTCCTAGTAGCAATAATAGTATTAAAAATAAAATGGAGATAAATAAGATAATTTTAAAATAACATAGCCCTATTCAATATTCTGATCAATGCCTTAAAAACATGGATAATGTGCATTCAAATTAGATGATATAAAGTTGGAAGGGATAGTTTTTACATTAGGTGACAGAGTCAGGTTCCCAAACAATTTTCAAAACTCTGTAAGAGTTGGCTGAGTCTAATATAATATTTAGTATGGACAAATATAAATTTGAAAGACATCATGATATGGTGAATAGTGAACCAGACTTTACTCAGGATAATCAAAGTTCAAGTCTAAAGTTGTGTTTAGATTTAGATCAAAATAACTCATGAGAGCCAATTCTTAAATTTTCATTGTGAACATTTATAAATATCAGCAAATGTTATAAACCAGGACTTGATTTATTATTTTGTTGTTTATCTGGACTTAAGAAAGTGATGGAGAAAATATTAATATTGTAGTTTACATTTAAAAGGGTATTGTTAATTTAATATTTTTTTGAGAACTGCTTCTTAAACATTTATCAGCATATCCTTTTATCAAGGCCCACCTTTTGATACATACTGCCTATGTGACCCTAGGTAAATCATTTAACCTTTCAGCATAAACTGATAATTGTCTAAGGTTATTAAAAGGGTATTCTGTAGTGATAAAGGAACTTTCTTCCTTGGGAGTTGGTTCAGTGATAACATGTGCATGAGCACCACCCCCATTACCAACCTCCCCAAGGGAAAAAAAAGGATGAAGATTCATGGAACCACAGAAAATCAGAGTTAGAAGGGGAGATTATCTCTGTTTATAATTCACTTCACTTCATGCCAAGAACTCCCATCAAAGGGAGTTATTGTGCTGTCTAGTGCTGTCTAGTTGCTTTGTTCAACTAGAATTCCTAGGAATGGCTCTAGATATGCTATACTTCCTTTTGGGAACCCTTTTCCAATTTTGAATTCATAATAAAATCAACTTCTGCCACTGTTCTTGGAAAAATTGTGTCAGTCTATTATCCTAGGTCACCTGGGTGGCACAGTGGATAGAGAATCAGATCTGGACTCAGGAAGACCTGAATTCAAATGTGACCTCAGACACTTACTAGATTGTGGCCCTGTGAAAATCACTTAACCTTGTTTGCCTCAGTTTCCTCATTTGTAAAATGAGTTGGAGAAGGAAACGGCAAACCATCCCAATATCTTTGCCATGAAAATCCCAAGTGGGGTCATTAAGAGTCAGACACAACTGAAATGACTAAGCAACATTACTTTATGGCTCCATCTGCCATCCTGCAATATATAGGAAAATCTTCCTCCTTGGCCACCTCTCCCCTATAAGTATTGCTTATTCCTATTAAAGGTAATGTCATTAAGGGCAAGGACAATCTTTTCTTTTGTATTCTTATACTCAGAATGTCACACAGTTCTTGGAACTTAGTAACTCCTTAATACGTGATTTTCCATGCATTGATTCACTCATTCATCACTTAGACAAACACATATGGCTATAAAATACTTCAAATGAAAAAGATTTTGTTCATAACTGACTATAGGCTTGATATTTTAAGAGTATGATATGATATCCCCCAAACCTAAAGTAGTTTTGAGCTACACTAAAAAAAAACAGCTAGAAACAAGTTAGTCAATGACTCACCATACTCTGTCCTAGAAAAATCACTTCTATAATACTTCCCCTTCTCCCCCACTCCCTCACTGGGATCAATGTGTGAATTTGACTATAAGGAAAGCTAAGCATCACAGAATCGATGCTTTTGAGCTGTGGTGCTGGAAGAGACTTTTGGGATTCCCTTGGACAGCAAGGAGATCAGTCAGTACTTAAAGGAATTAATTCAGACGATTCACTGAAAGGTTAAATACTGACATGGAAGCTTAACTACTTTGGTCACATAACGAGAAGACAAATCTCATGGGAGAAGTTCTTAATGCTTGGAAAGATGGAAGAAACAGGAAGGGATGGATGAAAATGGATAGATAGTATCATGGAAACAACAAACATGAACCTGGACAGACTTTGAGAGATAGTGGATGATAGAAAGCCCTGCCATGCTATGGTCCATGGGGTCACGAAGAGTCAGACCCTACTGAATGATGGAACAACAACAAAGCTGACCTTAAATCTTCTACCTCTAATTGCTTTTCACATCTTAAACTCAAATTGAACTCATTATCTTTCCCCCTAAATCCTCCCTATTACTATAGAAGGCATCACCATCCTCCCAGTTCCTTAGGCTAGGAACCTAGGAATCATCATAACTCCTCATTATCTCGCCCCTCTTATCCAATCTGTTATCAAGACCTGTAGATTTTGCATTTCCATAAATTCTGCAATATGCGCCCTTCTTTCCCTTGATACTGCTATCACCCTGCTATAAGTCCTTATCACCTCATGCCTAGACTATTGCAATAGCCTGCTGGTGGGTCTGCCTATCTCAAATCTCTCCCTCTAATTCATCCTCTGTGCAGCCACTAAAGTGGCTTAGGCCAGATCATGTCACTTCTCTACTCAGCTATTATAGTAGCTCCCTTTTGTGTCCAGGATCAAATAGAAAATTCTGTTTGGTATTAAAAAAACCCTACATATCCTAACCTACTGCTCTATCTTTTCAGTCTTCTTCTACTTTATTCCCTGTCATGTATTCTTCAATCAAGCAACACTGCCAATTCTGGAATGTTAGCCCATCTTTTCCTCCCTTACCATTTCTGCCTAATGGCCTCTTTGGTATCCTTTAAGTCTCAGCTAAAATCTCATCTTTTAAAAGAAGCCTATTTCCCAACCCTTCTTAATTCTATTTCTTCCTTTTTAATTTTTTTTATTATTTCTCCTTATATATAGTATTTTTTGCATATATTTGTTTGCTTGTACTCTTCCCCTCGACTATGAAAGTGGGCAGGGTTTTTTGTTTTTTGGTTCTATTTGTATCTTTAGCATTTAGCTAAATGCCTAACACATAGTAGGTACTTAATAAATATTTATTAACCAACCAACTAATTATCAGGGGACTCAAAATCAAAATACTTAAAAATTTTTTACAAAGGTAGATTTCAGTTTAATGTTAGGATATCTTTTGAAAAGTATAGGCTCCCCCAAAGTAAGTGTTCTGGTAGGTAGTCAGTTTTCCATCCCTACAGATCTTTTAGCAATAACTGAATGGACATGGCAAAAGAAATTTTTAGTTTAGATAAAGAGCTTGAAAGAGGGCTCTTTAGTCTTTAAAATGAAACACAACACTTTATTTTCAAGAGCATAAATTAAGGGTTTCTCTCATTTGAAAAATGAAGTGGAGGGAGGATCCACAAAACTGCCAAGCTGTAGGCATGAATTAAAATACTTTGTTGGAAGATTATGGGGAACGTTTACTCATAATTCTAATATAGGGGGCAGATATTTTTCTAAGAATGGCAGAACTAATAAATTAGATAGGTCTTTCCAATCTCTCGGCTTTGGCAAAAAAACATACAAAAACTCCTATTGAGCCAGTGTTTCCATGCCCAAAAAAATAAAAATAGTCCAGCTGCATAAAAAAGTAATACTTTAAAGAGGGTTTCTTCTGTGTTTTTATGGAGCCCTTGGTTATAAAATTGGAGCAAGCTGTTTTATTTTTCTACCTTGTTTCCATTTGATTTCACTTTTTTTCCCTTAAGGAGGATACTTTTAATTATCTGGGGAAAGAAGTGAATAAATGTGAATTGTAAGCTAATAGCTATACATAAAAATATTATTAGAGCTTCAAAACCTTGTCAAATTACTCTCTCTGCTATTTTTTTCCTAATTAATTGCTATGAGTACCCTATGAGCTAAAAGAAAATCAGTTGCTAATAGATTTGGAGGAACAGGTTCCTCAGAGGTAAAGATTTCTGGGTGTGAACTTCTCTAATAAATGTTCCCTGGACTAATCAATAAGGACTTATTAAGCAGTTATGATTTGTCAGAAACTTGCTACATGTTGGGAATACAAAGAAGAGCAAACTTCCTCTCTTCAAGGAGGTAACATTCTAATAGTAGAACATGCAAACAATCATATATATATATATAAACCATATATGGTGTAAAAGGGAGATAATCATAGAAGGAAGGTACTAGAAGTATGTGGAGGAAGGACAGAGGGGACCTTGAAGGCCTCTTGCAGAAGGCAGGATGTGAGCTGAGTCTTCAAGATAGGCAGGGAAGCCAATAGATAAAAATGAGTGTCATGAACATACCAGGCATGAAGGACACCTTGGGAAAAAGCCAAGGGTCAGAAGGAAGGAAAATTATATTTGAGGAAGAGTAAGGTGACTTGTATCACTGGATTGTAGAGCATGTTGAGGGAAGTAAAGCATAAGAAGAAAGGATAGGCAAGAAAGGGATAAATTCTAAGTCTTTAAAGTGGCTTAATAATAATACTATAACAATTATAACAAAAACTTGCATTTATATGGCATTTAAGCTTTCAGAAGCACTTTAAAATAGTCTCATTGTATCCTAATAACAATCTTGGGGGTCTGTTATGGGAATCTGAAAATCTTCCCTGCCCCTAGGCCCTTTGCTAAAGTGGCTACATGACTCTGAGAACCTTCCCTGATTTGAAAGTATATTCTGCCCCCTACAAGGCTGAATGTGGTCACGTGGAGCCTGTGGCGGGAGGCTTGTTTTTCGGGAATGCCAGCGCCTTATAGCTTTGTGATTGGGCAGTGGGTCAAGAAGGCTATGACATTCTCTGAGCCAGGAGAAGGCTATAAATACTCCCTGATGTGAGGTTTTGCTTTGGGGCTCACTTTGAGAAGAGTTGTTTGATTTGGCCAGATGATATTCTGGGAAGCTGTTGAGGGTCCCCCCCCCTTTGAAAAACCCCGATGTTGGTGCTTCCCTCTCTGGTAACTCAATAGGTATGGATGTAATGGTCAGATGCTGGAAGCCTGTCTGCTGATCTGTTTCTTTGTTTGCTTGTAACTTTTGTTTGTAACTTGTATTTGCATTCTCCGAAGTTCAGGGTGCTGACTTTTTCCCCTGAACTAGGTAAATGATATTTGTTTGATTGGTTAAAGTGAGACTGTTAACCCATTTTGAGTTGCTTTCCTTTAGAAAAGCAGATCTAAGAACCTGTGCTAGCAGTCACCCTGGGTATGGTAGGGTGCTTGCTGATACAGGGACAGACACTATTATTGATTGAAATAATTTGCCCATTTATATCTCTTGGTTTTTCTAAAATCTGTTTGAATATAAAGTACTGAAAAAACAAGAAATAAATTAAATTAATTGTGGGAAAAATGTTTCCTTTTTTTTGTTCAGACAAAGGAAGGAAACATACATTTATACAGTGCATACTTTGAGCCAAACACTAAGGACTTTAAAAATACTATCTCATTTAAGCTTCACAGCAACTTTGAGAGATAGATACTATTATTATCACCATTTTACAATTGAGGAAATGGCAAATAGCTTAAGTGACTTGCCCAAGGTCACATATCTAATAAGTGTCTTCCATTTTCCAGATGAAGAAACTGGGGCTTACGGATTAAATGACTTATCCTTATGGCTAGTAAGTTCTTGAGGTGCGATTTGATCTCAGGTCTTTCTGAGTTTAGTTCTAATGCTGCTACCAAGCTACTTTATACTGAAAGTAATAGGGAGACAATGAAGTTTATTGCATAGGGCTGGTAAAATGTGCTCTGCTTCAGGAACATCAATCTGTCAGCCAGGTGGAAGATGAACTGAAATAGGAAAATAATTGAGGCAGGGAGACTATCAGCAGACTCCTGCAATTGCACAAATGTGAAATAATGAGAGAAAAAGGGATATATCCAACAAAAGCTGGTGTGAATGTAGAAATGAAAAGACTTGTCAACTGATTGAATAAGGAATGAGTGCAAAGTAGGAGTCAAAGATGACATCTGGTTTTTGAGCCTGAGTGACAAAGAGGGTGGAAGGTTGGTAGTTCCCTCAACAATAAAAAGAAAATTCAGAAGATGGTAATGTTTGGGAAGGAAGGTTAGCAAGTTTTGTTTTGACATGTTGTATTTGAGATATTTCTGGCACATATAGTTTCAGATGTCCAATAAATATTTCTTGATGGCCAAATAGATTCCCTGGGGAACGCTAGGTAGCACAGTGGATAGAGTGACAGGTTTGGAGTCAGGAAGACTTATCTTTCAGGGTTCAAATCCGGTCTCAGACATTTACTAGCTGTGTGACCCTGGGCAAGTCACTTAATCCTATTTGCCTCAATTCCTTTTCTGTAAAATGAATTGGAGAAAGAAATGGCAAACTGCTCTAGTATCTTTGGCAAGAAAACACCAAATGGGATTGCAAAGAATCAGAGATGACTGAAAAATGACTGAACAAGATATCAATTCCCTATAAAAGTATTCCATTTATATTCCTGATCACATATGTTCTCTTGGTATTCACACATACACTAGTTGTATGTGCACGAGAGAGATATTTTCCTGTCTTTTATGCAGAACTAATGAGTATTCTGCCTGACTGGTAATAGCAAACACATTAGTGGGGGCTTCTGAGCTTTGGCTTTGGCTAAGAGGTGAGCACTTTAGATCTTCTGAGAGGAAGGTGCAAATACCTTCGGTGTGTATATCTATCTATATCTATATCTATATCTATATCTATCTATATCTATATATCTATGTATACACAGAAAGAGAGAGAGAGAGATTGAAATGTAAAAGAATCTGAACCCAACTAACTTAGACCAACAGTTTTTCACATCTACTATCTGTAGGCACTGTGATAAGTGCTTTAAAAACTTTATCTCATTTCATCCTTACAACAACCTTACCTAGTAGGTGCTATTATTATCCCTATTTTACAGTTGAGGAAGCTGACAATAGAAAGTAAATGACTTGCCCAGGGTCACCCAGATAGTAAATATCTGAAGCCAAATTTGAATTCAGGTCTTGATTCCATGTCCAACTCTAGACCCCTGTGCCAAATAGTTGGCTCTATAACTAGAGTTCTTTGCAATAATCGATGGTATTCAGAATAATGATTGGAAAACGCTGATAAATACTGAAAGAATTTAATTATGGTCATTATAATGGATGTTCATTGAATTAATGAATGAATGTTATGACTGTTACATCAAAAAATTCAATGAGGGTAGCTATTTAAAAAAAAAAAGAGGTTAGACTGGAGTCAACTTGTAGTTTAAATTTTCCAGAGTACCCTATTTGCTAAGCCTGCTGGTTAATCAAAGATTTTATAAGAGAAGAGCCTATTTGTCTTCAGTATCAGAAAGAGGCTAAGTTAAATTCTTGGGCACTAATCTTATGAGGAGACTGATTATGTATTCCTACTAGTAAACTGACTGACAAAGTACTGCAAACCTGTCTAATCCTAATGCTCTGATTGAAACAATTTGCCCATTTATATCTCTTGCTTTTTCTAAAATCTGTTTGAATATAAAGTGCTGAAAAACTGAGGAATGAATTAAATTAATTGTGGGAAAAATGTTTCCTTTTTTTTTTTTTGTTCAGACGAAGGAAGGAAACATATATTTATATAGTGCATACTATGCGCCAAACACTAAGGACTTTAAACATACTATCTCATTTGAGCCTCACAGCAACTTTGAGAGATAGGTACTATTATTATCACCATTTTACAGTTGAGGAAATGGGCAAATAGCTTAAGTGACTTGCCCAAGGTCACATAGCTAACAAGTGTCTCAGGTCAGATTTGAACATCGGTATTCCTGACTTACAACTCAGCATTCTATCTGCACCACCTAGGTAAATGCAGATTGCTAAACTTAGAGTTCAGGAGACTTCAGTTTCCACTCTTGCCTCTGAATACTGTGACTATTGACAGATTTCATTAAGTCTTCTTCAGTTTTAGTTTCTTGATCTATAAAATAGTTAATTATAGCTTAAAAAAAGTGAGATATATATATATATATATATATATATATACACACAAACATATATGCATATATACACATACACACATGTCTTCACACAACACATATACACATTACATATACATATGGATGTATATATACACGTACATGTGCATGTGTGTATATGTTTGTTTGTGTGTATGTGTATATATGGCTTTGCAAACTATATACTGTAACATAATTGTCTATTATTGTTCTTGGGACTTTTGACTAGGACTGTGAGTAGCATTTAGACAGTCACAAAATCATGTTTATTTAAATGGCATAAGGAGACATATATATATATATGGATGTGTATTATACACACACAAACCCATACATGTTATATGCATGTATTTCTCCATATAATGCTTTTCCACTAACCTAGATTTCAATATAAGGTGATATCTATAGGATGCCAGATTTGTGGATTAGCAAATAAAACTAAAAATTATTTTCTTTATTATGAAAAGGAAATAAGCTATTAAGAAATATTAGAAAAATGTATATTTAAGGTCCCTTACATCACTAAAATTCTATAATTCAGTTGTGTGGTCTAATCTCTTAATCTTATTATAAAATATTAAAGGGTAGGGGTCACTGATTCAATTTACTTTATATTATTTGCAGTGCCTAAGACAATGCTTACTCAGCACAGAGTAGGTGAGGTGCACTCCCATAGTATTAAGAAATAGAAGGAAAATTTAATTACAACAAATATTGCTCCTAAGAACAGTTCAATATTTCCACATGCTACTGTATAACTCACTTTGACCATCATGTAGTGGGCACTCATTGTAATGAAGTACTTGTTTATTTTATAATGATCTTTATGCATTTCACAGTCCTGTACTAGAAGTGTACCTCCTAGTATCTATATTGATTACCATCACTATCCATAAAGAAACCAACAGAATGAACAAATTAATTGATTTGTCATAGATCTTTTGTTTTTCAAGCAACAATTACCCTTTCCTCTTATTGTTCATTCTCACTTAGATTTAGTCAGTAGTACCAGCACTAGAAAAATGTGAAACATAAAAGAGATCTTACTTAAAAGCTTAAACACATCCCAAATTGATGTAGAACACTTAGGAACATGAAAATTGAAATATAAAGAGACCAATGGAAAACAGGTGCCTATGTGATATGACTCCTACCACTTTCTGTCTTCTCACAGAGTGTGACTTTAAACAAAAATTTGTATGTAAGTACACAAAGATGTCACATCTTTATTTTTTTTGTAGTTATAATCAGTAATATTATAAAGTCAAAGTAAAGCAATTTTGAACATTCTTATATAGTACACAATTATAGAGGCCAAAACCTCTACAGAGAAATTTACTGTTTTGTTTCCTGGACAAAAAAGGGGTGATATTTCCTTCTAATAAATAAAATTCCAATAAAGCCTTATCCCAATGTACTATTCATTTCTGATTATCACAGTGCTTTCGTTTACAATGAGTAATATGTGGGCATCTTTATTTTAATTTTGTTTTGCAGAGATGCAGGGTACTAAATACAGCTTCAAAATCAGTATTCCTGCCAGAGCAGCTTATAAAGCAATACTTTTTGCTGCATTTCTGAAAAGAGTATATATCTTCAGGGTATTCATAAATTGTGAAGACCCAGTGATGAATAACCTGATGAGGAGTATTTTAGCACATATTGCCAAACTCAATGAACACAATCTTCTCAAAGATCTATTCATGTCAACACTATTTTAGTTCAGAAATATTTTATTAATTGTTAAGATATTTATTGGTTCTAATAATCACTACAAACATGATCTAAGCAAAAATCATGAATTAAGAGGGGAAAAGCAATAAAACTGGCAAACATAACAAGAAGTATTCTGATATTATCTTCTCTTCCATCCTCTTTTTTGGGGGGGGTGGGGGTGGGGAAAGGGAAGTCTAATGAAGTAGAAAAAAAGTTGAATTTGGTATCAGAGACTTGTTTCAAGTCACATTTCTGTCATTTCCTAGATGTTTACTGCGGGCAAATCATTTTATCTCTGTGGGTCTCAGATTCATCCCCTATAAAATGAGATGACTGGACTAAATGATTTGACCTCTTAGGGTCCTGTTACTCTAATTCTATGATTCTATAAAGGAAGTGTTGTGATTTCATGCAATTACTTTCTATTCCAAAAGCCTACATTACTTTTGCAATATCTCTAGGACTAAGTCAACATCATGAAATGGAGCTTTCAAGGTCTTGGATTATCTCAGACAAATAAAAATCTACCACACAATAAAATGCATTTTGCTGCCTGCCTACTTTGACAACATATCAAGAAGTCTATTTTTGAAATGTAGCCAAGCAGGATATATCTAATTAATATTAAAAAAAAAGTTTACTTCCTTTCCCTTACATTGTAGCTAAAATTTCATGATTCTGTCTCATCTTAACCACATACATCTACTTCAAGATTTTATAGAAGATTACCCTTCTAAAGGTTATGTTTCTAGCCCACAAATCTTGACACTGTGTTTTTCCCCCCAACCAAAGAGAATTATATTCTGACTTAGGATATCTAAAACATAACAATTAAATCAAACATATGAGAGGGCAAGGGTGCAAATGAAAGAATAAAATGTAGCTGGTGAATTTACTTATAAATAAAATACATAATCTTTCAGTGTTACTGTATTTCTATCTTCCTGAAGCTTTTAAGCTTGTTTCTATTACAAAGGACAATTAAATATTTTTTTTCTGTGCATTTTTCTGGGAGACAGAAAGAAATAACATTGGTGTTTTTACTACCTCTAGCGACTATATATAATAACTCAGTGTGATAGAGTATTGTCTTTCCTGTTTTTATATCTATTGGCTAACCCTATAGGAGAGTTCAGACATCTAAGGTAATTTTCTCCCCTCTTATGATTCAGCCCCATGAGGTAAAGACACATGTACTGTGTGTATTCAATGGGAATTTCAAAAGATGAAAGAAATTACATTAGGAACCCCTTATAGCATTGTAGCAGACAATTAGCCATATGCCTACTAACTTGTCAGATGACAGGAATAAGAAATATAACAACTTGTTCTTTCTCATTCTATAAACTATAGTGGCTGGGTTCTGGAATTATTATTGGCTAATGGAGTAACCAGTCATAGAAAAAAGGAATTTTGAAAAATATCATAGGGTTGTCTAGGCATATTCTGTGGCCAGAAAGGGGGTAGGGATTTAGTAATTGTTAACCTCTTTATAAAGCATTTTGACCATCATTTAGTGGGCACTCATTAAATGTTTGTTGTGTTAATCATTGAATAAATGCACAATTACTACTAATATAAGGGGCTAGAATAGTTAATTTAGCTGAACTAATGAACATGGAACTAATATGGTCAAAATCAGACTCCATTCTCATTTGGCTCAGTTAGCTTTAGCTCAATAAACAACATCATCATCGTTATCATCAAAGACAGCCGCCACCAGCACCACCAGCACCACCAGCACCACCACCATTATTCCTCTTCCTTTTTTCTTTTTAAAAGACATTTATTACATTTATTTTTAGTTTTTGTCATTCATTTCTGCAAGATTTTGAGTTGTAAATTTTCTCCTTGCCTCTCCCCTACCCCCATTCCAAGATAGTGAACCCATTGAGTATCCCTTCCCCTCATCTACTCTTTCCTATATCCTCCCCCATACCCCTTCTAACTTTCCAGTAGGGAAAGATGAATTTCTATACCCCAGTGCCTGCACATCTTATTTCCTAGGTGCATGCAAAAAAACCCAAAAAACTAAACCCAAAAACAAAAAAAACATTTTTTTGAACATTTGTTTTTAAAACTTTGATTTCCAGATTCCTTCCCCTCTTCCCTCCTCACCCACCCCCACTGGGAAGATAAGCAACTCAATATAGGTTATACATGTGTAGTCACACGAAACATTTTCATAGTAGTTATATTGTGAAAGACCAACCACATTTCCCTCCATCCCATTCGCCCATTCCATTCTCTACCTTGACTTTATCACTTTTCACACTTATGTGCTTCTAACTACCCTCTCCTCCAACCTGCCTTCCCCTCCATCAACCCCATTCTTATCCCCATCCCCCCACTTTCCTATAGGTAAAGATACCCAAATGAGTGTGTTTGTTATGCCCTCCTTAAGCCAAATTCAATGAGAATAAAGTTGACCCATTCCCTCTTACCTCCCTGCTCTTCTCCTCCATTGTGACAATTCTCTATTGCCTCTTTTGTATGAGATAATTTACCCTTTCTATCTCTCCCCTTCTCCTTTCATTATATTCCTTTCTCACCTCTTAATTTTATTTTCAGATATCACCCCTTCCTATTCAACTGATCCTATGCCCTCTGCCTATGAATACATGTACACACATATATACATACTAACATATGCATCTATATACACACATCCTCCTATAGATATGTATATATGTATGTATATACACACATATATGTATGTGTATATACATGTATATATATACACACATATATGTATGTGTATATACATGTATATATATATACACACATACATATATATTACCTTCAACTATTCTCATAAGTCTATTTTAAAAAGTCTATTTATAAAGTCTATCATAAAAACTATTCTCAGAAAAGCCTCATGAGTTACAAGTATCATTTTTCATGTAGGAATATAAATAGTTCAACTTCAATAAGTTTTTTATGATTTCTTTTTCCTGTTTACCTTCTCATGCTTCTCTTGCTTCTTGTATTTGAAAGTCCAATTTTCTGTTCTGCTCTAGTATTTTCATCAATACTTGAAAGTGTTCTATTTCATTGAATTACCATATTTTCCCCTGAAATATTATACTCACTTTTGCTGGGTAGGTTATTCTTGGTTTTAATCCTAGCTCCTTTGACCTCCAGAATATTGTATTCCAAGCCTTTCAATCCCTTAATGTAGAAGCTGCTAAGTCTTGTGTTATCCTGATCATGTATCCACAATATTCAAATTGTTTTTCCTAGCAGGTTGTAATATTTTCTGCTTGACCTGGGAGCTCTAGAATTTGACTGTCATATTCCTTGGTGTTTTCTTTTGAGGATCTTTTTCAAGATGCAATTGATGAATTCTTTCAATTTATATTTTGCCATTTGGTTCTAGAATATCAGGGCAATTTTCCTTGAGTATTTCTTGAAGGATGATTTCTAGGCTCTTTTTTTGATCATGGCTTTCAGGTAGTCCAGTAATTTTTAAATATTCTCTCTTGGATCTATTTTCCTGGTCAGTGGTTTTTCCAATGAAATATTTCACATTGCCTTCTATTTTTTCATTTGTTTGGATCCGTTTTATTGCATCTTGATTTCTCATAAAGTTGTTACCTTCCATTTCGTCTAATCTAATTTTGAAGGAATTATTCTCTTCAGTGAGCTTTTGCAATTCCTTTTCCATCTGGGCAATTCAAATTTTTAAGGTACTCTTCTCCTCATTGGCTTTTTGGGCCTCTTTTGCCATTTGAGTTAGTCTATTTTTTAATGCGTTATTTTCTTCCATCTTTTTGGGGGTCTCCTTTAACATGCATTTGACTTGCTTTTCATGATTTTCTTGCATCATTCTCATTTCTCTCCTCATTTTTTTTCCACCTCTCTTACTTGATTTTCAAAATCCTTCTTGAGCTCCCCCATGGCTTGTACCCAGTCCATATTTTACTTGGAAGCTTTTGATGCAGGAGTTTTGACTTTATTTTCTTCTTCTGGTTCCACATTTTGATCCTTTTTGTCTCCAAAAAAAGGATTCTGTGGTCTGATTGTGCTTCCTCTATTTGCTCATCTTGCCAGCCAATTACTTAAATTTTGAGCTCTTTGCCACAGTAGAACTCTGCTTCCACAGTGGAGGGAGCTATGTCCCAAATTGCTGGGGGTTTTTGCAAATATTGTTGGAGGTCTGAGGAGAGTGCCCTCTCTAGAGACACCCCAAGCTCTGCACACTGCCACACACCCTAGGACCACTGCCAAAGTCAGCAACCCAGATGTAAGCAGGTCAAAGCAAGAGCAATTACATTCTGAATGCTCACTTGGCCCGTCTATGATCTGCAGGCCAGAAGCTCTGGAGGGAGCCATATGGTAGTAGCTGCAGCTGCCATGCCTCTGCCACTTCTTACCCTGGAGGAAGGGGCCAGACCATGCTCTTCCATCACCTGGTTCCAACTGAGTTCCCCACTGACCTTTTACTTTTTCTTTGGCATTTATGGGTTGAGAAATCTGGAAACTGACACAGCTGCTAGTGATTCACTCTCCTGAAGTCTGTCCCAGCCATTCTTTGCCACTGGTTTGGGGCTGCCCTGGGGCCAAAACCACATAGCTCATGTGGGACTATGCTTGGCTCACAGTCTGGTGCAATAGACCCTTCCTGTTGGCCTGCCAGGCTGTCTTCAGTGGGAGATTTGTTTCCCTCTATCACTTTGTGGGTTCTGTAGCTCTAAAATTTGTTTTGAGTCATATTTTATAGGTATTTGAGGTGGTTGGAGCCAGGGCCCAGTGGAGTTCCTGTTTTTACTCAGTCATCTTGGCTCCACCATAATCTCTTTCAATGGCCATAGGTTAATCAGCACCTTAAATTTAGCCAGGCTTTTCACACACACACACACACACACACACACACACACACACGTAAAGTTCATAGGAGTCTACAAATTTTCCTTGATTAAGAACATTGTGAAAAATTATAACATCTCATCTTATCACCATTGCTAGAGGAAAGATAACCTTAAACACTATTGAACTGAAAAGGCCAATTTTACACATGGAATATAGTATGTACACAGTCAATTGTGTCATCTGGCAATCTTTCAAGCAGCATTCTATTAACTGACAACACTGCACATCCAAGTTACCATCAGAATTGGAGTACAGAACAGTGACTATACCACATGAGCTTACATACGTACTGATTAAGTGATATTATGCATGGAAGAGATGTTAAGTGAATGTTATTGCTTGTTGTGTCTTCATAGTAAGTTAGCAATTGTGGAAGAGTATACTGTACTAGTTACTAGGGAAAAAAATTAAATCACTATTCTGATTACTGAGAAATATATAAAATATATAGGGTTTTTTTAAACAAGGATATGTAAAGAGCTCAATCTCTGACCATATTGAATAGAAGATGTTATTCTATGCAGGTGCACACACACACACACACACACACGAGCTTTATGTAATCTTCATATAGATGTATGTATATATATATGTATAAATATACATATATTTTGACACACACACACACATATATGTATGTATTAGGTATCTTTAGATATTTCTACATGCAAAGAATTATATTTTATATATAAATATGTGCAGACATGATTGTGTAGCATTATGACACAAAGGACAGAGCGATGGCCTCATAGTCAAGAAAACATTTAAATTCTCAGGGTTTTAGCATATTCTAAAACTAAATTACAGAGAAAATGTAAAAAGCTTTCATCTCTATTTGTCATGGTAATTTCCTCAAATGACAATTCCCTATACTCATAAAGGAGAGTTAGATGGAGCAGTAGATAGAGTGCCAGGCCTGAAGTTAGGAAGACCTGAGTTCAAATATGACTTCAGACACTTACTAGCTGTATGACCCTGGGCAAGTCATTTAACCCTCTTTGCCATTTCTTCATTGGTAAAATGAGCTGGAGACGGATGCAGTAAACCACTCTGGTATCTTTGCCAAGAAAACCCCAAATGTGGTCATGAAGAGTCAAACATGATTGAAATGACTAAGCAAACATCAATTAAATCATAGATCCAGTCTCTATCCCTATTCATAGTTCATGTACATATACACTTATGTACATGCATCCACATATGTATATGTCATGTAGGCAGCATGGTGTTGTGTATAAAGAACCAATGTCTAGAGAGGTAAAGTTAGAGAGAGAAAGGTCAGGGTTAAAGTCCTGCTTATTACATATACTAGCTGTGTGACCTCAGAACAATTATTTAGCCTCTCCACCTCAAACAGCTCTTTAATACCATAAATTGGAGAAAGTTGCAAATTTCCATTTTCCAATGAAGTATCTTACAAAGAGCTTCCTAGGAAGAAGAAAGCATAAATTATATAAGTGTTTCTACATAGTACACACATATACATAATAATCAGAGTATAAATGATATTCCTAATAGTGAAAGCTACTGCATGATCCTAAAGTGCTTTGTTTATTATACACATGTGGATGTTATTCATGTTTACATGGATTCAGAACCTGTATGTAAATATGTGTGAATATATACTTACAAAGAAATACATATATATGTATATGCATACACATGAATATTATGCTATATGTACATGTATGTATATACATATTTATTTGTATACTCACATAAACATACACACTGTATGTATGTAGAGCTCTACTGGATAGAGTGTTAGAGGCTTAGAAAGAGTAAGATCAAAGTTCAGAGAATCTTGCTAAAACAAAACTAATACTGGAGAGCTGATCAGGAAGCCAGATCTCCTGGATTCCAAGCCCAGCCCTCTATTCACTCTTCTACCAGATTCTCTCTTTCTCTCTCTCTCTCTCATCTGGAGCCAATGTTTTGAATATGTGCAAATATTTCTGACTTCAAAACCTGTCCAGAGCATGGGGGGAGCAATATATTCCATTTATTGCTATTGCACTGACTGATGAACAGACATCTCTGTGCATTTAATGACAAGCTAGTTCAGTGAATTAACAAAAAGCCAAAACTGTCCAATTTATTGGCCTAGGATTCATAGTTGTAGTGCAAAGTGCTCTATTTTTCTATTAATGATTATCTGTTTATAAAAAATTTCAAGATGACTGAAAGAATGGAGGTGATATGTGACCATATAATTTAAAACACACAAATAAGTATTTTATAGTTGGAAAAGAGTCATTTTCTGATAGATAAAAAAGGAAATTCCCCAAATGGTTGGGTCCACCTATACATAATATTATTTATTTTGCTTCCAAGAAGCTAAGCTCTTTGCAATATGTACATTATTTGATATACCAAGAATTAGAGTAAGAGTCCAAGAGATCATGAGGCACATTAGAACATAGCTTTTCCTTCATTAAAACTAGGCTCTGAGGCAGAGAAGGGTTTCAAAATTGATGTCATTGGGCAGATGGAAGATTTAAAAATGTCGAGAGAACCATAGTGCCACTAGGATTTTAGCACTCTTATTGACAAAACCATTTTTTGCTTGGTAAATACAATGAATGAGAGGTTCATGATCACCTCGGGTAGACATTAGTCTCCATAGTGGGAGCTGATCGAAAAGAATACTGAATAAAATACATGCCTATTGATGCTCACAGATTTGCAACTGAGGAAATTTAAAACATTCCAATTGTAATAAAAATAATGGCTTAAAAACAAATGTGTTTACTTATTAATCAATCAGTAGCATTTACTAAATACATACTATATGCCCAGCAACAATCTAAGTGTAGTAATAAAAAAAAAACAGTCACAGACCTCATGAAGCTTATATTCTAACAGAGGAGGCAACATATTTATACCCTAAAGCTGAATCTACAAAATAATAGTAGTAAAAAAAACAATTCTAGTGGAAAATATAAATAAAATAACTTTTTTCCCCCAGAGTCATAATTATAACCTGAACCAATAATAATGCCAAATAAGCAATTAGAAAGAGGCTAGAATAGTGGATAGAAAACTTGGATTAGAGTCTTGAAAGATTTAGGTTCAAATACAAACTGTGACACATTCATATTCCAGTGAGTAGGTAGGGAGAGTTTCCATTCTGGGAGTTTCCCAAATCTGAGAAATCACTGATTTTTTGACTGCAGACTAATTAAGTATTTTGAATTTTCTCTCACTGAATTGATTACCTGTACCATTAAATTAACTGATATAAATAGGTACAGGAAGAGTCACATGAATAACAAAAATAACAACAATACTTTGTAATTCCTGAAATATTAAGACACTTTTTCCTCTGGATTGTACTTACAAATTCTTAATAGATTAGTAGCCTAACAGTAACCTTATAATAAAATCCAAAATTAAATTAAATATTTCAACTTAAATTATCAAAAGGAAGAAACCTCCCGTTTCAATTTCTTTTTCTCCTTTCTAAAAACTAAACTTTTATACCCCTTGTCAAATAATACCACTATTTTGGCTTCTACATAATGTATAGCATTCTACTATATTTCTTACTGCAGGATATATAGCATACATACATTAGTTCCTGCACAATATAAAGCATCTGATTATGCTAGTTACTAAAAAATATATAATTATACCAATAAACAAGTTATTATAGACTGCAGAATGCCCAAATAGGTTTTTTGGTAGCTAAAATTAAAGATGAAATTAAAGATGTGTTGATTTCCTGAATACAATTCAGTATAATATTTCCAGATATAAGCATTAATTTTTCTATTGGCTCCAATCTATGTTTTCAGACTAACTTACCTTACTCTCCCTTTGGGAAACTACATTCTAGTTAAACAGGAATACCTTGCTCATCCCTGTATATGATATTCCATCTTTCTGCCTCTATGCCTCTGTGAAGACTCTCTCATATGTCTGGAATACTTCTTCTCACTTCTGCCTCTTGGAAATTTAGACTCCCTTCAAGATTTAGGTGTCACGTGCTATGTAAGCCCCTACTCAATTTTCTCAGTTATTAGAGGATCCCTCAATTCACTTTGTATTCACTTTCTGCAATGTCCTTGATATTTGCTTATTTCTGTGTATGTTGTTGCACCCTTGTAGAATTTAAATTCTTTGAGAATAAGGATTGTTTTCTATTATGCCTTTGTATCCTTAATATCTAGCACAGTGATTCATAATAAGTGCATAATAGATTTCCATTCAACTGTACTGGAATCAAATTGGTCATATAAACATATAATTTAAGAAAGGCTACTAGGACAGATTGACATAGAGATAGACTGACATCTATGGAGAGAAATTTCTGGGTTCAAGACCTGCCAGTGGTATTTATTCATTCTGTGAGCATAGGCAAATGAGGCAACATTTTTGAGGTGTAGATAACTAAGCTGTGATACTTTTGGGCTGGCAGAGGGAATTAGTTAAATTTCAGATCATTCCTTTATAGAAAAGCTTATTGGCTACAATGCAATTTACTTTAGAGAGTATTTGAGGCAGAAGACACCTTATCAATTTTCTACTTTAATGTCTTCATTTTACAGAAGAGGAAACTGAAGCCTCAGGAGGTAATATGATTGCTAGATGGATCAGAGAGTTTGGGGTTAAGAACTATGATTGTAACTGAGAGGGAGCTATTTTTATTCTTCTGGATGTAGTTATAAACTCATTTATTCTTGTTTTAACAATTTAATCAAAATTTGATCTACATTTAATAAAAGAAGATATAAGGAAACTTGTTTGATTGTAGAAGAGAAAAGGAAAGAAATACAGAGGGTGCTACTTAGTAGACTAGACATATGGGCTTAACAATATGCCCAGGTCAGAATTCTAAATAATAAAAGATTTCTGCCAAGGTAATGTATTCTTATTTGGGGGACACTTTGGAACATGGAGGAAAAATAGCCTAGTTATTCTCAATTCTTTATAAACAATTATTATTTCTAAAGATATCTTTAAGCATATGGGAAAATGCTCTAAATCACTACTGATTCAAGAAATGCAAATCAAAACAACTTTGAGGTAACACATCTCACCAGTCGGATTGGCTAAGATGATAAAACAGGAAAATGATAAATGCTGGAGAGGATGTGGAAAAATTGGAACACTAATGCATTGTTGGTGGAGCTGTGAACTGATATGACCATTCTGGAGAGCAATCTGGAACTATGCCCAAAGGGCTATAAATAATTGCATACCCTTTGACCCAGCAATACCGTTGTTGGGGTTATATCCCAAAGAGATCACAAAAGTGGGAAAAGGACACATATGTACAAAAATGTTTATTGCAGCTCTCTTTGTGGTTGCAAAAAACTGGAAATATAGGGGATGCCCAACAATTGGGGAACAGCTGAACAAGTTATGGTATATGAATATAATGGAATACTATTGTGCTATAAGAAATGGGAAGGAGATGGACTTCATAATTACCTGGAGAGGCTTATATAAATTGATGCTAAATGAGAAGAGCAAAACCAGGAAAAATTTGTA
>CM053586.1:150344758-150372593 GCA_028646515.1 Pseudochirops corinnae | reverse complement strand
TCCTGTAGGGCAAGATACCCAATTTAGAGTGTATGTCATTCCTTCCCTAAGCCAAATTCAATGAGAGTAAGGTTGACCCATTTCCTTTTGCCTTCCTGTTCTTCCCCTCCATTGTAACAGTTATTCCTTGCCTCTTCTATATGAGATGATTAATCCCATTCTGTCTCTCCCTGTCTGCTCTCATCCTATTTCTTTCCAACCCTTCAATTTCACCTTTGAAAATATCATCCCTTCCTATTAAATTGATCCTGTGCCCTCTATGTAGACACATATATATATATATACATACTCACATATGTATTCATATGCATATATATGTCCTCTTATATAGACATATGTTTATGTATACATATATATACATTTATATATATTTATACATACACACACATATCTATACATATATTTATATTCCCTTCATCCATCCTCATACTGAGAAAAGTTTCATAAGTTACAATTATAGTTTATCCATGTTGGCATGTAAATAGTTCAACTTTGATAAGTTCCTTATGATTTCTTTCTCCATGTTTACTTTCTCCCTTTCCCCCTTTTAATGATATCTTTGGGATATAGACCCAGATACAGCAAGATCAAAGGGTATTCACTGTATTAAAACCCTTTGGGCATAGTTCCAAATTGCTCTCCAGAATGGCTGGATCAACTCACAACTCTACCAAAAATACATTAGTGTTCCATTTTTTTCCCACATCTTCACCAACATTTATCATTTTCTTTTTTTTGTCATCTTAGCTAATTTGATAGGTGTGTGTGGTACCTCAGAGTTGTTTTAATTTGTATTTCTTTAATCAATAGTGATTTAGAGCATTTTTTTCATATGACTATAGATTGATTTAATTTCTTCATCCCAAAACTTCCTGTTTATATCCTTTGACCATTTATCTATTGCATTTCTCCCTATCTTAGACTTTTTGGGAAATATACTTGGGTTTATATTCATATCATGCTAAATGTGTGGGAGATTTAAGATCTTATGAGACTTGATTTTAAATGGAAGATAGCCTTCTATACTCCATTTGGAAAAGAGGAATAGCTTTAAAGGGCCCAACATCCATGCAACATTTCAGTCTCTTAGTAATGACATTTCTGCTGAGCTTCTTCATTAGTATCTTTCAAGCATTCTGATATTTTCCTCCCATGACTCCCATATAAGGGGAAGGTTATTATGGATGCAGTACCATGGCTTCTACTAGTAGTTGGAGAAATATGTTTTCCTTAAGTTCCAATGAAGATTTCTAGGATTTGTTTTAGGGCTGGCTGGATACAGAGAATGTGTAGGCCATAATGGAATGGTAGGACATGTCATTTAACCTATCAATTTAACCTTATACCTCCATAAGCTTATAGTCTTAGGAAAAGTTCCTTAACCGCATTGTTCAAGGGGGGTTTCCTTAGCTCTAAGCTTTCTATATCAATAAAATGACAATTTTTCTATCTTTAATAATATTGAAATTTATTTCATTGAATAGTTTGTGATTTTATTTTTGAAAACTATTCATAGCTTTTGACAGTTTATCTATTAAAGAAAGTATTTTTTAAATTTCAGAATTTTATCAGTGATATTAATGCTAAAGGATCCTCCAATTTGAATATGTTCTTCTGACTTACTTGTGTTGATTTTATTTCTGAAAAAGCCTTTTAATTTTATATAATCAGTATTATATATCTTCTCTTTTATCTCACATTGTTCAGTTGGGTCTGACTCTTTGTGAACCCATGGACAATAGTGTCCTATCCTCTATTATCCTTTGTTATCTCCTGAAGTCTGTCAAAGTTCATATGTTGCTTCCATGACACTATATATCCATCTTATCCTCTATGGCCACCTGTTCCTTTTGATTTCAATCCTTCCCAACATCAGGACATTTTCCAATGAGTCTTTTATTCTCATTATGTGGGTAAAGTATTTAAGCTTGAATGTCAGTATTTGACCTTCCAGTGAATAGTCTGAATTAATTTCTTTAATCCAGTTTGGATACTGTTTAGATCTCTTTGCTGTCCAAAGGAGTTTCAAAAGTATTCTCTAGCATCACAAATCTGGGTGCATTAAAATAGGTATTTTGGCCAATGTCCTATGGTTACTTTTGTGTTTTCGTGGACACGCTCCCTCCCCCTTTCTGGTCTAACTTATATGTGTTTCTGAGATATGGTATTAGATATTCTTGGCTTTATTTCATTTTTGGAGCCTCAATAATCCTTAGATTGTGTAAATTGATCTTTGTCTTTGATCAAAGTTAGTACTTTTGGTTTTTAGAATCCTTAAATATTTTTCTCATTTTGCTGTCCTTTGCTCTAATACTTCTTGTTGAATCCCATTTATTTTGTATCCTTTCTCCCTTATTCTTTTTAGAGCATTGTGAGACTTTTCTTTCCTTTTTGTTCTTTTTTTCTTTTTATTCTTTTTTCTTTTTTCAGAGTAATCAGGAGATCTGGGAATAGATTATATCATTCACTCAATCATGTTGTTGGAAATTCTAGTTAAATTTTATAAGCACATCAAAATTGGTCTTGTAAGAGACTGGGAGTTAAGAAAAATCAATTGCTTATCATGGTATTTCCACAAATCCTACCACTGGCTCTGTAGAGAAATTTAAGCTTTACAAAGGAACTAGATACCTGATTTGGACAAGTAATTTCACTTATCCTCAATTTATTCATTTTAAAAAAATAAAAGAACTCTAATTTACCTTTCAGGTCTAAATTTCTCTAATTCAGTTTGGGTACTGATTTTTTTAAATTAATCATTTCTACAAGCTCTTATCTATCCCTCCAGTTTTGTACCTCTACCAACTGACTAATAAAAAAGAAAACCATAGTCATGCAAAACAAATTTCTGCATTGCCATGTCCATCGATGCATGTCTTACTCTGGATTTTAAGTCTATCACCAGTCTGGCAGGAGGTAAGTAGTATAATTCAGCTTTTATCCTCACGATATATATATATATATTTGGAGACTAATTTTATCCTCACGATATACATATATTTGGAGACTAATTTGTAAATTTTTGAATTTTTATAGTCGATAGTTTTAATCTTAAACCAATTTTTTAAAACTTAATCCTCTCTCTGCTACTTACTATCTATTTGATTTAGGGTACCTCACTTAATCTTTCAGGGCCTAAATTTCTTTGTAAAATGAATATATTGTATTAAGGTTCCTTATGACATTGAATTTCATGATCCTGCATTCTATATCATCAATTTTATGGTCATTATTCATTTTATATACTGGCACATACTGATTACATATTTTTCTTTCTCACTTATATATTTTCCCTTTTATCTAAGTAGAATGTGTTGCTATTTTCTCCATTCTCTCTGTCCCCCATCCTTTTTCTCCATTTTATTGCAGACTTTTCTCACTCTACTGGGCTCAGAGAAATCCTCCATGAAGAAATATTGCTGTATCAGATTCTTTTCATTCTTGTTTTCAGAGGAGTTATAATCTCCAGAACTTTAATTATATGCTTTCTCAAAGCCAAATACCATTTTAAGTGCTGGTGTCTGCAAATCCATTTTTTATTATGCTACAGGGTTATTATTTTCAGATTCTCAATCAATTCTTTATCAGCAAGGAGCAAATCTAACAGTTTCTTCTAGGAATGGATTCCCTATTTTAAGAAGCATAAAGTTATCATCATGATTTAGAGGACTTCTCACTGTTGTATGTTTAGAATAACTTGTACCATTAAGGAACAGTCTCCTTATGTACCTTCCTTAATATTTTATGCATCCATGATCTATTCCGTATGGGTACACTCTCTACCCATAAAAGTTTCAGCTTCTTTATGCATTCTCATTCTATACGTTTTTTTCTTTCCATACATTTTCATTCACAAATATATCTAAAACATGCCTTTTTGGGGAGGTTTGGGGGAAGAAAGAGGATCTATGGTTTCTTGGTGTAAGAAGCTTTCAATAAGGAAGCTCCCTCAGTTTGTAGTATTGGAGATTCTCTAGACCTATTGATAAATTAAGGGACTTGTCCAGGGTCACACAATTTAGGTAAATTCTTTTAATATTTCATGAATACAGGAGTAATTGTGACCTTAAGAGGTCAGACATAGAACATGATGACAAATTTTGAGCAGAAGATGTCACATGATCAAAGCAATACTTATGAAAGTTTTTCTAGTCATGGATTAATAACATAAGCTTACAGATATCGAATTTTAAGGTTTGAAAAACATTTTTTTCATAAATCATCTTCTATGGCCCTAATAACAAGGCTATAAGATAAATATTTTGATTATCTCTGCTATACAAATGAGAAAAGCAAGGGCCAGAGAAGCTGTGATTTGCTCAGGGTCATAAAACTAGTAAATATCTCAGGAGAAATTTAAAATCTTCAGATCCTCCTGACTCCAAATCTAGTTCTCTTTTCACTGTGGAATTCTGGGTCTCTGAATTGTAGGAAAGAGAAATAAGACTCAGGCAACAAAAGGGATATTTCATTTGTCTTTTAAAACTATAGCCTCTTGCAAAGAAAGTGTGTGTGTTTATTCTTTAGTGTTTTTAATAATATACTATTTTTCTCAATTACATGTCAAGACAATTTTTAGAATTCATTTTTACAAAATTTTGAGTTTCACATGATTCCCCTTTCCTTCCTCCTTTCCCTTCTTCATAAAATTTTAGAGAATTTGATATACATTATACATGCACTATCGTGTAAAACATTTCTATATTGGTCATGTTTGTGAAAGAAGAAACAGATCAAAAAGAAAAAAAACCAATAAAATAAAGAAACTATCCTTCAATCTATATTCAGAGTATGTCTGTCCTTTCACTGGACATGGATAGCATTTTGATTTGCGCATCCTTTGTACTTGTCTTGGATCATTGTGTTGCTGAGAAGAGCCAAATCATTCACAGATGATCATTAAGCAATGTTGCTGATACTGTGTACAATGTTTTGCTGATTCTGCTAATTTCTTTTGCATAAGTTCATACAAATCTTTCCAGGTTTTCTGTAATCTGCCTGTTCATCATTTCGTATTGCACAGTAATACTCCATTGCATTCATATTACAAAGCTCATTCAGCTGTTTCTCAGCTGATGGGCATCCCCTCAGTTTCCAATATTTTGCCAACAAAATAGCACTGATATTAATATTTTTGCATATGTAGGTCCTTTTCCATTTCTTTATGATCTCTTTGGGCTACAGATCTAGTAGCTGTATTGCTGGTATGCACAGTTTAGTTGCCCTTTGAGCATACTTCCACACTCCTCCCCAAAATGGTTGGATCAGTTCACAACTCTACCGACTGTGCATTAGTATTCCAATTTTTTTTTCAATCCTTTAATGTTGCAGTTGAAAAGTCTTGTGCAATCCTGATGATTGTGGTTTCTTGATACTTGAATTGTTCCTTTCTGGTCACTTCCAGTATTTTTTTTTTCCTTCGCCTGATAGTTCTGAAATTTGGCTATAATGTTCCTTGGAATTCTTATTTTAGTATCTCTTTCCTGTGGTGATTGATGGATTCTTTCAATTCCTATTTTGCCCTCTGCTTATAGGATATCAAGACAGCTTTCCTTGATAATTTCTTGAAAGTTGTTATCCAGGTTCTCCTTTTCATTAGGGCTTTCAGGTAGTTCAGTGACTCTGGTATTGTCTGTCCTAGGACTATTTTCCAGGTCAGTTATTTTTTTCCAATGAGGCATTTTACATTTTCTTCTATTTTTTCCCCATTCTTTTGAATTTCTTTGACTGAATCTTGATATCTCCTAGAGTACATTAGTTTCCACTTGTCCAATTCTAACTTATAAGGAGTTTTCCCCTTAATTAGCTTTTGTATTTTCTTCTTATTGGGCCAGCTGTACTTTTTAAGGAGTTGTTGTTTTCCCATCTATTGACACTTTTTAAATAATTCTCTTGCATCACTCTCATTTCTTTCCCCAATTTTTCTTCTACATCTCTGATTTATTTTTAAACTCCTTTTTGAGCTCTTCCATGAGTGCCTTCTTGGCTTGAGTCTGCTTCCTGGTTTGTTTGTTTTTTTGTGGGGGGGGGGGGTTGCCCATAAGTGTTTTGACATTGTTGTCTTCTTCTGAGTTTGTGTCTAAATCTTCCCTGTCACCATAATTTTCTATAGTCTTATTTTGTTATTGTTGTTATTTGCTCATCTTATTTTGGCCTTTTTCCTTTCTCTTAAATTTGTGCTCTGTTTCATGTGCTGAAGATAACTTCTAAATTAGAAGTTCTAAAAAAGCAGAAATGGTAAAATAAAAAAATATACAAAAATTCACCAGGGAACATTTCCTCAAAAGGCAGAATTGGGTTATCCGGGAAAGATGTACAAAAGCTCACCAAAGAAAATAATTTCTTAAAAATTAGAAGTGGACAAATGGAAGTGAATGACTCCATGAAACTTCAAGAAACAATAAAAAAACTGAAAGAATGATAAAATAGAAGAAAAAGTGAAATATTTCATAGGAAAAAAAACTATTCTAGAAAACAGATTAATGAAAAATAATTTAATAATTATTGGATCATCTGAATGTCCTGATCAAAAATACTCCTATACATTATATTTCAAGAAATAATAGATTAAATAGATTAAAATAGATTAAAATCAGATGGTGAAATAGAAATCAAAAGCATCTACCAATCACCTCTGGAAATTGGGACACTAATGCACTGTTGGTAGAGTTGTGTAGTGATCCAACCATTCTGCAGAGCAATTTGTAACTATCCCCAAATGTCTTTAAAACTTTGTATACTCTTTGACCTAGCAGTAACAAGGCTGACCATTCACAGCATAACCACTTTTGCTTTGACCTGCTTAGATCCTGGGTTGCACCCCAAGTCAGGAGGTGGTCTTGGGGTGAGGAATGTCAGTGTGCCAAGGCTAGTAGGGGCTACAGAGCAGGTGCCCTACTGATAGCTCTGGCAATTGTGAAAACTCCAGTTATTTGGGACATAACTCGCTCCACTATGTAAGCAGAGTTCTACTTTGAAAAAGAGCTCAAAAGTCAAGTAATGGGCTGGCAAGATGAGCAAGCAGAGGAAGAACAGACCATAGAATTCTTTTTTGGAGACAAAAAGGATCAAAACATGGAACCAGAAGAAGGAAACAAAGCGAAAACTCCTGAATCAAAAGCTTTCAAGAAAAATATGAATTGGTTACAGGCCATAGAGAAACTCAAGAAGGATTTTGAAAATCAAGTAAAAGAAGTGGAGGAAAAATTGAGAAGAGAAATGAGAATGATGCAAGAAAATCATGAAAAGCAAGTCAACCACTTGTTAAAGGAGAACCCCTATAAGATTTGCATTTCTTGAATCAATAGTGATTTAGAGCATTTTTTCAAATGCTTATAGATATCTTTAATTTCTATCTCTGAAAATTGCCTGTTCTTATCCTTTGACCATTTATCAATTGGGGAATGACTTGTATTCTTATAGATTTTACTTAATTCCCCATATATTTTAGAAATGAGGCCTTTATCAGAGACACTGGTTGTAAAAATTCTTTTCCAATTTCCCACTTTCCTCTTAATCTTGGTTACATTGGCTTTGTTTGTACAGAAACTTTTGAATTTCATGTAATTGAGATTATCCATTTTGCATTTTATAATGCTCTTTAACTCTTCTTTGGTCATAATGTCTTCCCTACTCTACAAATAAGACAGGTAAACTATTCCTTGCTTCCCCAGATTACTTACAGTATCAGCCTTTATGTCTAGATCATGTACCCATTTAGACTTGATTTTGGTGTATGTCATTAGATGATGGTCTATGCCCAATTTCTGCCATAACTATATTCAAATTTTCCCAGCAGTTTTTGTCAAATAGTGAGTTCTTCCCAAAACTGGGGTCTTTGGGTTTATCAAGCAGTAGATTACTATAGTTGTTGGCTGCTGAGTCTCATGTACCCAATCCATTCTGCTATCTGCCTCTGTTTTATGGGACAGTTCATCCCATTTACATTCACGGTTGTGATTACTATCTGTGACTTTCCCTCCATTCTATTCTCTCCCCTGTTTATATCTTTGTATCTTCCTTTTCCCTCCCATGTTTATATCTTTGTATCTTCCTTTTCCCTCCCCTTCCTTAAGAGTTTTCCTTTTGACCACTACCTCCCTCAGTATTCCCTCCCTGTGTCCCCCTCCTCTTTACCTATCCTTTCCCCTTACTATTCTTTCCCTCACTTCTAACCACCCACCCCCTTCTTACACCTGTCCTCTTATCCATCCTACTGCTTGTAGTGCACAATAGATTTTTATTCTTAACAGAGTATGTTTTTCCCTCCTTGCATCCAAACCAATGCTAGTGAATTTCATACAGTACTCCTCTCCCTCCCTCTAGAATATCATATTTCCTCATTATTTTCATTGGTTCTGATTTAAAGAGGGAATACGATATTCTGGAGGTCAAAGGAGCTAGGATTAAAGCTAATAATCACCTATCCAGAAAATATGGATATTCAGTGAAATAGAAGACCTTCAAGCATTTTTGATGAAAATACCAGAGCAGAGCAGAAAATTGGTCTTTCAAATACAAGAATCAGGAGAAGCATGAGAAGGTAAACAGGAAAAAGAAAATATATGGAACTTATTAAAGTTGAACCATTTACATTCTTACACAGAAAAATGATAATTGTAACTCATGAGACATTTTCTCAGTATGAGGATAGCTGAAGGAAATATATATGTGTGTGTGTGTGTATATGTATATATGTATGTATATGTATATATACACATATATACATGTATATTCACATACACACACATATAATATACACACTTACATATATATTCATACATATATATGTATGTATAGGAGGGCATATGTGTATATAAATATATATATGTCAGTGTATGTATATGTGTGTACATGTATACATACACAGAGGGCATAGGATGAGTTGAATATGAAGGGATGATATCTAAAAAGTAAAATTAAGAGGTGAAAGTGGAATATATGTGGAAAAGAAGAAAGGGAGAGATAGATTTGGGTAAACTATCTGATACAAAAGAGGCAAGAGAAAACTGTTACAATGGAGGTGAAGAGCAGGAAGATGAAAGGGAATGGGTCAACTTTATCCACATTGGATTTGGTTTAAGGAGGGAATAACATAAACACTCAATTTGGTATTCCACCCTACAGAAAAGTAGGGAGGAAGAGGATAAGAGGTAGTATGATAGAAGGGAGGGCAGATTGGGGGAGAGGGTAGTTAGAAGCAAATAGTTTTGAAAAAGGACAGAGTCAAAGTATAAAGTAGAATAAGCAGGGGGTGGGGTAGGATAGAAGAAAATATAGTCTTTCACCATATAACTACTACGGATATGTTTTGTGTAACTACAAATGTACAACTTATATTGGGTTGCTTATTTTCCCAGTGGGGTTGGGTGAGGAAGGAAGAGGGGAAAGAATATGGAAATCAAGGTTTTAAAAATAAGTGTTAAAAAAATATTTTTTATATGCAACTTGGAAATAAAATATACAGGCACTGGAGTATAGAAGTCTATCTTGTCCTACTAGAAAGTTAGAGGGGGTATGGGAGAGGATATAAGAGAGAACAAATTGGGGGAAGGGGTATTCAATAGGCTTGCTATATTGGGGTAGGGACAATATGGGGAGAAAATTTGTAACTCAAAATCATGTGGAAATTAATATTGAAATGTAAAAATAAATTGTATATATATATATGTGTGTGTATATATATATATACATACACATATTCATATACGCACACACATACATACACAGATAAAAGAATTCTAGAGATTTGGAGTATGTACAGGCTTACTAAGGAATCTATGAGTGTCTTTCAAAATCACACTATGTAAATACTCAACAATATTCTTGGTCAACCCTGCAAAGTATATGAAAATTAAGGCTTCAGTCAACCAATGCATTATGTAAAAAATGCATTTTCAGTCAATTCAGTCTGAATTCATTCAATGTTGCATTGGTAATGGCTTCAACCATTGTTCTTTCATACCATTTTGAGTGTATGGATCATCTATGTGTTCTGCCTTCTTTAATCTTAACTAGAAAATGTAATGTAGGATGACATGATATACCACCTTTTTTAGCTGTATTAATAGCTGCACAGTCAACTCAAGTTCAAATAATTGTTTCAAACATATGCGAAATCATTATTTCTAATAGTTTCCTTTGAAAGTTCCACCTACAACATAAAAATAAAGGAAAAATGCTATTCAAATCTGAATCATAGGAGGACAAAATATAGAAAAACCCTTTGAAATATTTTCAGTTTTTCCCCCTGAAATCACATCATCTGTACAATTGGTTGAGCATGAAATTTAATCTAACTAAAATGCAATTTTTCAGTAATTCCTTACATTTATTTTGATAAACAAATTTTATCCTTATTCCTAATTGGTCTAGAGTTTGTTCAGCTGTGAATCTCAATTTATGGCTGCATCATTTATGAGATTCTTTTGTTGATGAACCTTTCCAAAGTTAGTAAACGTGTTCCTAGGATGATAGATACAAATCCCATCTCATAGTTCATACTGGAAGATTTTCCAGCATGATAAGACCTGGCAAAGTTTGTGGGCAAATCTTCCAGAAGCCCAGTGCTACCTTTTGGGAGATAATAATAATGATAATAATCACTCAATGATTATTTTTAAGTTCCTACTATCAACCAGGCATGGCAATAAACACGGGGAACACAAAAGTAAAAATAAAACATCCCTTTGTCTCAATAATTTTATATTTTATCATGGGGATAACATGTGCATCTCTATTTAAGTAGATACAAAATGAAAACAAGGAAAATTTAAGGATAGCCACTAGCAGCTACCTGACAGTAGGAAACAACATAGTCAAATTATTTTTATTTTAGAAAAGGCAAAATCTCCATAGTATAAATGTGTTTTATAAGTTTAACCTAAAATTCATGGATTATTGAATTTATTTACATGTCTTTTAAAAGAGACTTTGATTTTTTTTAAAGAACACACTTTTTGTGGTTTACATTTATATTCAAGATCTCTGATTTTAAAGGCTCTTACTAAGTTTTCGATAAAACAGTCTAAAAGAATAAATTCAGTGAAAACAAATAAAACACTCTTGGGTGAACCAATTCACCCTGCTCTCAATGGGAGCACTCCTTTACTTTGTATTGTCTACTATATATGTTTTCATATGTGTACTTTCTATAATTACTGTTTTACCAGACATCTGGATAAATGGATTGTAGAAGTGAGTCAAACCTTGGATACTTTAGGGTCCTGCTTCTACAATAATGAAACAGTGATAAGAAATAAAATTGAAGCTGAAAATCACATCTTCTAAACTTGCAATATTTTAGGGAGCAGATATAATTCTAGTCCAATATCCCCTCTCTCTGAAAAGAACAGAGTGGCTTCTTGCCTTAACTTCTTTCTTCTCTTCTTGGCAGGGAACAAAGTCCCTTCTGGAGAAAGGGAGCAAGAGATGAGACTAGCAATGTCAGTTTTGTCTCCCTTTGAGTCACACAATGATGATCCCCATGCTATAGATGGGGTCAGAGTCTTGATATATGTGGGATAATACTTTCTGTGTTGTTTTAGGATGCTAAATATTGAAATGGATTAATGAGGGATATCTATAGATCTTCTCCGAAAATTATTAACAGAAAAAAATAGTTAAGGTGAAGCTTGTCTTCAGGCAAAGGAGGACCAGATGATTTCTTAATGTCTCTTGCTGTTCTATAGTTCTATAATTCTATGATTTTGTATGATTTCATTTGTGTAGGGGACACCTAGTAAGGAACATTTCCCTAGCAATGAAAATTAATAATTTTTCAATATGCAACTTAATTTCTTAGACAGTTGCTTAGAGACTTGTGACTTGCTCAAGATCCCATAATCTGTACTTTTCTGAAGTGAGGTTTGGATCAAGGTGTTCCTGACTCCTCAGCCTGATCCAAATCCATTACAGAAGAAAGAATAGGAATTACTCATTTTTTTTTTTTGCTCATATAAACAGCTCCTGATGAAGAAATTACCTCTGTCAATGCAGGAAAACATTTTTTCTATTGGCAGTAAAGTTGCTTATGAAATAATAAGTTAAATGGTCTACTCAGAGTCATAAAGCCAGTATGTGTCATTGGTAGGACCTGAATGTAAGTCATCCTTGCTACAAGGTTGGTTTATTATCTATGTGCTATATTTCCTCTTCTTCCACTTATCCATAATGAGTTTAATGCAGATAAATGGAGTGTGTGTGTGTGTGTGTGTGTGTGTGTGACATCCAGTCATCCTGATCTGTATCTTGCCACCGGACTCAGATGGCTCTAGAGGAGAAAGTGAGGTTGTTGATTTTGCACAGCCTTCCCTCACTTAAATCTAATTCACTTGCAAGTCATGGCATCACCTTTCTCACATCATGGTCCTCTTCAAGAACAAAGGACAAGAAACCATGCAGATAAATATCAAATAGCTCTTAGATCATTAAGAAAAACAAGCCTCTAGCCACCACTACTCAAAAAGGGGTGAAATGATTGCAACAAATTCTCCAGCATTTAACCTGATCATGAGCATTGTCATTAATCAAAAAATTAGGTTAAACTAATTTACTGTGTCATATATCATAGACGCATTATTTTTCCAAGAATTAGAATGCTGTAAAATAAAGCTGTAGTCTATTTCTGCATTTGAATAATTTAAAACATTTTCACAAAAAAGATTCAGAAAGCTGTAATGCCTAAAGCAATAGGCCATTATTTTATTATATTTTAATTCATACAAAGGATACTCAGGAGCAGAAACTGAGATGGGAGGTAGATATGAGTAATCAAAGGGAAAACACAACTAGGGAGCTCTATGGAAGTAGGACCACATTGATTTCTAGATTATGGAAAAAAGATAAAGGAGAGTCAGTAATGGTCTCGTAAAGAAGTCATGAACACCTAATTTAACATTTCTTTGATCCTACTAGTCAATTTCTGAGTATGATCTTTGGACACCAGGATAGCTTTATGTAGCAGGAGGGGCCTTGGGTTTTTTTGGAAAATACAAGTACTTCTTTTAGTAAATTTGATTCATTCCTTATGTCATACATTGATAAGACAGAAATTGGGGATTGGTATGTAAGGCCCTGGTTGCGCAAGCTATAAAGTAGTATAAGCCCATGACAGCCTAGTTTTGGCAACATGAATACATACCTATGTGGATGTTTTAGTGAGCCTGATTTTATAAGTGCATAATAAGTGATCGTGTTGGGGTGATGTCTTCCCACTCTTGCCTATGGGTGGAATTCCCACTAGCTATTCAAAACCCATGTCTTGCTTCTTCTCTCTATCTCTCTCAAACTCTGTTTCACTCTCTTAACAGTCTGTCTCAAACTCCTCACAATCTGAAGTCATGTCTGTCTACACTTAGCCACTAAGCAGGGTCACAATGTTATCCTTTAGGCAACTGCACAAAGCCAACCTTGTCAGGATGGCCTTTATAATCCTCTACCAATGCCAATCAACAACCATTTTGCAACTTAGAGTTTTAGAAGAGAGGTTCTTTATCAGATATTTATGAATTTGTTTTGTTTTTTTATATTTGTATTTTAATATCATCATTTTCATTTGTAATAATTTGTATTTTATTTTGTGCATTTAAAAATTATGAGGAGTCTATAGGCTTTATTTACAGATTCAGACTAATACAGCATTTAAAAAAGTTGAAGGACTCTCCTTAGAGTGTTGCCAGGAGGAGCAACATAACTGAAAGGTAAAATGATTTGCCCAAGGGTTACAGTCAGTAAGTGTCAGAGGCAAGATTTAAGTCCAGGTCTTCTTGACTTCAAGACAGACTCCCTATCTATTTCTGCATTGCTGGATCTTAGAGTCAATAATACAAGTATCAATTACCATACTACAGGCAAACAATGCAAAGTCTGATCACCTAGTTAATGAAAAATATTTCTTTAAAATGTAAAATAATGAATTATTTTAATCTGTATCTTTGAATACTTATTTCTTCTCATCGCATATCTTCCTATTCTTCCTTTCCTAAACTGAAACTTAACTGTGACAGAAGGTAAAATTCAAATATCATTTGACATTTTGATTTTAAAAATCCTGAATCTGTTAAAATTGAAAATAAAATGATTTTTTACTTTGTCACTGAAGAAGGTAAACTACATTTCAGGGTCCCTATTTTAATGGAATAAACTTTTACATTAAAAAGACATGATTGATGTTGATACAAACAAATGCAATATCTTATGAATGTCCCATAATTACTGAAGAGTCGGATTCTCAGAGGGATAGTGCTTCAGAAGAATTTGTCTTATGATTTCCCTTATTGTGAGATAATGTATTTCAATGTAATTTAAAAATAATTTATCCAACAAGTACTCAGAAATGCCTAGAGTATATGAGCAAAAACTGAAATTGAATGACTGACTTATTTTAATGATCAACCAGTAGGGTAGTTAAGTTATTTTATAATTTTAAAATGGTTCCAATATATTCTGTTTACTCAGTTTTTGCTTTCTTAAAATAAGAATAAGTAAAGACATTACCATTTTAACTACTGTATCTTCTTACTGATGTGTCTGTTTGGTTCCAGCTATCATGTTAGTGATCTCATCCTTTCTCGCATTTTACCTTCTTCTCTCAAGACATTTCATAAGGCAAAAATCTTAAATCATTGCAGAATTGCTGACATAAAAATTGATTCTTTAGAGATTATGGTGTCCTATGATTCATTGCCATAACATATTACTGGGAGAATACTATTGCATAAAAGTCAGGTTTGTGTGTGTGTGTGTGTGTGTGTGTGTGTGTATGTGTGTGTATAAGAATGCCTTGGAATCATTGAGAAAACAACTACTCAGGTTCCCAAATATAATCAGTAAGCCCTCTTTCACCTAGTCAGTTCTAGGACTATCAAATGTATGTTAATTGTTGGCCTAATTCAGTTGATGTCTGTCCAGCAATTGCATGACATAATCTAGAATATAGACATTTTTCATTTGTCTGATTTTTCCTGTCTGAATAGTTAAGTCAATTTCTTTTGTGTGGTCAGGGACATCAATGCGTAGCCCTATAATATTAAAAGAAAATATTACTCATAAACAAAAACATCTAGAGAGCTTTATCCTGCTATTAGTAATGATTGCTTTTATGTCCTAAATCAGACTTGCACAACCTTGCACAACATGTGCATTGTAGACTGTGGGCCACTTGTTCCTGCCAAAGGATTTTGGGTAGTCTGTGAAAAAATGTAGAGGAAAATAGGTTGTGCAGGCCTATACTAAATGATGGTTAGTCAATCAACAAGCATGTCATTGTCTACTCTGGGACAGGTATTATAGTAGATTTTGGAATGCAAGGACAAAAAAGAAATAATCTTTGCTTTGGTGAGCTTTGGGGAAGATAACATATAAATATGTAAGTATTGATAAAATATATTCAAGGTAAATACAAGATAATTTTATTGGGAAATCTTTGGTAGCTGATGTGGACCCACAGGTAAAGTGTTTTGCAGAACTTAAGGTGTTTTATACATAGATATCATTGTTGTATTACTACATCAGTTATATCACAAACAAACATGTGATTAGGAAAAGAGACAGGATGTTTGTGATATTGATGGGAAAAATAACAAGCCTAAAGCCTATGGGCTATATTACAACCCAGAAATCTTAAAATACCTAGAGGACCTAGAGGAAGGTTTCTAGAATTTTAGATAGATTGTTTTGAATATTTTATTTGATGATAATGACAAGATTTGTACAATGAGGTAGAACACAGGGGTTAGTTCTGCACTAATGAGAATATATCAGATCAATAAACTCATGGAAATATTATTGTATAAGTAGCACCCATTCAGAAGATCACCTTCTCAACTAATAGCCACAGCTGAAATACCACAAATAACTGCTTCAGGGTCGAAGTAGTCCATGGGTTCATACTCAAAGAATCATAGACATCTACAAATTTGCTTATATCTTCTTGTGATTTCTCTTTGCTGCTCCTTACTAGGAAACTCATCACCAAACATTTATTAAGCACCCACTATATGTTAGGCAATGTTATAAGCACTGGGAAGACAAGAAAAGGAAAAAAGAAATGGTCATTGTTCCCAAGGACATATTGATGAGGTACACACTCTGGGAACCCCCTTGATCTCTCCCTTGAATCTTCTCACATGAGGCATTTGCCTGAGACCATAAGCCTTTCATTATAGCTCCTCTCAAATCTCTGTTACTAGCCTAGCTCTCCGTTGTCCAGCTACCCCCCCATCCTTAATCCTCCCAAAATATATATGCCCAAATCTGTTGCCCTTAAACTAGCCCAGCCCTCCATCTCCAGGTAGGCTCCAGCTATTGCCCCCTGCCCCTTAATCTCTCATTACTGGAGTCTGACCTCATTTGACTCCTCCTGAAGACCCTCCCCAAACTCCTCCTCTAGACCACCTCTAGATTCCTCCCATAACCTTTCTGTATATAAACTCCACCTTGCCTCCACGAGAGCCAAGAATTATCTAGTGCAGGCTCACTCTGTGTCAGATTATTCTGGCCCACTTGTTCAATACAAGCATCACAGATACCTAGGCTCCTAAAGAGTCTACCCATTATGGGGAACCTTTAATAAACTTTGCTTTTCTTTGGCTAAAAGAAGACTTGAGTCAAATTCATTCATCAGGACCCAACGTGTTGGTATTTTGGGGTCTCTTGCACCCCTAAGCCTTGAATCTCAACATTAATTGTTCCCTGACCTTTACAATATTATGCAAATCATTATGTACAAATAGGATATATATTTGATAAAGTAGAGGTAATCTCAGAAGGAAGGCATTAACATTAAGTGGGAGGATGGCTTTTGTGAAAGGAGACATATTACTGAGATTTTAAGGAAGCCACAGAAGCCAAGAGGCAGAAATAAGAAAGCATACTAGTCATGGGGGACAGGCAGTTAAAATGCAAGAAATCAGGAGAAAAGAAAGATAAGCTCTGTCCTAGTTGGCCTCTAGCTTCTGAATAAGCCAAATTCTTTATTCAGAGTACTTCTGGGTTCTTTCAGAAAGAACCACAAATCTTACGCTAGGACAAATTGAAAGCTTCTCAGGTTCTGCTTTCTTAGAGTCTTGGTTCTGAAGATCTGTTATCTCCAAAGGAGCAAACCCTCAGCTATACACACCAAATATTCTCACTTCAGCCCTCTTGTCTTTACAAAGAAGGTTGAAATTCAGGAAACAATATAAATATATACCTCAATTTTCAAACTTTAAGCAATGTTCTTTATCCTATATTGGTCCATCTTAATTAATGCACTATGGAATCTATAGATGCGATGAATCAGTTTGTTAATTGTTAGAAATGTCAAATACCTGTCCCTTTCTCCTGCATCTGCTAATTTGCTCTAGTAAGATAGCCATGGGGCCATGCCATATTTATTGATAAGAGCCAAGTATATCTAGCTAACGAAAGGCCTTTTGACTAAGTTTCATGCTCTCATCTTCCTGTCATATTTCCACGAGTTTCTGTCTACCTTTCCTTTTTAGCTCTGGCTCTGAAAAGAATAATCAACCAGAGTCAAAAGATTCCCCCATATCTTCAACTCACCATTCCTATGGTGTTTTTAGGTCAAAATACCGTTGCTTGGTCACCACTCCTCTATGAGCATTAGAATACAAGTTGCTGGAGGGTAAAAATTGTCTTTTTTTTTTTTTTTTTGTAGTTTCATCCCCATTACTTTGTACAGTGACTGGCAAATAGGAAGTACTAGACAAATACATTCATTTCATTTTATTTATAAAAACACCGGCTAGAAAAAGACAAAACCTATTTGAGACATTTGCCTAATTTTGTTTTACTTTTAGTTTTATAGTGATGTAATATGTAGTCAATATTAAATGGCCAAAAAAATTTTTAATTTTGTACTTTATAAGATGGTAGAATTATAGAGTGTTAGAGATGGCTAAACAACTAGTCCTCTGGGGAAGGCATTTGGTTTAACATTTTCTAAAGAGTGACAGAAATACTAAAGTCAGCAAAGGATCAGAACTAAAGGAGGAAAGCTAGAGAGAATACTGATGCTGAACACCGAGTTTACAAAAAGTGAAGAATGGGGAGCAGTGGAAAGCAGGAATCGGTGATGTTTTTGAAGAGATGCTGAGTGAAAGCAATGAATCACAGAGACCTTAGAGAGATTGAAAGGTGTAAAGTAAACAACTCTGCCCTTAATAGGGAACTGACCAGAGTATCCTAAAAGTTATTGAGAATAATAGGTTTTTACTGAGCAGAATCCCATGGCAGGGATTTCCTTGTCTCTTTATGGTCTCATATTTTGGTCCTTTCATTAATGAGAAAAGGAGTGTATAGCATGTTTAGGGAGGACTAGCATTTGTGATGTGAGGGCTTATATCGAAACACATACATATGCACATGAGCACTCACCTCAGAAATGCTACCCACCCCTATCTCTTAAAATTTCTAGCATTTTCAAGACTCAAGTTTATGCTTCAACTTCAGCTTCATGCAAGAGGCTCACCCTCTTTTGTCTTTTGCCCAGTTACTACCTTCCTTCCACAAACAAACTACCTAGTATTTACTCCATATCCCTTTTTTATTCATCTATGTATATGTCTTCCTCCCTAACAGGATATAAGCTCCTTGAAAACAAAGTCTGACTCATTTTTATATTTGTACCCTCAGTTTATGTGACCAGCACACAGTATTTACAAATACTTGATGAATAGAAACACATAAATTATGAAAACAAAACTAGGATAAGAAATGACATACTGAACTGTTGATGTTTCTTTATGAGTGAGGTAAACTGCATAAAGTTGTTTTTCTACCTGAAAAAATTTTCTACCTTAAAAAATTTTCTATAACCTCAAATTACAACAATGTATAAGATTATTATGATAACCATTTCATTTGTAACTTCTATTTGCACTTAGCAGGTATGCTACTATATGGCAAAGAAATAAGAGGAAAGTAAAATATTAATTATTCAATTAATAGAACTGTCTGGAACAGGTATTTTTAATCTCTTTTATAAGTGTCATAGACATTTTGCTTTTTGATGAAACCTATGGACACATTCTCAGAACAAATAAAATACAGATAATTGCAATGTTAATCCTTTATATTGGGATGGTAATTAAATATTTAATAAAAAAGTTTATTCCAGGTTAAAAACCCCTGGTCTAGATGTATTTCATTTCATCAATTCAAAGAAAATTGCTATCAAAACAGTCCAGGAATGGTTCTGCCAATATCCATAGAGAGAAAACCTTGAGCCCATGAATATCACCACTCTAAACTCGGGTCTTTTAAAATGCAATAAATGCTTCAGTTCTCATATTTATGCAACTCTATTATAGGAACAAGTCGAGCAATATTCAGAAATGAATTGGATGTGATTAGGAAAATATTGGCTTTGTTATCATGATAAGATTAAAAGAAAAATCAATTCTAATGCTTCAGGGTATACTCTAATTGATATGTTGTGGTCAAAAGTAATTTCCCTGTAGTGGAATGGTATTTTGCAATTAGAGATGTCATGGGGATTTGAGCTGTCCCTTGCAGCAAATAACTATTTTACCAAACTGACAGGGCCAGATGGCCATTATTCAGCACAAGAATGGCAACAACAAAGTCTGCAAAGTCACGTGAAGTAGAAAGAAAATAATTGGGTAAGAGGTGTTCAGTTAATATTTCTTTAATATCAGCAAAGGGAATAATTAACCCAATAGATAATATATTTAATTGTGTGTGGAGGTAAAGATGTCCCCACATGTGATTTTGTGATATTGTAGAGAATTATTACTACAAGGCCCACCTTCAATTCACTACTATCCCACTCTCTTGATTGATGACTGTCTGCTAAATCACTTTCAGGAGGTACCCCAGCAATGATTTACTTTACAGTCCTAGAGAGTATTCTTTCCTCTCCTTTACCCCTTTACATCTCTCATTTAAGTACTAAAATGTATGTTCCTTGAGAATATGAACTGTTTTGCTGGTTATACTTGTTTGTACTTTACTTCCAGTGCTAAGCAAAATGCCTGGCATATTTTAAGTACTTGATAAATAGACACACACACACACACACACACACAAACACACACGAGTGTGTATGTATATACATACACATGTTTATACATACATAAGCGTGTTTATCCATACATATACTAGCTAGGTACTAGTATGTATGTATATATGTGTGTATTAGCTATACCACATTCCTAACCCAAATATAAAGATGTCTCTTTTTCTTCAATTGAATTTTTAAAAAATTTCCAGTGGTGAATGGTGAAGAAGAGATCTTTTGAAGGACAACCTTTTATCCTTTGTTCTTTCTCTTATCTTGGAAATTATTATAATGCATGCTTAATACTACCTGCTAGAAAGATTATAGCAAACACAAAAATGAAATGATTAAGTATTAGTTTTGAAACCTTGATGATTGCCTGAGGACTAATAAAGCCAAGTTACTCTTAGATCTGAATAATAGAGTAATATTGAAGATTAATTCACATTAGTCAGATGGAACTTCATGTGCAAGCTAACTTTTTAACCTTACCTTTGTGATTAAAAAATATTCATGACTAATTTGCTGTCTCCCTAATACTAAATGCATTTCTCAGGGAAATTTTGAATCAGTATTTCAATTCTCATATGTCTTTCATAATGAATTTATATTAATAACTTAAAAGAGGAACTCTTTCACCGAAAAGGAGTGTGGAGTTGCCCCTTTTGGAAAAACATTAGTAGTACTAGTAGTAGTAATAATAATAATAATAATAATAATAATAATAATAATAATAAGAAGAAGAAGAAGAAGAAGAAAGCTACAACTGCGATTCTAAATGAAGTTGACAATTGCAGGCATTTTGTGAGCTTATCATTAGTGTCATTCTTTTTTCTCAGGATATCTGAGAGAATCAAGGCATTCACAGCTAAGCTTTTCCTTTTCCACATTTTTACTGCATTGGTACATACAATAAACAAAAAGTATCTTAATTTTGACAATGGAGCTAAAATATATGTTGTTGATGACTGTAAGGCCATACACTAGCCAAGGACTAAGGAGTTCCAGATTCTGTTATAAGATTCCACTACCTATGAAACCTTGGTACCATATTTAGTATTTCTATATCTCTAAACAATGAAAGTTATTGGTTACTTCCAATAATTTTGTGAGAATAGAAGTCAACAAGCAAGGGAGGGAGCTGCCAGTAGTTAGATAGCTAATCAGCTGAACTGACTTTAAGTCTGACTGATTAATTCAGTCAAAAAAAAGATTTATCTGGTGCACAGATTCCGTTTCAATTTCTCTATTAAAGGAGTTTCAGTGTCATATAAATGGAAAGAACATTGGATTTGGAATCAGAGGACTTTATTTCTAAACCCATCTCTGCTATTTACTACTCATGTGACCCTGAGCAAGCCAGAATGACTTTTAAAATTCACTTTTATCTCCCTCAGTTTGAGATTCCTTATCTATAAAATGAGAGATTTCAACTAGAGGATTGCTAAGGTCCTTTTTACTCAAAGTTTATGAACCTATGATCCTATGACCTGTTCTGAGGTGTTGTGACTAAGTTGTAAATTCTCTCTATTGAATTTCTAGCCCTTCATTTAAAACCTGTCAAACATTATTTTCTCTGTGAAGCTTTTCCAAACATTCCCCTCCTTTCCCCAATCCCATCCTCACATGTATTTTCCTGGCATCTTTCTTATGTACTTAGTATATACTATTTTTTAGACCCATACTTCACTAATGAGAAAAAATTCATTCTACCCAAACTATGAATATATGATCAAACTCCACATAACAAAAATCCTGTTTCCATTCATTTAATGGAAAATTATGACATTTCTGTACATCTACTTCAAAGTACCTTGTGCTCACACACATATCCTCAAAATGCAAATACTTTCCTATGTGACTGTTGCACCATGAGAAACACCCACATACACACACACGTTAGAGAGGAAACTAATATGACTATCTGTACTGATTCAAAATGAAGTGAGAAGAATCAGAAAAATTTATATAATGATAAAAATGGTGTAAAAAAAGAACTCGAAATGGCTAGCTACCTTCAAAAATATGAAATACCCCAATAACAGAAGACTAATTGACATCTTAATAATACTGTCTCAGAAAAGGGAATATAGTTAGCTAAAAATGAAATATCAAAAGGGAATAGGAGAGAAAATAATTCCTGTCCCTGATGGATTCACTGGAGAATTCTACCAAATTTTTAAAAAAGGTACCAATATCATACACATTTTGGGCCTATACAATTAATAAATATTAATTTTAAGTTTTAAAATAAAATCCTGTCAAATGGACTATAGCAATTCATCCAATTTGTCAAGTCAATCATCATGACCAAATATATTTGTAAAAGAAATGTGAGGATGATTCAACATTAGGAAAACAATTCACATAATCAATCATATTAAAACACATATCCAAATCCACATGATTATATTAGTATATGCAGAAAGATTTTAGAATTTTGATAAATTAAAACCAAACTATAACTCCAGGGGACCAAAGAACAATGTTACCCACCTCTTGCCAGAGAGGTGATGTATTTCATCAAAGATAGATACCTATTGGTGAATGTGGAAATTAACTTTGCATTACTATGTCTATTTGTCATGAGGGTTGTACTTGAAAAAAAATATATTTTGTGTAATTGGACTGGAGTATATAGGAAAAAAGAGAACATCAGAGCTTACGGTAGATGAGAATGTATTTGCAATGCTTTAGAATTATGAATTTATTTAAGACTGGTACTATAAAAATTGCTTTAAACTGCTCTCAGAATTACTATACTAAAAGAAAATCTATAATTTTATATTTAAAAAATTATTTTTGTTTATTTGCATCTTTTATTGCTAATTTTGTCCTGCACACAATGATAGATAGCGTACTTTAGAAACCTGTGAAACAAGCATCTCAGCTTCAATTATTACTGTATTAAACATGAGGGAGGGTGTTGACTTTTTGTCTCAAATTCTCTATAACATATGTGATTTACTGCTTATAATACTTTTTAAAAGCCTTTTCAAATTTTTTTTTTAACCAGTTGACATGCTGGTAAATATTTTGCCTGTTTGTTGAATCTTGTTGAATGCAATACAGTGGATAGAACACTATACTTGCAGCAAGGAAGAATTGAGTTCAAATCCAGCCTGAGTTACTTACTGACTTGTGACCCTGGGGAAATCTCTTAGACTATTCCTCAGATTCTTCCTATGCAAAGTAATGATAAAAAAAACCCCTACCTTCTAGGGTGATTGTGAGAATAAAATGATATAATATTATAATATGCTTTGCAAACCATAAAACACCTTATAAATGCTAGTTATTATTGTTGTTATTTTCATTACTACTACTACCGCCACTTCTACTACCTCTACTACTACCACCTCCACCACTCCCACCACCCCCACCCCCACTTTCATCCCCCCTCAACATCACCCCCTCCACCACCACTACTACTACTACTACTACTACTACTACTACTACTACTATTACTACTACTACTACTACTACTACTACTACTACCACTACTGTACTACTACAACTACAAGACAATCAGAAGATCAGAATATACCCAGGTAAGAAACTGAATGAAACATCATATTACGTTTCTTCTTAAATTCAAATTCTACCCTACCCTCCCCCCCCCCAAAAAAAACTACTTAGCAATAGTTTGCTTGTGAGATGCTTATTGGTTTTAGGACCATGAGAAATTCAATTAAGTTTTAATTATAAAGCACCAAGGTAGACATTTGTCTGATAGGCAATATAAAAATCATGAAAAAGGTGCATAATTAAATTAAAAATAGATTAGCTATATATGAGATACTGTCTGTGTGAGTAAAACTTCACAAATTGGTCAAACTGTCATTTCTAATGTAATTATTTCTATTTCTTTCCATATCAATTCTCTTAGATACTTCTCTTCCAGCTGCTCACTTCTGTATTTTCACGTTTAGAAATATTATGAAGTACTTAATCACTTGATATTATAAGTAAAACTGGAAAAGTGATTAAATTATTGTTAAAGTTTAATACTTTAGAATTTCATTTCAGTGACCTGATTTAAGCATTATAATTATAACAACAATAATAATAGCTAACAAGTATATGATACTCTAAGGTCTGAAAAGTACTTTGCAAATATAATTTCTTTTTAACCTCATAAATACCTTGTGCAACAAATACTATTATTATACCCGTTTTACAGAAGAAGAGTCTGGGACACAGAGGTTAAATGATTTGTCCAGTGTTACATTGCCAATAAATATCTTAGGCTGGATTTCAACTCAGGTCTTCCTGATTTCAGGTGTAGTACTCCATAAACTATACCAAGTAGCTGCCCTAGATACAAAGATAGAATGAGAATTTATCTATGCTAAAATACTTTGGTATCAAATGTGTCTCTCTCAGAAGTTTAAGGTTTCTATTTCCCATTACTGATGCCCATAGAAATAACAACAAAAACTTAAAAGACAAGAGAAAGTATCTAAGTTTATGTCTGTCATATTACTCTTAGTAATATTTTGAAATATATTTCTTTTTCATTTTTTCCAGAGAAAGAAAATGAAGCCTTGAAAGCTTAAGCTATTGCTTAAAAGTTAGATCCTTAGCAAATGGAAGAAAAAGGATTTGGACTCAGGTCTTATTTCAAACATACTTTTTCCCAGTACAAAACATAGTATCTTTCTTAAGTAATCTCAGAAAATCTCATTGCCAGTAGACTAATTGTTCAGTGATGTTCCTACCCTCTTCCCAACAGCAACTTAACAACTCTGATCTGACTTAAAGTCATAATTCATTCCCCTTGGTATCCTATGTCCATTAATCCATAGTTTCCTCATGAAAAAACCTACCAGAATGAAATCATCTCTGCTATTATTCCTTTATAAAGTGGGTCCATATGGCCCTGCTCACAATAGTAACCAAAGTGCTCTTACTTGGCAAGCACAATTCTATGTGATTTCCCAATTAAAATATAAGCTACTTGAGGAAAGGGGCTGTTTTTGCTTTTCTATTTGTATCTCTATGGCTTAGAACAGTGTTTGGATCAAAGCAAAAACTTAATAAATGGCTTTCTAGTCATTCATTCATTCCATTTACTGATGCTGGAAGAGTTGCAATAAAAATTGTGGAGTTGTAGATTCTTAATGTGTCAAAATAAATTTGAAGTAGTATAGATTCAAACTAAAAGTAAACAAATGAACATTTGGAACAGTCCCTCTATAATAATATAAGGAAGAACTTATTCATTTTTTGTGAAATTCAAACATGATTTATAAATATCCTTGTATATAGTTGTCATATAATTGTAATGGAATATTATTGTTCTGTAACAGTGGTTCTCAACCTGTGGGTTATATGAAATTTAAATATATTCTGCATATCAGATATGTACATAACGGTTCATAACAGTAGCAAAATTGCAGTTATGAAGTAGCAATGAAAAAAATTTTATGGTTGGGGATCACCACAACATGAGGAACTATGTTTAAGGGTTGCGGTGTTAGGAAGGTTGAGAGCCATTGTGCTATAAGAAATGATGAGGAGGATTGTTTTTAAAAAGCCTGAAAAGACTTATATGAACTAATGCAGAGTGAAGTGAGCAGAACCAGGAAAACTTTGTACACAGTAATTAAAATGTTTTATGAACACTGTGAGTGACAGTTGTTAGTAATACAATTATCCAAGACAAGAAAGAACTGATAAATAGAAGTATATATAGAATGATTTTCCATATATATGTGTATGTGTATGTGTATATATATGTGTGTGTCCATGTGTGTGTATGTATATACACATATTTGTATTTAATTGCAGCCTTGTAATGGTAATGTAATTTGAATTTGAATATCCCTTTGTATTGGCAATTGTAACAGGTACTTAGCACTCAGTGATTAATCAAGAAGGTATGAATCCCTGTTGCTGACATAACAAGAAGGGGTTGGCTGAAACAGGAAGCTAATGCAATACTGCATATAAGGAAAAACCCAGAAAGGGAGACTCAGAATTTCTTGGGCATCTGGATCTGGAGGCTGGGCTGCTACTGCTGGACTGAGAATTGAGAATAAAAATGAGAATTGGTAACTGAGACAGATCTTCTTGGAGCAGGCACCATGGAGGCAGAAGCTACTGCTCCTAGGGAGGCTGAAGAGGAGCTGAAGAGGCTAAAGGAAAGCACTCCCCTCCAGGCTGAAGCGAATAATGATAGAATGATTTTGATTTTGAAAACCTGGATGAAGTGATCTTGATTCTGGGAACTAGCTAAAATTTCTGCTGAGTCTGAGGAACAGCCAGAGCTGACAAGAGATTGAGGATGCATGACTGTGAGGGATTTAAGACTTTGTCTGTTTGTGGCTTTGTTAAACCTTGTCTTCCAGGGAACAGAGACTGTGAAGGATTTGAGATGGACTAGACACTGTGAACTCCAATGTGGAGCAGGAACTGCACAGAGAGCTGGACAAGGACCTGAGAGCTGTCTGTCTTTGAACACAGGTGACAGTTTGGTGAATCCAGGTAGGATCTGGGACCATGGAAGGGGATCCAGGGAATCCAAGAAACCACCCCCAGTCAAGCTGAAAGAAGACTTTACTTGGATACTGTGTACTGATTAAGAAGGCTATAATTTACTAGTGACCTAGGGGTGGAGGGAATGTGTATTTTCTGATGATTGAATAGTGAATCATGAAGGATGATTGATTGACAAAATGATTGTATGTAGTGATTGATGACTGAATAAGTGACTGATTGAGTTAACTTAGTGTGCCCCATGAGTGGAAACTTTGACTATTGCATTTTGTGTTCCTTGAGGAGCAAACCTCCTTAAGGATGATTGAATGATTGAGTTACTAAATGACTGTTCTTTGTTGAAAACTTTGTGACCACTATGGTGGAAACTATGTAGCCACTTTCTGTGATAAGTTGTGAATGTTACATTTTGATTTTCTGTGAATAGTTGTAACATTGTGAATGCTGATTTACTGTAAATGGTTTGCTTTGCTTTGTTATGGAATAGAGTGTTTACTATATTGTGTGATTAGAATCTTAAAAACTGTTCACAGTAGCATTCTTCTGAAAAGCTGCAAGTGCTTGGCTTTACAAGCCTCTTCTAGGGTTGGGTGGAGGGAAGAAAAAAAAGAAAAAGGAATTTATATTATAACTTTATTGAATAATGAGAAGTAATAGCAAGTTTTACATAATAGATTTGCTTTTCCATGTACAATCATCTTTAATTTATTCTACTATGTTATGGAAATGCTTGTTTTATTTCATGAATTAAAAAGAAAATAAATAAATTTTTTCAAAAATCTTCAAGGACTCATGATGGAAATACAACGTCACAAGAGAAACAAATGATGATGTCTGAATACAAGCCAAAGAATACCATTTCTCTGTCTGTCTTTCTCCTTCCTTCCTTCCTTCCTTCCTTCCTTCCTTCCTTCCTTCCTTCCCTCCTTCCTTCCCTTGTTTTTCTTTAGTTCAATTGCTCCTCTCATAAATGACTAACATGAGAATGTTTTACATGATTGCACATGTATAACTTCTATCAGATTGCTGCTCAGGTGGGAGGAGAGGGATGGGAGATAGAAATTTGAACTCAGAACTTAAAAAAAAATAATGAATGTTAAAAATGTTTTTACATGAAATTGTGGAAAAATGTAATATTATTATTTTTTTTAAATTTTATTATAATTTACATCATTTATTTCCACAAGATTTTGAGTTAAATATTTTCTCCCCCTCTTTCCCCCACCCACCACCCCAAAAACAGCCATCCCAGTGTGTCCCCTCTCCCCCAGTCTATTCTCTCCTATGTCACTTTTCGGTAGGGCAGGATGG
>CM053586.1:150313989-150344258 GCA_028646515.1 Pseudochirops corinnae | reverse complement strand
ATACCAGTCTTTAAACCAAATGATAGAAAATATTTTTAACATACTTCATTTTCCTCCCCTGTAATTTAGGAATGTGATCTAAGATATCGATGGCTTGAATTAACCATACCTGATGTATTTAGATCTAGAACCAAATAGCTAGATCTATTTCAGTTTCTGTGATATTTGGAATTATTTTGATAGAGCTTTATTGTAGGAGATTCTATGAAGTTTATTTGGAACAGAATTTATCCTAAAATCATGTCCCCAAAGATAAGTATGGGAATCTACTTTAAAATTCTGGAGTAAAACATTAGAATTTGAATGTGAGATGGACTGGTGTCACACACCTGGAAACCAGGCTTCTAGGAGGGCCCATGCTGTCTGATTTCTTTAGCTCAGGAATTCTGAGCTGTAGTAGGTGGTACTTGCACTAAGTTCATCATTAATATCATGAACTTTCCAGGAATAGAGGAGAGGAAAGGAGAAACACCAGGTTACCTAAGAAGAAGTAAACTGGCCCAGGTTAGAAATGGTGAAAGTCAATGTTCTTGGATCAGTTAGAGTGGTGTATGTAACCTTGCATTTATACTTTTGACGAGATAAGGAGACACAGTCTTAGAACTAAATGAGTGAATTTATGAATCAATGAATCAATTTTTAAATAAGTGTAAACTCACTATAAATATAAATACTGAAGATGTGGTTAAGGATGTTTTTATGTATTAATTCAGTCAATCAACTAACATTTGTTTTCTACTACTATGCTAGCCACTTTGAAAGATAACTCAGTTTCATCATCCAGGAACTTAGTGTCTAGTTAGACAGATGAAATACATCCAAATAGCTACTACACAAGAGAGAATGCTATATCAGTGATACAAAAAGTACTAAGCAAGTTCAATATGTTTAGTTTTTCAAAATCCAGAACTGTTTCATTCAGTGACACTCAAATGCTATGCTCTTGATTATCCATGGAATTTTTCATGGCATACTTACTAAAAAATTAAAAGACCTCAAATAAGGTAATGATGTTGGTTATAACAAAGATCTAATTTTTTTCCTCCTCATCAACAAATTTCATATGCCCAATGACAGCCTGCAAAAAAGAACTTCAGGGGTACTGAAACAATGCTTCTATGGTCTTTAGTACATAAGGTCTACCAGGAATTTAGGGACTCATAAGCTCGTTGTATTCCCAGTGTTATGATGAAAGAGAATTGTAATTGTATAGAGAAACAGATACCATATAATATCTTCTCTGAAAATGTTTTTCTTTTAAATACTTCTTCTCTGAATTTCATTACAGTCAATATTTCTGGTTCTCCTTTGGCTTCTCTGAATGCTCTTTGTTTTTCTGTCTCTTTTGCTGACTCCTATTCCTCTTTCCCACTCTTAAATGTAAATAGACTTTCTCTATTCCCTGCCCAAAGGTCCTGAACATGAACTAATGTTTGTTAAAACTGAAAATATATTCAATTTACCTACATAGTTAAGGACAGAGCTGAGAATGAAGAACATCAATTATTTAGTACTGTGTTAAGAGGCACATCATATAAATATATTTGAATTTGAATATCAGTCTTATAAACAGTGAGGTCACCTTTTGATAAATATAGCCCTAAGTACCAATGTGGCACTGAAAAATACAAAAAAAAAAATTAAATTCTCTTGTTCCTTCTTTGGAGAGAGTTCATTTTTAAACTCTCTCTACATTTCCATTTTCAAGATCATATACTCAACTCTTGAGAGCTGTTAATGCTGACTTATCCTGGTGTTTCTCAGAAACATAACTCATTTGCCACCATATTTTAGAAGATGAATTCTTCTAGTTATTAAAAGGTACCACTTTGTAGAACTCCTCTCAGCACTTTTCCCTAAAAGTACAAATAAATCAAATGTTTCTTATTAATTAGCATTAGCATTTCTTCTCTTCTCTGAAAGGATGAAATAACGTATTTGGCAAATACTATTCATCTTTACTGACATTTTAATTGGCATAGTTATTTCAGGTGTACTCAATAGGTTTAGGGCCTATGTTGAGAAGTGCGCCAGTTTCACAAATGTATTATTAGCAATGGCCCTGTCTGGTTTGTAACTTGAACTTTTGGAGAATTTCCTGAAACACCGTGAGCCTAAGTGATTTTCTCAGGGCCACAAAAACAGTGTGTCAGAAGCAAAGTCCTTATTCCAAGGTCAGCTCTCATTTGATGTTAGCACATTGCCACTCTAAAAGGAGGGAAAAAAAAAAACACCACATAAATAGAACCTGCAACTGGGGGAGTTGGCAAACTATGTCCTAAAGGCCAACGAAGCTTTATTGTATTTTAAAATTAATATCAACATCGACATTAAAAAAAAAAACACCCAACAACAAAATCTTTTTCAACTATGAGTCATGAAAAAGAGGCATTGTTTCTGATTTGTCCTGAGGCTGTAGTTTGGTTACCGCCAGTGCTACTATATAGAAAACTCTGACAGTAAATGAAATCCATCACATATATCAAATTGTCTATGTTTCAAACAGAAATCTTTGAGTTAAAAAATCTAATTTTATCTATTTGAGGAACTTTGCACATGTAAACTTCCTCCACAAATGAACTTTGAAAATTACTGTTACTTATAGTTTTAGACAATTTCATGAGACACTGAAAGGTCATGTGTCTTATCCAAGGTCCCATAGGTAATATGTATCAAGAGTAGGATTTTAATCCAAATATTCCTGACTTCAGGACAAATGCTTCATCCATTTCACTAATTTATCTTAAAGAGAAGTGTTTTATGTAACAGAATTAAAAATGCCAGAGAAAGTAACACAATTTATATGGGAGGAGGTAAAGGAGAAAAGTGGAGGGGGGAGAGGGAAAGAGAGAGAGGCAGAGAAGGAAAGAAGCTACATGTCTTTGAGCATAGTGAACTGAGAATACATACTAATAGATGGGTAGAACTGATGGCATAGTAGTGACAGAAGAAAACACAGGGTTACATAATAATAGTGGGAGGAAAGCGAGGACAAAAATAGTAGAGGAGCCTAGAATATCCCTGATATCTCATTGATTGTTTATCTATGTTTAGCTCTTGATATTTGAACTCTTCCCTCTCATTCCCCTGCCTTATTTTTACACTTAATGGAATAAAAGTTACCCTCAAACATTCATTGTAAATAAAGTTATAGTAGGTCACAGGAATCTTTAAAACATTTGCATAATTAAGGCATTGTCATTGACACTTTATGGTATCTAACACTATGTTTATGTGGCTCTCTCCTCTACCTCATGGTAATTATCTATATCAACCAGTCTCTCAATAAACATTTATTAATCACCTACTTTGTGTGAGACATGTTTCAGGGTACAGAAAAAAGGTAAGAGGCAGTTCCTGCTCTTCTCAAGGAGCTTATAGTCTAATGGAGGAAATAGCAGGCAAACAACTATGTACAAGCAAGGTATATGTAGTACAATTTGACCATAATAAACAAAGAGAATGTACTGGAGGTAACAGTGATCAGGGGTATCTCCAGTCCTGGAAAATAAAAAAAAAAATAAACAAACAAACCAAAAAACCTTGGGCCAAAGTGATCCTTTTAGTTCTCTATAGGTATGCTTTTTATTCAAACTAACATTTATTTCATTTTTTTTTTCAAACAGATTTGATCTCTGAAGCTTTCAAATGAAAATCACAATTTGAAAAGCAAAACAAACATCAAAGGAAATATACAGAAAAAAAAAACACCTCTCTTGGATGCCTGACTGAATGTACAACACTTTCCAGGTGACAGTGATGTGAAGGGCACATTTTAGAGATGAACAGATAATTTCTCAGTAATTTGAATAATGAAAAGAATATCTGATGAATAAGTGAGCACTTGAATTTTTTAAAACTTGCAGGCTGTCTCCTTTGCAATGCCCTTTGAAAGCAACAAAATGTCAGGCCATGACAGGTAATTTTAGCTGAGTTGGATAAGCAGGTTGTTTCTGATAAGAGGGTCAGTAGTGAAAGAGTTATGGGCCATAGCATTGAAATGCTGCTAATTAGGCTTACCAAAGAAGGATCTATTGGCAGGTAGGAAGTCAGCGCTTCACTTGTTATTGTTTTCTCTGCTTGGCTGCTGACTCAATAAGACAAATGAGTTTTTATAGCATAAGTAGGAATTCAAGAAAAAAATTCAGAGAAAAACGACAGGCCTTTGTCAGTGATAAGATAAACAGTTTCTCCCTTTTCTTCTCCTTCCTTATCTCCCTTCCTTCCCATCCTTCTCTGTACATGACTGGGAAAAAAAAAAAATATATATATATATATATATATACATATATATTATACACATATATATTATATATCTCTCTATATCTATATCTATATCTATATGTTGGTGGTAGGGGGATGTTCATTACTACATAAATGTAATAATCTAAAGATTCACATAAAACCTTTGCCAAAATAATCATGTGATTTTCTTCTCCAATCTGTTATTTCTGGGGCATTTTTTTCATTCTTAAGAGTATATTACAGGGGCAGCTAGGAGGACCTGAGTTCAAATCAGGTCTCAGACACTTAACACTTACTAGTCATGTGACCTTGAGCAAGTCACTTCACCCTAGTTGCCCTGCCTTCCCTCCTCCAAAAAACAAAAAAAAAAAATCTGTTATTCCCATGTGATTCTTTTACAGCTGGTTTAATAATTAGATCTCCCATGGACATAGTACTTTGGGATTTACAACCTGCAAATTAGGTTATAGAAGTCATATTATCCCATTTTACAGATAATTAAACTGAGGCTTAGAGAGGTTAGGTATTCTGCCCATGAATATACACTTATTTAGTATTTTAAATTGCCAGACAATTTTTTAGGTTAGGGCAGCTAATTTAACTATATATCTCTTTTTAAATGGAAGAAGAGAGAGAACAAATGATTGACTGAATAAGTAGCAAGAGCTCCATAAGTCACAAGTACTCAGGGTTAGGTGCCAGGATATTAGGAAAGAAAGAGAAAGGAGAGAGGAATGAAAGTGGATTTGGAATGTTTCACAGTTTAATAACTAGACAATAATCATTAGGCCTGTGATTTCATTGACATAGAGACCTAGCAGGTGAGGAAACTCCATCTGCCAGGAAACTGCAGCCCAGAGCAGTCAAGTCACTTGCCCAAGGTCACAAAGGAAGTAAATGTCAACTGTAGACGTTGAATCCAGAACCTCTGATACCAAAGGCAGTTCTCTTTCTATTATACTACAGTGATCCTTTGGCTTTAATTCCTATTCACTTTTGTTCAATTTAACTTTGATTTTTTTTTTTTTTTAAGTTGGTGCCAGGATTATATTGTCAGTCACTGACTAGTAATCTACTTCACATTAATGGATGGCTTGCCTTTTTTCTCCTTGTATTTCCAACAAAGTTCCTTCCATGGCCTTTTCTCCAGGACCCATTAGCTAGGTAATGGAGTCTACTGTTAATCTGTCAGGAATAATTTTGGACTGTTATATAACAGTAAGCAGCCTCAGTAAGTCCAATGCTCTAGTGGCTTCAATAATAGTATCCTGATTTAGTAGGGTGTTTCCAATAGGAATTTTATCATAATGTTCTTGCCCACACTTTCAAAATAATCTGATTTTCTGGTGTCTTTTCCTATGTATTTTAAACCTATGTCCCATAAATTGAATTGGGCCAAGATTAATTTGCTGACAAATAATCTAATGGTTAAATCAAGCCACAATTTTGGTATATACATTCCATTTTCTGGTAAATATCAGAATCCATCTATACTCCCTTGTCCTTTGTGATCGTCATTAAACCAATCAATAACCATTTAGTAAGAGACTACTCTTGTTCATGTCTTTCCATCAATACTCCACAGTAGATTCATTTATATAATGAAGGATTCCCTTTGGTTCTTTTTAATATTTCCTGGATATCTGTGCTGAACTTGGGCTGTTTGATTCTTATCCCTCCCATTTGTTATATAACAAGCCAACCTCATTTCCAGTATTAATTATCATTGACATCTTTTATGCAAATTATGATAATATAAAGTAGTGTTAGTTATATGGGAAACATTTGGGAAATGGGAAACTTTTGAGATCCTTCTGTTATATGATATTTAACCCCGTAGAATTACTAGCATTATACTGATGCTATAAAGATGGGATCCCAAACCAGTTTGTGATCATTGAAAGAGTTGCATAATTTTCTAAATGCAATATAACCCTATCTTTTACTCCCATTCAAGTATAGTTCCAGCATACTGTGCAATGTAAAGCCTTCCTAAGCTTTATTTAGTTTTAGATTAATTCACTGTGTAGCTCACTTTGCTATTTGTAAAATTTTATTTATAATTTATGGAATGAAAAAGAATTTCCATACATATGTACACATATACATACATGCACATACGTACATATACATACACACACACCTGTATATATATATATATATATATATATATATATATATATATATATAGAGAGAGAGAGAGAGAGAGAGAGAGAGAGAGAGAGAGAGAGAAGGAGAGAGAGTTGAATAACTCTTTGGGCATAGTTCCAGATTGTTCTCTGAAGTGGTTGGATCAGTTCACAATTCCAACAACAATGAATTAGTGTCCCAGTTTTTCCACATCCCTACCAAAATGTATCACTTTCTCTTTCTATCATTTTAGCCAATCTGATAGGTGTGAAATGGTATATCAAGGTTGTTTTAATTTGCATTTCTCTTATCACTTTACTGTTATGCTGTATTCTCAGCAAATGCATCTCTCAACTTCTTTGTTTTTCAAGGTGGAATGTTAGCTCTACCCAATTTCATAACCATGGATTTCACTGAGAGAGTTCTGTGGTATTCTAAGGTTTGACAAAAACAACACAGCATTCATTATCTGAAAACAGAAATAGTTATAGAATAAACTCTTTGACAATAGAAATTCTGTCATCTAATTGGACCTTGCTTAAGACATAATAATAACTAGTGTTTATATAACATCTTCCATTTGCAAGTGTTTTATCTCATTTGATTCTCACAACAAGCCTGGTAGGCAGGTGTCATTATTATCCTCATTCCCCAGATGAGGATAATGAAGTAGAGGTAAAGTGACTTATTCAGGTTCCCATAGCCAGTAGGAGTCTGAAGTAGAATTTGAACTCAAGTTCTTCAGACATCAAATCCAGAGCTCTCTGCACTGTGATACCTAGCCATCTCAACATAGTGTTCATCACAATAATAAATGTATGGTGAATACATGTCTCCTTTTCTTTTAAACAACTTCCTTGATGTTGACATTCAATAGATAACTGCAACAGTTACCTCTGAACTTGCATTTTTTCATGGAATTGTGTGTAATCTTAATATATGCACAAGAAACAGCTTTGTTGAGGGAGGCCTTTAAGTCTACTAAAGTAAATTCTTTTTTGTTAGGGGGGAAGGAAGAGAAAGAGAGAGAGAGAGAGAGAGACAGAGAGAGAGACAGAGACAGAGACAGAGACAGAGAGAGGCAGAGAGACAGAGAGACAGAAAGAAACAGAGAAACAGATACACATATACACACACACCAAGATAGAGATTGAAATTTATTTTCTTAGGATCTTATTTTTTTTTATACCTCTCAGCAGGTAACTCTGAATATGAGATCGATCATAAATTTTTAAAAAGTCTATAAAAGACTTCTTGCTTCCTTCTCATAGTATTATAATAGTTACGTTTGATAGAATTAAAGAAAAGCCTATATAAAGAGAAGCAAAATGATAGCAGAAGAGAACTATATTGCCATTACATATGCATGTATTACTTTACATATGTGAAAGGAAATAAAATGAGAGAGTAGGATGTCAGACCAACCTGAAAGGGGACATTGAAAAATAAAACGAGATTTTTTTTCTTTTTTTTATTTTATTGCTTTATACTATAAAATATGCTGAAGGTTATTGTGATATTTCACTCTCTACTCTTATCTTTATTTGTTTTTTATGGATATAATATTTATCATTAAAAAAAACTGTACAAAATTTATGTTTGTACATATATATTTATAATCATACTGATTTTATAAGAATGAAAATGCTTATAAGGTTTCTTAAAAGACTTACAAGTCATTTACTGAAGCCTTTTGAAAGCTTTTTTGATGATAATGCTACCTCTTAAACTTTTCCTATTCTTTTGCAATCTTTCCCTGAAATATCTTGAAAATTGATCCCTAACTTAGGTTAAAATGATCTCTTTGGGTAGAGATTTCTCCTACATGTATTCTTTGATATCTTTCCAAAATAGTTTTTGCAGTATTTTTTTTTGTGTCTTCAGTCACACTGAAATTTCCAAATGTCACAGTAAGTGTTGTCTTTGCTTGGATGACTTTGTCTAGAACTTAAGTAGAAATATTCTCTAACTTCTATCATTCTTTCTGAATTCAAATGCTTGTTTTGTTGTCATTTTCTTACATAATATATAGAATTGGGAGAATCTAAATGCTGTGGTTCCATTATCTTTTATAGTAATAATTTATTGCCAAAGAAATTCTTTTTTTTCCTGTTCCATTCTACTTCTCCTTTTTGTGTTTTTTTTTTTCTTTTCCTCTGTTTCATCTACAGTAACTCTTGAAATGAATGATCTGGTTTTGCTGGATCTCATACCAGCTCGCTGAAAGTTTGTTTCTTCTTAGTTTCTTTTTACTCTTCTGTGTAGGACTGCTCATAGTCTGTCTTCCTTCTATGTAATATCTTGCAAATGAGTTTATACTTTCAAGTTGTTTTTTCCTTTATTTAACAAATGAGTTCTTCTGTCTTCATTCTGGCAACTATTTTTGTACAAGTTAAAACATGGGTAAGAAATGAGTATATTTAAAGTCAACCAGTTATTTTTGGCCATTTTCCCTTCCTCTGAGGCAATAATTTGTTGAACCAGGATAGTTGGATTGGTATAGTAACATGAAGAATCATTTCATCTTTGTCTCTTCTAGTTGTGTAATTTGACTTTTGCTCTAAACATCTGATCTTACTGTAGGAAAAAAAGTCTCACATAGATATAATAATAATAATTTGAATAGTATTTTAAGGTTTTCAAAATGCTTCCAAAATTTTATCCTTACAATGATATTATCTCCATTTTGCAGATCAATAAACAGAGGCAGCAGATGATAAATACCTTGCCTAGGCCCATGTGGGTAGTAAATATTTGAGGCTGGGTTTGAACTTTTCTTCCTGAGTCTAGTACATTATGGTCCAGCACACTATCAACTCTACCTTCTAGTTTTGCAATCAATTCCTAGCTGTTAAGATATAGTCAGTGTCATTTTTTTAAACTGATCTTGTATGGTTCCCACCATGTTTAGATAATACATAGAACTAAATTTTATGAGTAATGTTCACACTGATAGCCCTTTCTATTTCTTGATCATGAATACTATTTTTCAATAGGCCATCTCCCTTTTTGCCTATTTTAGCACTGAAGTTTCCAGATATGAAGGTGATTGTTGACTTATCTTGGAGGATCTTATTAAGGTCTTCATAGTTTGTTTCTTTTCAAAAATTCTCTGCATTAGATATTGGTGCATAACTTTCAGTTTTCTTCATGATACTCCACTGATGGCAAATAATTTCAGAAAACAAAATGTTGCAGTTCTTCAAATCTGGAAGACCCTGATTGGGGGTGAAATATGCCTTATCTAGGAATCCTTCAGCTCACACCTGCTGTTAGACTTTATTCAAATCATGTAATCAACCCATGCTTCTTTGGAGATAAACCAATTACCTCATTTAGTAAGTTACCTCCTCAAAGAAAATGCTAATGTTCCTCTTTCCCTCCTGCATGCAGTTTGCATTTGTTCCAAATTCTTGTATTTATGAAATATAATGTAGCTAGCTCATGATTAGTATGAACCCCATTAAATGGTCATATGTGTTTAAATCTGAACTATTAAAAGTTTAATTATATATAATATGGTAACTTGTTCTAGTCCAATGGAAATATACAGGACAAATTCAAATAATGTCACCACTTCCTGGGATTCATTAGTTGTACTAATCTGGTAAATTCTTTGAGGACTGGATTAGCTTCACTTTGCATTTGTATTCTAAGTGCTTAGTTGTCTAATGCATAGTAAGTACTATGTGTATATGTGTGTGTATTTATTCACTATGCTACTTTTTGGCTTCTACCAGTACATCTCTTTTCCAATATCAATGACTTGGAAAATATGGATTTCCAATAAAGTCACATTTCACATTCTGGGCTGAACCATTAATTTTTGGTAAATTCTCCCAAATTTCCACAAAAAGGAGCAATAGCTACCTGATTGTTTACACATTTGATTTTTTCACCCTGATACTATAACTGTCCAAGTTCATGTTTCTATTTAGACAGAATTCACCTAGTAGAGATATTGCAGTCACCTTGTAAGCCTAATGTCATAGTTATTTTTTTTTCTGTCTTTTGCTTTTTTGATACAACTGATTTTAGATGCTGGAATCCCATTAGCTCTTTCTTGCTCAAACCATTGCAATATGGTTCAATCTAGTTCTTTTTAAGTGAATGGCTTCATTGATTTATGCCAGCTAAGAGTTTTTGAGCTTAAGCTATTTGCATATGAAAGTAACTGTATGTTTTAAAGTCACCTTCTATTCGTCATTTGTGCATATATTAAGGAAAGTTGTCTTGCATTACTAACTTTAAGAAAATTTTCAATGGTGTCTAACTTTTTCTAGATTTTTAGAATAACATATTCATGTCTCATACAGCTATAAGAGAAGATGGTCTACTTATAATATGTATTTAAATGACTTTAAAAAGGATAATGGAAAGGTCAGTGTTTGATGATAAGATCCCTGCACAGTCCCTCCTTAGCTGTTATGTGGTAGTGCAAGAGTTGGTTGAAGCTGAAGCTGCTCTTTCAAGTTTTTTGTATATCTTTAAGGGTATCACAAAGCATAATTATCCACATCTCTGGGGGTCTGAAGGTTTCCCTGATGAGAGGGCAGTGTGGTACAGTAGAATGAACAATGAATTTTGAATTTGAAGATCCATATTCAAATTTCACTTGTATTATTTAGTATGTGTATGACCTTGGAAAATCATATAACCTCTCTAGACTTAAATCTACTGAATTGTAAAATGAAAGGCTGAATAAGATAGATCGTAATGTTCCTTCCCACTAAATCTATGATTCTGTCATATAGCTAGCTGGTAGTGGGTATAGCACTGGGTGTAGAATCAGGAAGACCTGAATTTAAATTCAATCTCAGACACTTATTATCTATATTATCTTAGGCAAGTCACTTAATATCTGTCTATCTTTTTCCTAAACTAGGTTTGTTGTAAAAATCAAATAAGATAATATTTGTAAAATACAGTGCTTGACATTTAATCAATACTTAATCTGTATTGTTCCCTCTTCCTTTCCCCTCTGAAGACAACCAAAGAATACATAGGGAAGATGTGACAGCACATGTCAAAGGTCCTTTGGGTGATAGAAGGAGTCATTTGATCACATTAGGGGAAAGGATTTCCAAACCACCATTTTGCCTGATGACGAGGGGCTGTGGTTCTAGCCTGCTTTAGATGCCATCCTTACCTTTTGAGATATAACTTCATCTTTTATAAAAAGATTATGCTTGAACTAGAAAAGCATTATGTCACAATAGATAAGAGTACTAGATTTAAGCTAGGAAGACATGATTTCAAATTCTGCTTTTGGTACTTATGAAATACTTGATATTGGATAAATCTCTTAGTATATCTGAACCTCAGTTTCACTGTAAAAAAGACAATGACAATACTTGTACTTCCTACCTTATACAATAGCTGTTTACAAGCAAATGTAAAAAGTCATTTACTTATTGAACTGTTCTATAAAGCTATGCAATGAGCTATTTTAATAAGTTATGTATAAATCAACTATTAATAGAATCTGCCTCATCCAATTCTTTTAAATAAAGCACTTTGTAAACCATAAAACACTGAATAAATTCTAGCTATGATTAGCAGGGAACTCATTGCTTACTTCAGATTTAAAACAAAAAAAAGACATGCACCAAAGAGTCCCCGCTGAGATTTTAAGAAAAAAAAAATAAACAGGTTTTCCCAGAAGATTTTCAATAGAATGTCACATCTTCACAGTCACACTATTGACTAAAGTGCAGAGAACTGAATATTCCCATGTGATTGTTCTGTGATTATTTTTCAAAAATGTCTCATTATAAAAAACAGTTTAAAAGATTCTCCTCAATCTCATATACGTATTATCAAGATAATAGAGTCCAGAGTAAATGCAACTACATAAATGAACTCATTAAATTATATTCTATTTTAATCAATATTAAGTGAGTCAATATGGATACAGTGATGAAGATCCAGCCTCAGTCAGGAACATCAGGGTTCACATGTCAAGCTTCTGATACATTAGCTGCACAACCCTTAGAAACTCCATGTTATTCTCTAAAATTCCAATTTGGTAAACAAGTGCAGACCTGCAGACTGAGCTCACACAATCTGATGGGAGAAGATAATATGCAAATAACTATATTCAAAGAAGATGCATGCAAGATAAATTGAGGATGGGGGGATAGTTTCAGAGGGAAGACATTTAGAGCAGGAAAGGCTTTTGGAGAGGACAGGGGTGGAGGACTTTAGATGAGATTTGAAGGAAACTAGCATAAAGAGGGAGAGAGTTTCTGGCTTAGGAGACAGATGATGAAATTGTCCCAAACTAGGATTTTATCTGTAAAAGACAGGGATTACATTAAATGGACTCTGAGGTCCTTTTCGTTCTAAATCTATGATCTTTTGATCAAATGAACTAGGATTCTCCATTAGGCTCTGCAGCTGCTACTTTTTTCATATGATTCTGCCAGTTGCATCAGTCCTGAAGTACATTATATTATTTTTCAATGACATCAATAGTCATTCAAAATGCTAGTTCCTACTGTCTGTTGATTATCTCCAATTTTATTCTATTTGTATGTGTATAATAATATCAAAATATAATATACAAATATAGTTGTAATGAAATAGCAATGAAATTATAAATATAAAACATAATTATATATAAAACATATAATATGCATATGTGTCTTACTTCTAAGTAGATATTTGCATGTTTTCTTCCCCATTAGACCACGAAGCAGGGACTGTTTTAGGCTTTTTGTATCTCCAGTGCTAAGTACAGTGTCTTTTTTAGTAGTAGGTGCTTAAGGAATGTAGACTATCAAGAGAGACAAGAAAACCAAGTGAATGAAGAGTTAACACTTTCATAATTGTGGGGTATAGCTGGATGGACAGGTCAGTTAAGTATATATGACATCGACAGATGGCAAAATTGAAAAGGAGGATGAGAGTAGACAAAATCACATTCAGAAAATTATAAAGGACTTTCAATCATCTCAATCTTCTCTCTGAAGTCAAAATTCCTATTTTTGTTCTTGAAATTGTCACATTAATGCTAGCTACGTGACTGCAGATCATGGAATATGACAATATCCAAGGAATAAGAACTGCATGTGATTTAAAGGGCTAAAGAATGACACATAGCACCACTGGGAAAATACTGTTTAAAAAATTCTATAGGAAACAAGTTATTTTACTTACTCACTCCATGAGTTGAGTGATTTGAGAGAAAGCATAGGGTGACTAAGGGTTAAATATCTTCTTTCAGGAATTTGATTTCTGGAACTGGAAGGAGTTGGAAGGGGGTATGGTAGGAAAGGTGCTAATATATAGAACATTTTACTAACCATATATTGGAGGGGACAGCTGGGTGGCACAGTGAGTAGAGCACTGGCCCTGGAGTCAGGAGGACCTGAGTTCAAATCTGGCCTCAGACACTTAACACAAAACTAACAGTGTGACTTTGGGCAAGTCACTTAACCCCCAGTTGCCCCTCCAAAAAGCAAAAATAAAAACAAAAACAACCCAAAAATATATTGGAGGTTGCATAGGACACAATGGACAGGTAGGGTAGAGTGGCATGGGATGGAAAGTAGTAGTCAGGGAAGACCACCTATGACTCTGAATCACAGGGATTCAGAAGAAGCAACAGGGCAGTAGATAGTGTTACCTTTCCCAGAAGCAATGGAAATATTTATTTGCTTATTAATCCTAGAGAAAGAAATGTGTTGTAGGGCAAGTAATAACAGTGGTGGGAATGAAGCAGAACATAGTTGCAGGAGCAAAGGTGATGGCAAGTTTTTCCAAATGTCTAGACTACATGGTTACATGTTTGGAATAAGGTTAGATTTTGGGACCTTTCTAGTTACAGAAGATTGAGGTATAGATGGTAAATATAACTTCTTATCATGAGCCAAGGCTCTCCTAGGACTAACTTTATTCCAGAAATGAGAGAAATTTACATGTAGAATGAGGGCATAATTTTAAAGCAGAGATAACTTGTCTCAATAAACACTGGACTTAAAACACTGGGCTTAAAAAAAAGATGGAAAGATTTCATGTATATACATATATTTGTGTGTGTGTGTATATATATATATATATATATATATACATTTGTGTATATATATATATATACATATATATATACACATATACACACACACACACACACATATATATATATATATATATATATATATATAGATGTATATATGAAAAATCTTTTCCAGACCATTATAAAAATATATCAGAGGTATAATTTGAGAGATACAATGGGACAATGCAGACAATGCAGTCATATGGGTAAGAACTGGATGACTGACTGGCCACAATGATAATAATTTTAATCACCCTGACTTGGCATTGCTATTGCCAGTGCCAGGGATGGGAAAGCACTAATGGAGTTTCAAAAAGTTTTGCCATTGTCCCTGGTTATACATTGATTGTGAAAGTTGTATGGGACCACAGAAATTATCTAGTCTAATTTTCCATTATGGATTCGAGGAATGTAAAGCCCAGAGACTTACCCTTGACTTTTCTAAGTATTCTAGCCAACATTTTTATCAGTGACCTGGGTGAAAGCATCTATGGTATGCTCATCATGTTTGTAGGTACTACAGACTTGGGCTAAAAGCTAATATAATCAAAGATAGATTCAAGATCCAAAAAACTGGAAGATGATCTTCTACCTGAGAGGCAGTATGGCTTCAGAATGGGCCAAAGAACAGGTGATATGATGTTTACTGCCCAGCATCTCTATCAGAAATGTCAGGAGCAGAAGAGAAGTCTGTACACAATGTTGTAGATCTGACCGAGGCCTTAGACACTGTCAGTTGTGAAGGCTTATGAAAAATTATGTCAAAATTTGATGGCCCTGAGAAATTCATCAGTATTGCACATCAAATTTCATGATGGCATGCTTACAAGGGTTCTGGATAATAGAAGATGCTCCCATACTTTCCCAGTCACCAATCGAGTGAAGCAAAACTGTGTGTTTGCTCCCATGCTTTTTATCATGGTGTTTTTAGCCATCTTGTCTAAAACCATCAGTAAGGATGAACATGACAACAAGGTCAGCTACTACACCAGTGGTAAATTCTTCAACTTGAAAAGGCTATAAGACCAAAGTGGAGGTATTTTGGCACGTGATTTTTTATTTACAATTAATCAGCCACTATCACACTACCCATATGAAGAACCATTAGTTACAGCAAATACAGAAGTTTTGAATACTGTGGATAAGTTCACTTACCTTGACGATGTATTTTCCAGGGATGCACACATTGATAATGAGGTAGACACATGCATTATCAGATCTAGTTCAGTTTTTGTGAGGTTCCAAAGGAAAGTGTAGGAAAGAAGAAGTATCAAATTGACTAACAAACTGAAGGTCTACAGAACCATTATGCTGATCTCATTGTTGTATGCCTGTGAAACCTGGACAGTATACCAGTGCCATGTCAGGAAACTAGATTGCTTTCAATTGAATTGTCTTACGAAGATTCTTAAGATCACCTGGCAAGATAAGATATCAGACACAGGCCCTTTCTCACACTAAATTGCCAAGCATTCAAGCTCTACTTCAGAGAGTGCAACTTCAATGGCCTGGCTACATTGTTTGAATGATAAATGTATGCTTGCCAAAATAACTATTTTATGGAGAACTCACATGGTGGTAGAAAAAGCAATACAAGGAAACTCTCAAGGTCTCTCTTAAGGACTCTGGAACTGATTGTGGGACATAGGAGACACTGGCATAGGACTGCCCAACATGGTGTGCTCTCATCAGAGATGGTGCTGGACAAAATTTAAGTAACTCAAAAGAAATGTGAGATGCCCAGATTTAGAAAATGTTTACAAGCCCTATTTGTGCCCAACCTCTGACAGAACATTTCAACCTTGTACTGGTCTTATCAGTCACAGTAGGACATTCTAAGATTTTATTCAAATATAGTGATGTCATTTTGGTCCTCTTCAAAAAAAAAAGGACTACAACCAACTCAGTATATGCTAGGCACTTTGCTAAGCACTTTAGAAATATCATCTCATTGGGTTTTTACCACAACCCTACAAGGTAGGTGCCATTATTATCTGAATTTAACAATTGAGAAAACTGAGGTAAACATAGTTAAGGTGACTTGCTCAAATTTATGCCAGTAGTAAGTATTGTCTGAGAAAGGATTTGAACTCAAGTCTTATCTCCAAGGTCAGTCCTCCACCTAGTATGTGAAAATTTTTCTAATACTATTCTTCTGTGTAGCTAGAACATTCTCTTCCCTAACCAATTTGCATTTAATTTTTACATATTATGTATATATTTATGTATGAGCATATTGTTTCTTCCATTAGAGTATAAGCTTCTTTTGATCAGGGATTGTTTCAACTTTATTTCTGTATCCCTATGACACAGAACTCCCACAGTAAGGACTTGATGAATGTATATCAACTAACTGAAATCACTACATCAAAAGTAGATAATCTACAATGATTCCAAAAGCTATGTAATACACATTCTTATTGCTTATTTATCTAAATTAATAAACATAAAGTTCTACTTTCAGAACAAAAACACTTGAGACAGAAGTTCATAGGTTGAAAAGAAAGCTGGGCTCTGTGGTCTGTTTTAAATAAGAAGCTATCCTGGAAGAAAAAAGGGGTTGGTAAAAAATGGCAATGAGAGAATCTGAAAGAAGTTTATGTGAGCCCATGGGCTTTCTCTTGTTCTTTTCCATACACTGTTTAATTTTTTTTAATGTTGCCTTTAAGTATTCTATATTCTATACATCAAAAAAATTGTGGTTTTTAACAATCTTTACTATAGAATTTTAGATGCATTTTATGGTCCTGAATGCATACACAAAGACACACACGTTATGAAATATTTTATAGTTTATATAATGATTCTTGTTACCTTAAGTTGACTTTCAACTTTTTTCTCATTGGAACTACCATGAACTATGGATAAAAAACCTTCAGTGAAGTATGACTAGAAAACAAATGCTTAGGGTGATTTAGGAGAAATTTCACATACAATTATTTTAATCCTTTTTACACACAAAGAGAATGGCATCAAGTTGACAAACCTTATTTTATTCATTACATTTTGCAAGGAGAAAACATCTTGATGTCTTTGTAAAAGACAGATTTTTTAAAAAAGAAAACAATGATATACTTCTGTTGTTATTGATGATTTTATCAGAATATTTTGTACCTATATTTCCAATAGGAGAGATTTCAACTTTCTAAATATTTAGGTATAGAGACAGAGAAGAAGGAGAATGATCAAAGAGATGACAACAAGAAAAAACAGAAAGTCTGCAATGATGTCTGGCTTTAAAATGAGAAATCTTCCATTAAAGTTAATGTACTCATTTTACCAATGAACTATTGGTGAAGATATCAATAAATTTGGGAAGGATTGGCATGAATGTTCATAGGTGGATATAAGTAATACTCTGTTACATCCTTTTTATAAGTCATATAAATACAATAATATGAAAATTATAAACATAGTGGAACATCATTCTAATACCTCTCCTAAGGACAAAAGACTGTATAAATTAAACTGACTAATGGAGTGGTTCTTTTGTTTTCTTTTAATAAATTGACTTTAATGTCATATAATATAGATACTGCATAATAGGATCAAAGATCTAGAGCCAGTAGGGAATCTAGAGGTAATTCATCCTATTTCTTTCCATTCCATTCTTCCTATTTTGTGGATGAGTAAACTGAGACCCAGAAAAGTGTAGTGATTTGTCCAAAATCACGTGGCAGAATTTGATGGCAGCTTCTCTGACTCTAGAACTGGTGTTCTTTTCACTTTATCATGATGCTGTGACCACTGAGATGAAGGAGTGCAACCCCCTCAACTTTGCAGATGAGGAAAATGAGGAGGAAAGAGATTAAATGACTTTTGTAAGTACACACAGGGAGTGAGTAGCACAGCTAGGATTATATGACAGGTCCTCTAATTCTAAATAGTACTTTACAGCTATCAAGTTTACTTTACAGTTACAAAGGATCACTCTTAATCCTCACTGGTTCAAATCCTTTGAAGAGTACTTCAACTTTTAATTCCCCCATTTTATAATGAATTGAGACTGAGATTTCAAGTAATTTATGAAAGAACAGCTGGTTATTGAACGAGTTAGCTCTTGAACCCAGATCTTTTGCCTTCAAATACACATTTGTTTTTTTATTACAAAACAACATTTTAATCAATATTCTAGTATATTTACAATGACTGAAACTTACTTTAAAATTTAAATGCATTGGATGGAAGATACATAAATTCCAGAGTGCTTCTCTGTCATTGATTTTCTATATAATTTTAACCAAGTTCCTTAGGCTTAGATAATAGAGAATTATATATAAGAATAAATCCATTAAGGGACCAGTATGCACATATCATTTTTCCAGCATATATTTATGTATGTAAAGCTGCAGCTTAGAAAAATATAGAATAACAGAGAGTAGAACCACAGTGTCTCTTCCATGTTGAATGGTCCTTATAGTACTAAACAGGGGCATAGTGGGAGATGGGAGGAAGTCATAAAGGGTAAAGAAAGGAAGAGAAGGGAAGGGAAGGCAAAGCAAGAGAAGAGAAAAAACATCATAAAACCACAGAAAAAGAAAAGAAAAAACATTAACCTCAGATAGAGAGGACCTGGGTTCAAATCCTGATTCAAGTAATTATTACCTATGTGACTTGCATAAGTTACTTAACCTGCTTGGATCTTACTTTCCTACTCTGTAAAATGAGGGATTTGGACCAGATATTACCTGAGTTCCTTTTTCACTTTAGATTTTTGATTCTATGATTAGGTGTCCTCTGAGGTCCCTTCCAGGAATATGAGCATATGTACTTTAACTCTAGTCACAGTCAGTCTCAGCTCCCTCTCAACTAAGGGAAATACACTCATTTTGAGTCAAAAGTCCTCTAATGGATGGTAACAGCAGCATCTGAGTGTGGGACACCTTGAGAGACAGAGCTGAACAGATCCAATAGGCAACAGTTGAACACAAAGGGTTGCTGGGATACGGAACTAACAGAACTGTGAGTGATGCTCTGTAAGTATTCAACAAAAATGAAATGATTACTGTATTCATTGCATATGAATAACCTCAGCAACAGAAAGACCTGTATGCAAGTACTGCCTTCTGACTATATAGTCATTTAATTTTCCAGTGTTCTAGGCTATTCTTTAATACTCTCATTACAGAGAAGCTTCTGACCTGGATTAGTAGAGGGATTTCCTCATTTGGAAGTTCATTATGGTAGTGAAACAATAGGTTTAATTCCTGCTCCAAATATGTGCAAGGCGCTATGCTCATTACTAGGGCTACAAAACAAACAAACAAACAATAGTCTTAACCCAAGATGACCATATTCATGAGTTTTGTACTTTTCTGAATTAAAGGGAACTAGGAAATCGCTTCTCAAATTAATGAGTAACACTTTTTAAACACCTATTGAAGTGTTGCTGTAAGTTGAAAGTGCTAGTAAATGATCCATCAACTAAGAAATAATGTTTTGCCTTTTTGGAGAGTGATGAGGACCGATAGACCAACAATTAGCAAAGACATTTATAATAATGATGCTTTTAGATTTTAAACATAGTCATTTGCTCAAAAAGGGAAAATTAATAATCATGATAAACAATGTCACAAGTAGGCATATATTGAAGCAAATGAATGAATAGCACATCGCAATCCAATGATAAATCAGCATCCCACTCTCCCACTAATATCTGTAGGGAGAAGTGTGCATTCACAGGAATTTGGCCCCATATGGGAAACGCATGAAGAAAACCATGTACTTGGAGTAATTCACATCTTCTGGTCTAGTATTGAGAAGGTTAACTGGAAATGAGGATCATAAATCTACGTATAGAAGGAACTTCAATGGCAAAACAGTACAATCTCCTCATTTTACAGATGAGAAACTGAAGTCTAGTGATGTTAAATGACTTGCCTAGGTTTGCACAGATAGTAAGAGGAAGATGTAGGATCTGAACCCTGGTCCCATAACTACAGGTTCCTATTAGACTCCAGATAATAGCTTGAATACAGGATGATCCCTAAAGATTATTTAGACTAGGTATGTGAACAGCTCTCAGGGGGTCTTACTTAAAAAAGAGTTACTTCACATATAATTTTAAAGCAAATGCATTCACTAGAAAAATCTTGTGGTTGATATGGCTTAATAGGATTTAATTAGTTAAATAGAGAAAAAAATACCTCAAGAGCTATGTGTGTGTGTATACACACATTAATACACACATATGTACATATACAGATTTTGTGTACATGCATATATGTATAGTGTATATATGTGTGTGTATATTTATATGTATGTATTGTATATGTGTGTATACACACATACATAATGTTTGATCTAAGAAAGACAAAAGACAAAATAAATCAGGTCATGTCCACATTTTAAATTTCTCTCACAAGTTGGCAACATGCATTGCTTGGGAGTTATAGTCCAGAACTGGCTCAATTTGGGGGTTGGAGTGCCCAGTTTATATTCTTTTTCAACAGGGGCTAACATTGCCCCACCATCAATTTACCTCCCAATGGAAGAAATCCTGTTCTATAGGACCACTGCCCAACCATATCAGACCACTCCTAGCCTTGAGTTATCTAGGCAGAAGAATTTGTGTCCACCCAAGCCTGAGCAGAACACAATGGAGCTTCCACACCTTCCATTAAACCAGTTCATCCTGGGGTTAGGTTTTGACCAGAATAAGACTCAATGCAATCTCATCAGTAACATCTTTCTCAAGAACTTCGGAAAAGCTGGCTGGGGGCCAGGAATTTCTGAGTCTCCAAGATAATGATTACTATGAAAAAATAAATTTTCATCACACACACAGATGCACAAACATATATGTGTGTATGCATGTGTGTGTGTATATATACATATCCATATACAAATACGTATACATATACATATACACATACACATATATACCTAGTCCTATAATAGAAAATAAAAGAATTGGGGAAACCTGTCAGTTCCTAAAGAAATGACACATCAGTATTTGTATAAGAGCAAAAAAGGAAAATGTTTTTGAGACACTGGGTCCTTGTAAATCATATTTAGATAATTTAAAACTTAGACTCTTCATATTAGAGTAGAATTCTACCATCTCTCCAATTAACCAATCAACAAAATAAACTGCCTACTGAGGATTTTTCCTATAACCTCATTCATTGTGTGGACAAATTCTTTGTCAATTTGAAAAGATCATAGTAGTTTTGGCCACTGGACAAAAGCAGATGAACAACACGGGAAATCTCTTGTGCTTGACAAGGAAACACACCCTAGGGATGACACAGTAATTGAGTCAGGTAGTGAAACAGTCTAATAGTAAAGAACTCTCTAAACCAGGGAGCTCTTTGAGAAGACAGACACTTTGTGCCTGTACCAGAGTGCAGCGTGGGGACTTGGAATGAACCCAAAATGAACCAATCCCCTTTTGCTTTGAGTATATTTTTGCAGAAAGTAGATCAGTCAAAATGAGTATATTGGGTCTACTAGGTGGCACAGTGAACAGAGCATGGGCCCTGGAGTCAGGAGGACCTGAGTTCAAATCCATTCTCAGACACTTAACAGTAACTAGCCGTTGACCTTGGGCAAATCACTTAACCACACTTGCCCTGCCTTCCCCCCCTGTAAAAAGCAAAAAAAAAAAAAAGTGTGAAAAGAGAGTACATCCATTTGGAAACAGAAAGAGAAATACCAAGGGCAAAAAGTAGGTCTCCCAAGAAAATAAGAGGCTAAACATAGGTTTTCACATCTCCTGTCTGGAAGGCAACAAGCCTCAGGGCTGGTGACCTGTGCCAACCAAAGGCAAAGGATGGCTAACCTTTCTCCCATTCAGCCAATGTTTGTGTGTATTCCTAGCCTTCTGTCCATTGAATCTGCAATTTTCTGATTTAGGAAAGCAAGTACAAAGACAGAACTAAATTACAAACTCATCACCTTTCATAGGTCATGAGATCTGGAAGTTCCATGGCTGTTGGCAGCAATGTCCCCTAAAGTAGTAGTAGATGACCAGAGACAGGAGCATGACTCCTCAGGGCAGAGAGAATTATTAGCTATTAACTCTATGTATGCATGAACCCTTAAAGTCTAGCAGAGAGCTACCTATAGCTAGAGTAAAATTCACGAGGAGGCTGTGAAGAGAGAAAAACATGTCCAGTAATCAGGAACTATGAGGTATGTGTTTGCCACAAATGAGAATCACGATTTTACTTAAAGTTTGAGCCGATTGGTCCTAATGGTCCTGTGTGTGAAAGGGCAGGGATTGAGCTCCTGTTTCTTTATTTATTTTTTTCTTGGAGGGAGAAAGTTTTTTCTATCGTCTCTTCTTTTATCACCTTAGTAAATAAATATCCTTTTCAAAAAAGCAAATTAAGTGTGTAGGACTGATTGCCAATAGGTAGTATGTAGGTGAGGGCTTATGAGTAACAATACTAGAAAGCTGAGTCCTTCAGGGATTCTTTAGAACCCTGATGGCTAGAAGTAGTCAGCTATGCTAAGGATATTGATAAGCTTCAGTTGGGAGCAAATGGGGTGCTACATTGAAAACAAGAACAAAAAAAACCTCAAAAGCATTTTTTTTTTTCCAGACAGATTTGGCAAAGATATAAAAATAAATATGATCAATCCTGAAGCATCCTTGGGTGAATATTATTTGAGTCCTCCTTTATGCTTCCATTAAAAAAAAACAAAAAACAAAAAACTTTATGTATCAATTAAGTTTTATAATGAAGCCCACAGAAATATAATACTGTCTTAAACTTATATGAACTAAGCCATACATTATTAAATCAAGAACTCCCAGGATGACTTCTTCAATGAGTAATTTAATTTTTTAATACTTTGATTAAACCTAGGAGTATACATAGTTCAGAAAATTAAGCTGATGTGTGATCTTTGGTATGAAATCATACCCAGAATATGGAAGATTACAGTGAATTTCTGCAACATTTTAATATTAGTAGAAAATAAAATGCTAGTAGGAAATGATTTCTCCTATTAAATACTTTTGCGCTTCTCTTTGTTTCATTTTCTCTTGAAAAAGAAAACAATAATTTTTTTCTGGGAAATGATTGATTTTTCTGAGTGAATAAAAAACTTTTAGTCTCAAATCCTCTTACTTACCATAGATAATTAAAAAAAAAAATCATAATGATCTGTGTACCAGTTTACTCTTCTGAACTGTCAGCTCCACTTTTTGAAGAAATTAACCCCACATAGCTGCTGGAACTTTCTGGCCTTGTCTTGGCAGTTAAAGTTCTTCATTAAACTGCTCAATATTGGATCTGTTAGATCCAATGGTTTTATTCAACTAGCAAAATAAACGACAGGATTTTTTAAATTATATTTTCTTTTTAAAATTTTACAGAGTCAAATATTGTAAATTCTTCTCCAAAGAATTTAGCTTTTTTGTCATTAATATTTTATATATCACATTAAATAACTATACTTTAGTTACCAATTTCGGCCATAGGACCTTAGAAGAAAGAGAGTGCAATTGCGACATTTCACAGATAGGGAAGTGGGAGCACAGACTATTTAATATCATATCCTATGTCATAGAGGGGGCAATTTATAGGACCTAAACTTTAATTGAGGTCCTTTAAATCCTGCTTTTCTCCCCCACCCCCAATGTACCATTTCTCAGAACAAGAAACATAAGCCAATACATATTAATTCCCTGAAAAATAAAAGCAATTTGTTAAATCATGAATAAAGCTTGCCCTTGTGAATAATAGACTTTGTATTAAAATAGCATGGATTAAATGGAAAAAATCCCCCCCCCCCCAAACCTGTCCTCATTTAATTTTTTCACATGGGAGATCTGTTACATAATTTACAAGATTTCTTTGCCAAAAGACTACCCGCATTCCCCAAAAGATTTTGAGTCTTCTTGAATTCTTATCCCTGCATTACAGAGGCAGGGGAAGATTTGCCTTTTTCTTTGTAAAATCTTTTGTCACTTAACCTGAGAACTGAAGAGTTCAAAAAAAGAAAAAGAAAAGAGGGCCTCTAAATTAAAAAATAAAGAAGGATCATCTTGCCCTTCATACTCATCTTGGAGTTTTCATTTCTTTGACCCCAAGACATGAATTTTTCTCTATGAGAATTTTCTATGAAAAGAGAAAAAGAAAAGAAAATGACACCATTCCACTTCCTGGCTTTCCCTTTTTATAGCAATCACAGCTAAGGTAACCCTCAGACTTCTACCATCTTTCAGTACCTTACCTTCCTTCACAGAGTGTGTGTGTCTGAGGAGGCGTGCACCAGAAACAACATAAGCAGAATCTTGTCCTTCAGAAGAACAAGACAAAACAAAATGAAAGAAAGCAATCCTGACTATTCTTTATAATTTTAAGATTTAAATATTTAAAATATTATTAACAAAAGCTAAATTACTAGACTGATCCTGAGGAGGGATATGGAGTTGTGAATTTTTAGACCTCAACAATTCATGAAGACTCCCCACTAAGGCATAGAGAAGTTGCAACGTGCTGTATAGGCTGATAAAATCATCTTTCCAGCAATATTACATGTTTGTCAAGTAATATTTCATGTTTTCATATAGCTGCTTTCTATACTATGTATAATCCAGATTCTAATAGAAAGTACTAGCAGCAAAATGTTTTAGTCCATGTCCACATCATCAATTACAGAAGTGGAATGAATGGAAAAAAGTTTGCTGCTATTCCAGACATCCTTTTGTTCTGGGAGCTGTTATAGTCTGATGTCTCCTGACCTCAGAGCCATCTTCACCTCAGTCTTTGGAGATGCCTATAGCTTTATGGGTAGTGTTGGCATCCAGTCTAGTGTTACAATTTGAGTACCTTCCTTCTTTTTTCCCCAAAGAATGAGGAGGCAAGAATAACAATATTTAATTTGCTTCTATTCTAACAGTACCAAAAAACCATAACTGTCAGTCAATTCTTGCTGACATTTCTTAACCTTAGAATAACTGACATTGTTATTTAAAGGGCAGGGTAAGGATTATTACTGTTTTCACTTTACAATGTAGAGACTTCCAATTTCATCGCAGGCAGCACCAAGAAAGATTATGACACATCAATCCAATAAACATTTATTAAGCACCTACTATGCCCAAGGCATTGCCCTAAGTCCTGAGGATACAAGTAATAGAAAGATATTCCCTGCCTTCAAGGATCTGTCAAATTAATGAATTATATAATAGTGGCTAGAGTTACTTTGAGAGATGCATGAGGCCTAGAGAGTTTAAGTGATTTGCCCACAGACAGACGGTTAGGAAAACTTAGGGAAAAAGCATTTAAATATAAGTCATTCTGACTCTGAAACTACCTGTATGTCCACTAAGGCCAGACATACCTACAATTTATAAATGTGAAAATCAATGCAGGAAGAGGTGAAGTAACTTTATTTTAATCTAAAGGGAAGATACAAGTGTTACTTCTGGGTACTTTTTCAGGGATATCCAGTGAGGTTATTAATAATGCTACATTTGGAAGAACAAAAGGTAAAAAAAATATATATATATCAAGGGATCAATGAAAAAAAATGCAAAAGAAGGTGGCCTAGCCATACCAAGTCTTTTATTAGAAAGTCAAATTTTCTGTTCAGCTCAGGTTTTTTCATTAAAAAGTCCTCTATTTCATTGAATGACCATATTTTTCCCTGGAGCATTATACTGTTTTTATGGGTAGGTGCTTCTTGGTTTTAGTCCTAGCTCCTTTGACCTCTGGAATATCATATTCCAAGCCCTTCTAACCCTTAATGTAGAAGCTGCTAGGTCTTGTGTTATTCTCATTGTGTTTCCACAATACTCTAATTATTTCTTCCTGACTGCTTGCAGAATTTTCTCCTTGACCTGGGAACTCTGGAGTTTTGCTATAATATTCCTAGGAGTTTTCTTTTTAGGATCTTTTTCAAGAGGTGATTGGTGAATTCTTTCAATTTCTATTTTGCCCTCTAGTTCTAGAATATCAGGGCAATTTTGCTTGATAATTTCTTGAAAGATGGTGTCTAGGCTGTTTTTTTGATCATTGGTTTCAAGTAGGCCAATAATTTTTTAAGATCTCTTCTGGATCTATTTTTCAGATCAGTGGTTTTTCCAGTGAAATATTTCATATTGCCATCAATTTTTTCATGTGTTTGGATCTGTTTTATAGTGTCATGATTTCTCAAAAAGTCATTAGCTTCCAATAGCTCCAATCTAATTTTGGAGGAGTTACTCTTTTCAGGAAGTTTTTGAAATTCCTTTTCCATCTGGCAAATTTAGCTTTTAAAAGCATTCTTCTTTTCCTTGGCTTTTGGGCCTCTTTTTCCATCTGAATTAGTCTATTTTTTTAAGGCCAGTGTATTTTTGGCTCTCTTTTAGCAGGCTATTGATTTGCTTTTCATGATTTTCTTATATTATTCTCATTTCTCTTCCCAATTTTTCCTCCACTTCTCTTACTTGATTTTCAAAATCCTTCTAGAGCTCCTCCATGGCCTGTCACCAATTCATATTTATCTTGGAGGTTTTTGATGCAGAAGTTCTGATTTCCCTGTCTTCCACTCCATGTCTTAATCCTTTTTGTCCCCCAAAAAGGATTCTATTGTCTGTTTGTGCTTCTGTTGCTTACTCATATTGGTAGCCAATTACTTGACTTTTGAGCTCTTTGCCATGATAGAACTCTGCTTCCAGAATGGAGAGAGCTATGTTCCAAATCACTGGGGTTTTTGCAGCTGCTGAAGCTATTAGATGCGTGTCATCTCTACAGCCCCCACATGCTCTAGCTTACTGGTCACATACCCCATGATCACCACCCAAGACTGTGAACCAGATCCAACTAGGTCAAAGCAAGAGCAATTACTCTCTGGATGGCCACTGGGTTCTGTAGATCTAAAATTTGTTCAGAGTCATTATTTACATGTATTGGAGGATGTGGAAGCCAGAGCCATGCAGAAGTCCTGTTTCTATTCTGTCATCTTGGCTCTTCCCTCCCCCTCCTCCTCCCAAGCTTTTGTGGTTGACTCTTTAAGAATGGTACAAAATCCAACATGCTTTCTCAAGCATAGCCCACCCCAGATCTTCTTAATTCCAAGACTAGCCCTTTGTCAATCACAATTTTCTTCATTATTTATGGAAGTCCATTTTGAATGAAATTTAAGGATGTAGAAATTCAAAATCAAATGTATAATATCCAAACTCAAAATTATGAGATATTATTGTAATAATAATAATTATAATTTTAACTGACTTCAGTACTTTAAATTTTCAAATCATTTTACCTGCCTTATCTCCATTTGAACCACATAGCACTTCAATGTGATAGATACTCTTAGTATTATTAATCCTATTTTATAGATGAGAAAACTGAGTTTCAGAAAGATTAAATGATATGCCTCTGGTGATATACATAGTTTTTACTAGAGACATATACTGAACAGGCATTTCTGATTCTAAATCCAGCACAATATTTATGTGCTTGTTGCCATAAACAAGAAATATACCATAAACAATACCAGATGGAAAACATTATTAACTGAACTAAGAAGTTTTAGGTTACATTGTCATTCCAATATTAGGATTGCTGAAACACCTGCACAAAGGAAGTCCTTTCAAAACTGACCTTCATTTACAATTCATAAGTGTAATGTTAGTGGAATAGGGAGATCTTCCCCACCCAATAATAGGTCTATGTGACCTGCTTTGAGCTTTGGCCCTATTCACAGTTGTGATACAGCCTGAGTTACATGGAGCCTGAGTCACACGGAACCCATTGTGGGAGGAGTTTGCCCAACAGAGGAGAGAGAGAGAAGTAAGCAGGAGGGTACAGAGGGAGGAACTTGCCTAGGGAAACTTGTTTTTGGGGAGGCCTGACAGAAAGAATGCTTAAGATATTGGTGGTCCCTAGATTAGTGATGAGAGCCTTGCTAAATCTTATTTAGTAGTATCCTAACAGTGATGTTCCAAATAAATATTTTGGTTTTGCCTTTGAGCAAGACACTTCATTATATTTTGTGACCCTACCCAAGAAATGCATTTGCATATTCATAGCAGCTGCTATGGGTATCATGGTGTTACAATAAGACTGGAATTTTATATTGCTGCCCAAATTGGTAATAAAAAATATTAATTTCCTTCTCAAATAAGAAATAAGTTATTTCTAGTCTTACATTTTTACAGTTAAAAAACAAAGAACTTCACATGAAAATTTTCCATGCAAAAAATGTTACATTAAACACTGTGTTCCCTTATGTATATTTCTTAGCGCACATGATCATGAGACATTTAAAGTGCATCACTTTTCACTAGCATATCATTTATTCTTTTTTGCAACTACTCTCACATTTGTTTAAAATACAGGGATGAGGAGAAAAGAAAAAGTTTGGAATAATATTTGTCAAAACTGATGAAATGATCCACTTCTGAATTTTGATGAACAAATCAACATATTTAGGTTTCCATCCAGAAAGAATAATTGCTCCCTCAGTCAAAACGGTTTTTTTTCATTTACAAGATCACTTTAAGTAATCCTGTTTCACTGTGACCTTTATGTCTCCATCTCAAAGTACCATGTGTCAACATCATCAGCCACCAAAATGTATTACACGCCAAATCTAAAAGGCAACAAATTCATTTTTCAAGTTATTTGGAATTTCTGATTAGCCCATGTTTATAATGATGCTTTTTATCAAAGGGAGGAAAAAAAAATCTCTTCATAATCTAATAGCTAAGATATGAAGTGTAAATTTACCTTCTTATAAAACATTTGAGATGCTAGACATGTATAGGACTTTATAGACTCTGACCTCATAGCTATATACTTATTATACTTGCTATAAGAAAATGCTTGTAATCATAGGAGGATTTTTATGGGAAAGGGGAAGGGATTATTTTAGTACTCTTTCATTATTCATGAAATAGAAATGTCAATAATTTCCTATTTTGTGTTTTCAAATTTTATATTTTCAAAGAATTAATAATTAATGTTCACAAAGAACTGCTTGAAATGATCACAAAGAGAGCAATGCCTTTTTTATTTTACTGTTTGTTTTTTTTTTCTATAGGAAAATAGCAGAGAGCAAAAATTACTAGAATTCTCTTTTTTTTTTGACTTGTAGTCAACTTTATTCTTTTCCTCTCCTATTAAAAAAAAAACTAAAACAAAACAAACTTAGGAAAGAGTTCTTTTTTCTGCTTTTTTTTAAATTTTTTGGTTTACATCATTGATTTCCATGAAATTTTGAGTTACAGATTTTCTCGCCATCTTTCCCCTACCCACCAACCCAAAATAGCCATCACACTGTATACCCCATCCACCAATATGCTCTCTCTTATATCCTCCCCCATAATTCCTCCGACTTTCTGGTAGGGTAAGATGGATCTCCCTATCCCAGTGTCTGTATATCTTATTTTCCAGTTGCATGTAAATCATCATCATCATCATCATCATCATCATCATCATCATCAAAATATCTGTTCTCTACTTTGTCCCTGTCCCTTTACTGAAGTGTGTGCTTCTAACATCCCTCTCCCCCCACCCTGCCTCCCCTTCACACTCCTCCCTCTCATCGCCATCCCCCCTACTCTCCTGTAGGGCAAGATGCCCACTTTAGAGTGTACATCATTCCTTCCTAAGCCAAATTCAATGAGAGTAAGGGTGACCCATTCTCTTTTGCCTTCTGGTTCTTCACCTCTATTGTAACAGTTATCCCTTGCCTCTTTTATATGAGATGATTAACCCCATTCTGTTTTTCCCTGTCTCCTCTCATTCTATTCCTCTCCCACCTCTTAATTACACCTTTTAAAATATCATCTCTTCCTATTAAATTGATCCTGTGCCATCTGTCTGCATATAAATACCTGCACTCACATATCTATTCATATGAATATATACCCTACTATATAGACATA
>CM053586.1:150298287-150313489 GCA_028646515.1 Pseudochirops corinnae | reverse complement strand
TACAATGTGAAAGTATCTGCAGATCCTATACATGATTGCACGCCACCATGGGGGGGGGAGGGAGGGGAAAAAATCTGAAACTCAAGTGATTGTGGAACCGAATCTTGTAAATTAAAAGTAAATGAGCAAATAAAAAAAAAAAAAGAGAAAGAAAAAGAAAAAGAAAAAAAAAAAAGGAATATAATCCTGGATACTTGTAATTGATTGTAAACACATATTTCCGATGGTCTTAGGAACCAAGACATAGCTCCTCTATCTATCTCCAGGTGCGTCCGCCCACATGCAGATACACCCACATACGAGTATTAAAGGGTCGTGGAATTAGGAAGGTTGAGAATCACTGATCTAGTGTTTTATAAACCCAAAGATCTAAGTTTTGAGGACAAGGACTCACAATTTGACAAAAATTGCTGGGAAAATTGGAAATCAGTTTTTCAGAAACTAGGTATAGACCAATATCTCATACTATAAACCAAGATAAAGTAAAAATGGGCATATGAATGGAGTAGAGCCAAGATGGCAGAGTAAAAGCAGGAACTTGCTTGATCTCCTGCTCCAATTACCTCTTATACCTATAAAAAAATATTCTAAACAAATTTTAGAGTTACAAAACCCACAAAGTGACAGAGAGAAACAAATCTCCCACAGAAGGCAGCCTGGCAGGTCAACAAGAAGGGTCTATCACACTCTGGAAGTGGAGTGCCCTGTGGGCTGCACTGGCACAGACCTGCAGCACATCCTGGCCGGAGCAGACCTCAGGAGAGTGAAACGCTGGCAGCTGTGGTGGTTTCTGGACTTCTCAACCCATAAATGCCAAAAAGAAAGTAAAAGGTCAGTGGGGGAAATCTGTTGGAACTGCGTGACAGAAGAGCATGGTTTGAACCCCTGCCCCCAGGGTGGCAAAGGTTGTGGTGACTGCAGCTGCTCCTGAAATGGCTGCTTCTGGAGCTCCTGGATCACAAATTGTGGGGGGGACCAAAGTGATTGCCTAGAGACAATCTGCAGGAATCTCTCTGCTGGTGCTGAGGCAGGATTCTCTTGCTTTGCCTTGCTTGAATCTAGGTCACAGTCTTGGGTGGCAGTCCTACTGTGAGGAGTACTAGCATGACAAAGCTTGTTGAGGCTGTGGAGAGGCAGCCCTTCTCACAGTTCTGAGGCAGGTGCCTATAAGAAGACACAACAGCTCAACAGCTGCCCAAAGTCCCAGAAATTTGGGAAACAGCATTCTTTACTATGGAAGCAGAATTCTACCATGGCAAAGAGTTAAAAAGTCAAGTAATTGACTGGCAAGGTGAGGAAACCAAGGAAGTCAAATCAAACTATAGAATTGTTTTTTGGTGACAAAGTTGATCAAAATTATAAGAAGAAGAAGACATCAAAGTCAAAATTACTGCATCAAACATTTCCAAGAAAAAATACAAACTGCTTACAGGCCATGAAGGAGCTCAATTAGGATTTTAAAAGTCAAGGGAGAGAAATAGAGAAAAAATTGGGAAGAGAAATGATAATGAGGCAAGAAAATCATGAAAAATGAGTCAACAGCCTATTAAAGAAGACCCCCCCCCATACTGAAAAAAATAGCACCTTAAAAAATAGTCTAACTCAATGGCAAAAGAGGTCCAAAAAGCAAATGAGGAGAAGAATGCCTTAAAAAGCCAAATTGGAGCGGGGAGGGGTGCACTAGACAAGATGGATGAGTAGAAACAGGACTTCTGCGTGGCTCTGGCTTCCATCTCCTCCAATACATGTAAAAAAAAAATGACTCTAAACGAACTTTAGAGCTACAGAACTGACAAAGTGACAGAGAGAAGCAAATCTCCCCCTGAAGGAAGACCGGCAGGTCTGCATGAAGGGTCCATCACAGGAAACTGGGAGCCAAGCACATTGTCAGCTGAGCCAAAGTTTTAGCCCCAATGGGGCCCAAACAGCTGGGGCTGAAGCTTATCTCAAGAGAGTGAATCACCAGCAGCTGTAGCAGTTTCCAGACTTCAAACCACAAATGCCAAAGACAAAGAAAAAGGTTAGTGTGGAACATTTTTGGAACAGGGGGAGTGTAGTCTGGCTGCTACACTGAGAGTGAGAAGTGGCAGAGGTGTGGTGGCTAAGCAGTGTGGCTGCTTCAGAGCTTCTGGCTCACAGATGTAGGGGGACCAAGCAACCATTTAGTGTGAATCACTCTTGCTTTGACCTGCTTGGATCCAGATCACAGTCTTAGGTGGTGGTCCTGGAGTTGTGTGACCAGTAAGCCAGAGCATGTGGGGGCTGCAGAGAGGGCACACATCTAATAGCTCCAGCAGCTGCAAAAACCCCTATGATTTGGGACATAGCTCAATCCATTCTGGAAGTAGAGTTCTACCATGGCAAAGAACTTGAAAGTCTAGTAATTGGCTGCTAATATGAGCAAGCACAGGAAGAACAAACAGACAATAGAATCTTTTTTGAGGACAAAAAGGATCAAGGCATGGAGCAGGAGGAAGACGCCAAAGTCAGAACTCCTGCATCAAAAGCCTCCAAGACAAATATGAACTTATTACAGGTCATTGAGGAGCTCAAGAAGGATTTTGAAAATCAAGTAGGAGAAGTAGAGGAAAAGTTGGGAAGAGAAATGAGAATGATGCAAGAAAATCATGAAAAGTGAGTCAACAGCCTGCTAAAGGAGACCCAAAAATACACTGAAGAAAATAACACCTTAAAAAAATAGACTAACTTAAATGGCAAAAGAGGCCCAAAAAGCCAATGAGGAGAATACTTTATTTTTATTTATTTGTTTATATATTTATATATTTTTTTCATTCATTCATTCATTCATTTATATTAAATTGGTTTATTTACTTTTAGTTTACAACACTCAGTTCCACAGTCCCTTGAGTATCAGATTTTCTTCCCCTTTCTCTCCCCTCTCCACGTCATGGTGGCATGCATGCAGATATAGAATCTACAAATATCTTCCCATTAATTATTAGTCAGGTTGTAAAGAAGGATTGTAACTGATGGAGTGATCAGTGGGAATGAGAAACAGAACAAAACAAGAAAAAGAAACAGAGCAAGTAGTTTGTTTCAATTTGTGCTCAGACTCCGCATCTCCTTCTCTGGATGTGGATATCTCCTTCTATCATGAATCTTTTGGACTTTGTCCTTACAACCATATAGGACTTTGTCCTATAACCTTATATTGCTGAGACAAGCCCAGTCTATTGAGGTTAGTCATCACACATACATTGTGTCTGTGATTGTGTACAAATTTCTCCTGGTTCTGCTCTTCTCACTCAGCATCAGTTTATTAAGTGTCTCCAGGTTATTATGAAGTCCGTCTGCTCCTCATTTCTTATAGCACAGTAATGTTCCATTACATTCATATACCACAACCTGTTGATCCATTCCCCAATTGATGGGCATCCCCTTCTTTTCCAATTTTTTGCCACCACAAGAAGAGCTGCTATAAATATTTTTGTACATATGGATCTTCTTCCTACTTCTCTGATCTCTTTGGGATATAACCCTAGAAGTGATATTGCTGGGTCAAAGGATATGCACTTATTTATAGCCCTTTGGGCATAGTTCCACATTGCTCAACAGACTGACTGTATCAGTTTGCAGCTCCACAAACAATGCACTAGTGTTCCACTTTTTCCACATCCTCTCCAGCATTTATCATTTTCCTGTTTTGTCATCTCAGCAAGTCTGGCTGGTGAGATGTGGTACCTCAGAGTCATTTTGATTTGCATTTCTCTAATCACTAGTGATTTGGAACATTTTTTCATATGATTATAGATGTCTTCAATTTCATAGAAGAATACTTTAAAAAGCTGAATTTGCCAGATGGAAAAGGAATTTCAGAAACTCACTAAAGAGAATAACTCCTTCAAAATAAGACTGGAGCAATTAGAAGCTAATGACTTTATGATAAATCAAGATAATATAAAACAGACCCAAACAAGTGAAAAAATGGAAGGCAATGTGAAATATTTCATTGGAAAAACCACTGCCTGGAAAATAAATCCAGAAGAGATAATTTAAAAATTATTACCTTAAAGCCAGGATCAAAAGAGTATCAATTGTGTATCTTACCCTACAGGAAAATAGAGGGGTAGTGGATAAGAAGGGGGAGGATAGAAGGGAGGGCAGATTGAGGGAGAAGGTAGTTAGAAGCAAACATTTTTGAAAAGGGATGGTATCAAAGGAGATAATAGAATGAGTTGGGGGCAGGATGGGATGGAGGAAAATATAGTAAGTCTTTAACAATACAATTACTATGGAAATGATTTGGGTAACTACACATACACAATCTATATTGAATTGCTTATCAGTGGGGATAGGTGAGGAGGGAGCAGGGGAAAAGAATCTGGAACTCAAAGTTTTAAAAACAAATGTTTAAAAATTGTTTTTTTACATACAACTGGGAAATAAGATATACAGGTACTGGTGTGTGGAAATCCATCTTGCCATACTAGAAAGTTAGGAGGTCAAAGGGGAGGATATAATACAGAACAGGTTGGGGGAAGGAGTACTCAGTAGGCTTCCTATTTTGGGGTGGGCAGTAGGGGAAAGACAGGGATAGAAAACATGATAACTCAAAATCTTATGGAAATGAAAGTTGAAAACGAAAAATAAATAAATTAAAATAAAAACAAGCCAAAATGGCCAGATGGAAAAGACATTTTGAAAGCTCACTGAAGAACATAATTCCTTCAAAATTAGATTGGAGCAAACAGAAGCTAATGACTTTATGAGAAATCAAGATACTATAAAACAGATCCAAACAAATGAAAAAAAAATAAGAGGCAATGTGAAGTATCTCCTTGGAAAAACCATTGACCTAGACAATAGATTACGTAGAGATAATTTTAAAATGATTGGACTACCTGAAAGCCATGATCAAAAAAAGAGTCTAGACATCATCACTCAAGAAATTATCAAGGAAAACCACCCTAATATTCTAGAACCAGGGGGTAAAATAGAAATTAAAAGAATTCATTGATCAGCTCTTGAAAATGATCCCCAAAAGAAAACTCCTAAGAATACTATAGCCAAATTCCAGAGTTCCCAGGTCAAGGAGAATCTATTTATCCTTCTATCCTCCCTCGTCTTACCCCTACCCCCTATTTTCCTGTAGGGTAAGATAACCAATTGAGTGGGTATGTTATTCCCTCCTTAGGCCACATTCAATGAGGTTCAGGTTGTCCCATTCCCTTTCACCTCCCTGCTCTTCCCCTCCATTGTAACAGTTTTCTCTTGAAAAACAATATGAGATATATGAAATAATTTACCCTAATCTATCACTCCTTTTCTTCTTTTCCCAATAAATTCCTCTCTTACCTCTTAATTTTATTTTTTAGATATCATCCCTTCAAATTCAACTCATCCTGTGCCCTCTGTCTATGTATACATGACGATACATATGCCCACACTTACATATATATTTATATACACATACATTTGTCTTTCTACACCCCAATATTACAAGTAGTCAGGAAGAAACAATTTCAGTATTGTGGAAACACAATCAGGATAACACAAGATCTAGCAGTTTCTACATTAACGTATCAAAAGGCTTGGAATATGATATACTAGAGGTCCAAGGAACTAGGATTAAAACCGAGAATCACCTATCCAGCAAAGCTGAGTACAATACTTCAGAGGAAAATATGGTCATTCAATGAAATAGAGGACTTTCAAGCATTCTTGATGAAAAGAACAGATCTGAATAGAAAATTTGACTTTCAAATACAAGAAGTGAGAAAAACACGAAAAGGTAAACATGATAGAGAAATCATAAGGAATTTATTAAAGCTGAACTATGTACATTCCTACATGGAAAGATGATATTTGTAACTCATGAGACTTTTCTCACTATGAGGATAGTTGAGGGGAATATACATGTATATATGTATATGTACATATACATATATATGCACAGGTTGTGTATGTGTCTATATGTATATGTGTGTGTATGTGTATACATAGACAGAGGACAGACGGTGAGTTGAATGTGAAGGGATGATATCTAAAAAATAAAATTAAGAGGTGAGAGAGGAATATATTGGGAGAAGGAGAGAGGGAGATATGGAATAGGGTAAATTGTCTCATATGAACAAGGCAAGAGAAAACTGTTACAGTGGAGGGGAAAAATGGAAAGGTTAAAGGGAATGAGTGAACCTAACTCTCATTGAATTTGGCTTAAGGAGGGTATAACATACACACCCAGTTGGTTATCTTATCCTACAGAAAAGTAAGGGGGAAGCATAAAAGAGGGGGGGATTATGGAAGGGAGGGCATATTGATGGGAATGCGATTAGAAGAAAACACTTTTGAAAACAGACAAGGTCAAAGGAGAAAATAGAATAAGTGGGGAATGGGATAGAATGGAGAGAAATATAGTTAGTCTTTCACATTATAACTACTATGGAAATGTTTTGCATAACTACACATGCATATCCTATATTGAATTGTTTGCTTACCAGTGGGGGTGGGCAAGGAGAAGAGAAAAGAGAGAATATGAAACTCAAAGTTTTAAAAACAAATGTTAAAAAAAACATTTTTGCATGCAACCAGGAAATAATATATACAGGCAATGGTGTATAGAAATCCATCTTCCTTTATAAGAAAATAAGAGGGGATAGAGGGATATAAGAGAGGGCAGATTGGGGGAAATTGTATTCAGTGTGCTTGCCATCTTGGGGTGGGTGGTACAGGAGTATTGGGGAAAAAATTTGGAACTCAAAATCTTGTGGAAATGAATGTTGAAAACCAAAAATAAATAAAATATACAACGGAAAAAATGGGCACATGATTTAAACAAAAGGCTGAAATAATAAACAAATTTGGGGAGCCTGGACAATATTGCCTGTCTGATCTATGAATAAGGGAAAAATTATGACTAAAGAACTTTTGGGATCAAGTATTGTGGGTAGCAGAATGAATAAAAGAGATAAATGAATGTTTATTAAAAATGAATAGAAGAGAGCAGAAGGATGTTCAAAAAGGGACCAAGAAAAGCAGGCCCTTTGGACTGCCAGGTGAAATTTAAAAATTTTAAAAAACACTATAAACTTTGTATAGTAAGGATTCATGATTTTGTATTCAGTCCTCTTTTTTTTCTTTGTATGGGGAAATGTTCATGTATGTTGATGTTTGTCCAGTTCATAATAAAAATAAAAACCCTATAACTCTATGCAAGATTGATTATTTTCTTTTTCAGATTTTACAGCTACATTCTGCTGTAATTGTGTTCATGAAGAATACAAGAATACCTGCTAAAATAGATGAGAAGAATGCAATAATAATAGTAGCAACAATAACAAAGCATATTTTATAATGATTTAAAGTCACAAAATAATTCTTTTATTTCATTTTTTTGAAGTATTTAGTACAAATAATCATTTTCCTCATTTTACAGATCAAGGAGTTGAGGCTCAAAGATTTTTATTAAGTTGATTAATAAGTGCTAAGTGTTTCAACCTAGGGTCTTCTAACTTTCAACCTACAGTTATTTCCACTAGTAAGTCATTGCTAGATCTAAGATTAAAGTTTATGTTTCAGGATTTATTTTTATATTTAATTGGAGTCAATTTATATTTCTTAAATATTTTCATTAGCTTTTACTTTTAGTCAATGTTGACTTGCCAGATAGATGGCTTATTAGATAAAATATTGGACTTGGAATAAGAGGCATTCTAGTAAGCAGAGTATTAGATTTGGAGTCAGGGAGGCTTTACTTCAAATCCTTCTTCAGGCACTTGCTCTCTGTGTGACCCTGGGCAAATGACTTGACCTTTCCCAACTTCAGATTATTCAAGTATAAACTAAGGATATTATATCCAAAGTCTTCCATGGTCTCTTCTATCTCCAAATTTATGATCTTATAGAAACATAATCTTGCAATTTGGTCATTTCCTATTGTGAATGTAGAAAGCACCTAGGTCATATAATTTTATTCCATTATTATCACAAATATTTCCAATTAAAAATAGATTATTGGTATAGCTTATGTGAATAATTACAATTATTTTCCTATACTTCATAAATTGAACATTTTTTCTAGATTTAAACTGTTCCTATACCCAAGCTATTTTAGGAGAAAATTCAGTAACCACTCTTGAAATTGACATGAAAATCACTCTAAAGAATGGACATCATTTTTAGTCTCAAAGTCAAAGAAATTTCTTTATTTATTATTTCAGAATTAAGAAAGTAAATTTAAATCTTGTAGCACTAAATGTGACATTTTATATATAAATTTTCATAAAACTCTCTAAATTCTATTTCACATTTTAACTTTTTAAACTGAAAATTAAAATGACATTTAATAACCACTTTTTCAATAACCACATCATCTAACATACTGCAGCATTACATGGATTGCCAGCTTAAGATACTAAGGTTGCTATAGAAACCATTTCTAAGGAAACAGAAAAAAGAACTGTGAGGGTTTATGTTGCTTACTGTGTGTCTGAAAGAAAAAAAACTAATACTAGCATACAGCTAATATACTACCACCTTGAACTTAATTATTTGTAAATTGTGTTTTGTTCCTAATGAACTAGAGAACAAATATTGAAATCCACACTGTTAAATACATGGAATTTTCCTTTAAGCATTTCACTCACCCCTACATCTCTGATTAAGCAATAATAACAAAAGAGGTGTAATTTTTTTAAAGTTCATATTTTAAAAAGGAACTAATTTATTTTTTATATTCAACTCTTTAAGATGATCTTGTGTCAGAAAGAAACTTCTATGAGAAGCTAGAAAAAAATCAATATTTTTTTAAACATGAGAAACCATTCAATTTTAGAGTTAGAAGAAACTCAAAAACAACATAATCTAAGTCTTTTATTTGACGTGAAGAAATTGAAACCCAAGGAGACAAGAATAACAATGCTAGGCTGTAGTAGACCAGACTTTCAGTGGTCCCCTGGCTCCATTAAGGAAATGCTCCCCTCTTCTATGAGGTCACTAGGCAGATATGCAGGAAGAGTATAATCTTGTTGGATGGCTCCTTTCATCTGTTCCATGAATAACTAAGGAAAATTCAGGGTAGGTAATTAGCAAGTCTTATTTGTGACTCCCTGTTTGTTTGTGCCTCTGGACATGGTCCTAGGATGAAGTCATAATGAATAATTAGCCTTGGTCTGGGGTAGGGTGTGGTCGATTCCAAAGGAGGGTCCTTGCCTTCTGGTTAAGTAAGAATTTCTGCTATAAGGAATATAAGCCTTATGAATTTCTTGTATCTTGGCTCTGTATGAAATGGTTCTGTAATAAATAGACTATCAAATATATCCCCATCTCTCTTTTATTCAGCTGGTTGCTGGGCCATACAACTGTGCTGGTCACAGTACTAGGCCAAGAAACATGAATTTTCTACACATTTACTGTTTGCTGATCATTTTAAGGAAACACAATTCCATGCAACAATTTAATTAAACATGTATCAAATGCCTCCTTTGTGCTAGATGCAAGATTCTGGGGAAACAAAAATGAAGTAGTCTCTACCTTGAAGGAGCTTACATCAAGCTGGAAAGAATATATACCAAGTAAATGTAACATAATACATAGTCATTGCTATATTAGGACAACTGGGAATGGTTTCATTTGGGAATTGTATTTGGCAGGAAGTTAGAGGTTCAGTGAAGAAGGGGTGGGAGGGGAGTGGATTTTAGACAATGGGGCACATTTGTGCCTAGTCATGGAGCTGGATCCTAGTACCTAATGGATTGTGGAAAGTAGCAGGCCTTTATCCTAGGACTAAGAGAGTGCCGAAAGGAGGTAAAAGTTGGGAGCCAGACTATGTACAGTTTTAATATAAGGTTGAGAATTTCATATTTTTATCTTAGAGGCATTAGGGACTTATCAGATTTTTTAAATTTTTTTTAAAAAATTAGCAAGAATAACATGGTCAAATACATCTTCTAGTCATATTAATTTGGAAGATGGACTGCAGAGACTAATACTACTATAGAAGGACAAATGACAGATGATGAACACTTAAACCACAGTCAAGGCTGTGTGGATGGAGAAAAGGGGATGAGTATGTTAGAGGTGCAAGAGGGAAGGCCTATACAATACAGCAACTGAATGGATATTGAGGGTGGTATGAGGGAGAGAGAAGAGTAAAGAATGTCTAAAGTAGAGAATATGAAAAACTTATTTGCTGGGAAAAACCACTCTGAAAGCAATATTGGAGGGCATAAAAATGCAATCTTAAACTGTTAGAGGAAAAATAATACAAAAACCTAAAAATAAAAAAGAACAATTCTTGAACCTCTCAGTAGACATTACATCTCAAAATGATTCTGTGACCAGGGCCAGTAATACTCCTCCCAGATTAACTGTGAGAAAATGCAGCCACTGCCAAATACGCTGTGCTTTCTAGCACAGGATGTGTTTATTTTACAAATGCATGTGAAGTTGTATAGCACTTTTATGAGAACAAACAGCCAGAGGGACAAATATTGAGCATTACTAGGAATAATAATTATTTATTAAGCTTTCGCAATAGGCAACATTTAAGTCAACATATTCAAGGGGATACAAATGGTATATCTGTGTTCTGGGTTTGTTTGTTTCTCTATTTATATCCATCAAGCTAGCAATCTGTCTCTTTATTCTGCATCGGACATTATTTTAAATGAATGAACCATTAGGTTGGCCTTGGAAATCATTCTTATAAAAAGTGATTTTAAATATATTGGTATTTCTCACCAGCTGTCCTGCTTGGTTTTGACTCCATCACTACCTTTAATCTCTTCTCTCAGGATCTGAAAAGCTCTTCAGGAAGAATCACATCATCATGGAGTTTTCATCAGCTGTGGTGCTCATAAGTTCCTCATTTGCCTCTGCCCCTCAGTTATGAGGGCTGAGGAGTGAAGGAAAAAATTTCCCCCAAACTCCTATTTAAAAATGGCTTAGAATCCCAACAACTCATTTCCCCACTACCTGAACTGCCTGGTTTTAACTATACCATAATCATACTTGCCAGGTACCCTACCTTGCTCTCCTTACCCCTTTTCAGCTTCTTTGTGTGTGCCTCCTCCCATTAATTATATATTGTGTGTGCCTCCTCCCATTAATTATATATATAATTATATATAATTTATAAGCTCCATGAGGGCAGATTCTGTTTTTCTTTTTGTCATATCCCCAGCACTTAGCACAGTGTCTAGTGTACAGTGATGTTTATTGTATTGCATTGGCTTAATTAATTTACTAATTTGAAAACACATAAATAAGCTTTAAAAATAAGGTATATGTATTTTACATTGTTACTATCCAGAAAAGAAAGTACTTATACAAATGAGTGACGCTTTATCTCAACTCTCACCTTTATGCAGATGACTCCCAGATCTATGACTAGAGTCTTTAGCTCTGCTCTAAAAAAAATCTAGCCCTACATCTCCCAAAGCCTACAGAACACGTCTTTGTGGGTGTCCTACTTATATATCAAATTCCTTATGTCTAAAATTGAGTTTATTTTTTTTTTCTAAAATCTGACTTTGGTCCTTGCTATATACTATTTCTTTACACCACCTTTCACTCAGTCTCCTATGTTCAAAATTTAGTTGTTTACTTTGATGCTTCTATTTCTTTTCTAATATTCAATCAGTTACCAAGTCTCTGTAACAATTTATTCTGAAGGACAGTTTTGTTACATTTTAAAGAAAAACTAGCCTAGCCTCTGTGGGATAAATGTTGTTCCTGTGACCCCTTTGTTCTCCCCTTCCCTTTCTCTCTGCTCTATCGCCTTTCCTTTCTTTCCCTCTCTCATACTTCTTTCAATAAGTTCATTTCTTTTTCAATCTCTCTATCTCTGCCCTCAGCCACAACATCCATCTATTCAATCTTTTTCTTTCTATCTTTGCCTCTATGGTTGCTGAACACAATCTTTGTCCTTTTCATTCGAGTGACATCACTCTACTGGTTAGTGGGTTTATGGTAGATCCCTGTGAAGATATGAAATCCCATTCACACCTCCATAATAACTCCAAGGCAGTACAACTTATTCCAGAAAAATAAGAAACATAACAGAGAAGACAACACTTCAGTCTCCCTCTTAAAAACAAGTCATCTATAGGGAAGTAAAAAAAAAAAAGTGCAAAGCATCAAGTCTCTGACAAGGTGCAGTAAGCTGTCAAGACCATGAAGGACAGTCAGATTCCCAGATCTGGTAGTGTGGCACGTTGTGTTTGTCAGACAGGGAAATGTGCTGCTGAAGTGTCTGAACATACTCCTTCTAAGTACAGGAGAAGTGAAGAGAACATAGACACTTTTAGAGATGCCGCTGTTATCATCTTCAAGAGGAAAGCTGGAACAGCTTGGTATGCTGTTCTTCCACTCTCCATCACCGACAAACTCCTGCTCTCTTATTTCAACTGCTAAATTTGTGGAAGAAGTTATAGACCAGAGTGTTGTAAATGGACTGAAATCTTGCTCTATATTGAATAAGCAAACAGAATTCAAATATTGATACTATATCCATAGGCCTCCTAAAATGTGTATATGAGTATGTTTATGTGTAACCTGCATCTTTGTATATACACATATCACACAGGTATTATACATATATATGTACATATATGCATATACATGTGTATGTGTATATACATACACACATATGTAATTTTGACAGTCAAAAAACTTTTATTAAGGCAAAAACATAGTCTCTACCTTAGGGTTTTTGTGGTATAATGGGAGAGATGAGTGTGCAAAATGATTGTGTACATATAAGACATAAATAGTGTAATGATAAGTAATCTCAGAGGAATGGGTCTAACAGTGATGATAGAGTAGGACAGAGGTGGGGTACAAAAGGCCTCCTATAGAAAATGAGATTTGATCTGAGTCTTGAAGAAAGACAGAAGGCACAGCCATGGAAGAGGAGACTTCCAGTCATGCTGGCCAATAGAGAAAAGGAATAGAACAGAAATATGAAGTGTAGCAGAAAGGAACAGCAAAAAGCTCAGCATCTTTGGATTGCAGAATATATGAAGGGGAACAAAGTATAAGAAATCTAAAGAATTAGGAAGGGGCAAGGTTGCCAAGGTCTTTAAAAGCATATTATTGTATTTGATAAAAATTCAATTAAAGAATTTTATTATGTTTGACCCTGGAGGTAATAGGAAGCTATAAACTACAGTTTTTTGAATAGGGTAGTAACATGATCAGTCCCACACTTTAGGAAGCTCACATTGACTGCTGAGTGAAGGATGCTGTAGGGAACAACTTGAGCCAAGGAAATGAACAAGCAGGTTATTGTAATAATTCAGTGGGAGGTGATTATGGCTTGCAGCAGGCCTGTGTTGTAGTGAGGAACTCCCCAAACACAGATTCCCTTCACTGATGAAGATCATCAACTCTTCTTTAAATTATAGTCTTAGAGAATTGCCTAGGACACTGAAGGATTAAGTTACCTACCCAAAGTTACATAGTTCTTTGCTTCAGATAAAAGACTAAAACTCATTTCCCCCCTGATATCGAGTGGTTACCACTTCTTGACCACATTTTCAATATGAGAATAACAATCAATGTCATTAATATAGCACTTTTTAACGGTTTGCAAACTGCTGCAATATATGTTACATCACTGTGCTTATAACAACCCTGTTGAGATAAATATAAATTTTATTACCCCCATTCTGTACTTAAAGAAACTAAAGCTGAAACAAGTTATGTGCCTTGTCTAAGGTCTCACAACTAATAAGTGATTGAAGTGGAATTGTCAAAATGTGATCTTTCAAATAGCAATCATACCTGTCAATTATAAGAATCTTTAAAATTTCCAAGATGCTATTCTACCAACAATACTGTAAGGCAGCGGTTCTCAACCTGTGGATTATGTTCAATTTGTAATAATGAAAATACATCCTGCATATCAGATGTTTACATTACAATTCAACACAATAGCAAAATTACAGTTATGAAGTAGCAATGAAAATAATTTTACAGTTGGGGGTCACCACAACATGAGGAACTGTATTAAAGGGTCATAGCATTAGGAAGGTTGACAATCACTGCTGTAAGGTAAACATTACAGGTATTATTACCTGATTTTTTTTTATAGCTGAAGAAACTGAGGTTCTAAGAGTTTAAGAGGTTTGCCCAGTCACATTACAGAGCATCAATTTTAAACTTTTATTTTCTGACACCCAAGTCCAGTGTTATATTTTTCTGTACAATGCTGCTTATCAAAAGCATTCACATTTCATTATCCATGCAACTAAAATAAACAGAATATAGTAAAGTGCCAAAAGTCAAGAAATATTTACTAAGTATCTACTAAGTGCTTGTGGATCTATTTGTGATCTTTGTGAATTTCAATTTGTGAATTTCCCTTCCATAGCAACTACTGTTGTATTGTTTCCCTTTACTACAATGGAAGCTTCTAGAGGAAAAAAGATTGTATAAATATTCTTACTGCTTAGCACAATGCCTGGCACTCAGCAAGCATATAATTCTAATTCTTTCATTCCAACACTAGCTGCAATATTTTCAAGAGATTTCTGTACCTAAATTGTCCTTATCAGTCATATACAAACAGATAAAAATTCATTGTGAAGTAGTATAATATTCTTTGTACACAAACATCATAAAATATAGTAAAATATTGGTATAGCTATATTTAAGTAAAAATAATGATGTAAAAAACAATAACCTGCATATACCTAGAGTCTATGGTTTATAAAACACTTTTTCAAAATTATCCTGTAAGAAAAGAGATGGAATATTATGATACCAATTTTCTAATATTGTGGTTATTTTATGGCAAATGGTAGCCAAGAAGGGATCTTATTTAGATGAAATTATAGACAATATTAAAAAAGGAAAAATTACATTAAAAAACAATTGAAAATTCTATTTTATTTTTTTAAATTAAATTTTTATTTTATTTTTGTTTACATCATTCATTTCCATGAAATTTTGAGTTACAAATTTTCTCCCCATCTTTCCCCTACCCACCGCCCCAAAACAGCCATCCCAGTGTATCCCACCTCCCCCATTCTATTCTCTCCTATGTCTTCCCCCCTCACCCCTCTGACTTTTCGGTAGGGCAGGTCTCCCAACCACAGTGCCTGTGTATCTCAAGTTCCAGTTGGATGTAGTTAATAATAAAAATAATAATAATAGTTATAATTTTATATATATAAATATATATATATATATATATATATATATATACATATATATTTTTGACATTTGATTATAGAAC
>CM053586.1:150263869-150297787 GCA_028646515.1 Pseudochirops corinnae | reverse complement strand
CATAAAGTCATTTGCTTCCATTTGCTCCACTCTAATTCTGAAGGAATTATTCTCTTCAGAAAGCTTTTAAGATTCTTTTTCTATCTGGCAAATTTGTCTTTTTAAGGAGTTCTCCTCATTGCCTTTTTGGACCTCTTTTGCCATTTGAGTTAACCTATTTTTTAAGGTGTTATTTTCTTCATTCAGGTTGTTGACTCTCTTTTCATGATTTTCTTGCATTATTCTCATTTCTCTTCCCAATTTTTCCTCCATTTCTCTTATTTGGTTTTCAAAATCCTTCTTAAGCTGCCCTATGGCTTGTAACCCATCTACATTTTTCTTTGAAGCTTTTGGTGTGGGAGTTCTGACTGTGTTGTCTTCCTCCCATTCCATGCTTTCATACTTTTTGTTCCCATAAAAGGAATCTAAACTTGCATTGCTGGGTTTGCTTTGCTTCCTTTGCCTGCTCATAAGGCCAGTCAATTACTTGACTTTTGGGCTCAGTAGAACTCTGCTTCCAGAGGGGAAAGCTCTGTCCCAAATTGCTGAGGTTTACACAGCTACCAGGGCTATTAGGAGGCAGCTGCTGCCCCTACCAGATTTGGCTCACTGAAAACACACCCCAGGACCACCACCCAAGACCATGATCCCGATCCAGGCAGCTCAAGGCAAGAGCACTTAGACTCTGAATGATCACTTGGCCCCCCTGCAATCTACAGGCTGGGAGTTTCTGAAGTAGTAATGTGGAAGCTGCTTCAGGGCTGCCACTTCTGCTGCTGCCTTGCCCTGGAGGCAGTTTGGCCAGACCCACTTTTCTCCCCCAAATTTAGCTGAGTTCCACTGACCTTTCACTTAGTCCTTGTTTTTTATGGGTTGATAATTCTGGAAATCACCAGAGCTGCCACTGAGCCACTCTCCTGAAGGCTCCAGGCATGGCTTGTCCTGGTGGCCCTGGGGCCAAACCATGGTTTCAGGCAGGGCTGATTTCGGCTCCCTGTGTGCTGTGATGAGCCCTTCCTGTCCCTCCTGCCAAGCTGCCTTCAGCAGGAGATGTGTTTTTCTGTAATTTTGTGAGTTCTAGAGCCCTAAAATTTGTCTACAGTCATATTTTATGGGTATTTGAAGTGGTTGTGGGGGAGCTGCAGAATTTTCCTGCTTCTACACCATCATCTTGGCTCTGCCCCTATGTACAGTCATGTTAAACATGTTTCCACTTTAGTTGTGTTGTGAAAGAAGAATCATAAAAAAAAGGGAAAAAGCATAGAAAAGAAAAAAAAAAACCAAAAAACATGAAAACAGTATGCTTTGATCTTCAGTTGAGACTACATTTCTCTCACTGCATTTAGATATCATTTTTCATCATCAGTCTTTTGGGATTATCTTTGATCACTGTATTGCCGATAATCACATAATATTGCTGTTACTGTGTACAGTATTCTCCTGGTTCTGCTCACTTCACTCAGCATAAATTGAGGTAAGTCTTTAAAGGTTTCTCTGATAATCATTTCCTATAGCACAATAATATTCAATTGCATTCATATTCTACAACCTTTTCACGCATTCCCTAAATGGGTATCCCCTCCATTTCCAATTCTTTGCTGCCTCAAAAAGAACTGCTAAAATATTTTTATACATGTGAATCCTTTTCCTCCTTTTTATGATCTTCTTGTGATACAGACCTACTAGTAGTATAGCTGGATAAAAGGGTATGTACAGTTTGGTTGCCTTTTGGGCATAGTTCAAAATTGCTCTTCACAATGATTTTATCCATTCACAACTCCACAAACAGTTCATTAGTGTCCAAATTTTCCCACATCTTCTCCATTTGTCATTTTCCCTTTCTATATTAGCCAATCGGATACATGTGAGATGGCACCTCACTGTTGTTTTGATCTGAATTTCTGTAAACAAGAGTGATTTTGAGTATTTTTACATAATTATAGATAGCTTTAATGTCTTCAACTGAAAATTTCCTGTTCATTCCCTTTGACCACTTACTAATTAGGGAATGGCTTCTATTCCTATAAATTCTTTCTATTTCAGAAATTAGGCTTTTATCAAAAACACTGGCTGTAAAAATGTTTCTTAACTTTCTGCTTTCTCTCTAATCTTAGCTGTATTGGCTTTGTTTGTGCAAAACCTTTCCAATTTAAAGTAATCAGAACAATCCGTTTTTGCATTTCATGATGTTATCTATCTTTTGATGTATCCCTTCTCCGTAAATCAGACAGTTAAAGTATTCCTTGCTCTTCAAATTTGTTTATGGCATCACCCTTTATGTCTAAATCATATACCCATTTTCATCTTGGCTTGATAAACAGTATGAGATGTTGGTGTATACCTAGTTTCTGCGATACTATTTTCCAGTTTTCCCAGTAGTTTTCGGCAAACAGTGAATTCTTATCCCAGAAGCTAGAGTTTTTGGGTTTATCAAATAGTAGATTAACTATAGTCATTGACTATTGTGCTTGTGCACCTAACCTATTCTACTCATCCACCACTCTGCTTCTTAGCCAGTACCAAAGGGTTTTAATGATTGCTGCTTTATAATATAGTTTTAGATATCTTAAAGCTAGTACACTTCCCTTTGCATTTTTAAAAATTAATCCCCTTGATATTCTTGACCTTTGCTCTTCTACATGGATTTTATTATTTTTTCCAGCTCTATAAAATAATTTTTGGTAGTTTGATTGGTAAGGCACTGAATAAGGAAATTGATTTAGGTAGAGTTGTCATTTTTATTTTATTAAATGGGTCTACTGATGAGAAACAGACTTCATTTGTGCAAAAAATGGTTTGTAGTTGTGTTCATACATTTTCTGGGTTTGTCTTGGCAGGTAGAATCCTAAATATTTTCTATGTCTACAGTTAATTTAAGTGGAATTTCTCATTCCATCTCTTTCTATTGGGCTTTGTTGGTAATACATACATACATACATACATACATACATACATACATACATACATACATATATGTATGTGTATAAGTATATATGTATATATAAGTTGATGTTTCAGGGGGGTTTATGTTATATCCTCCAACATTTCTAAAGTTGTAAATGACTTCATTTAGTTTTTTTGGTTGACACTCTAGAATTCTCTTGGTATACTATCATATCATCTACAAAGAGTGATATTTTTATTTCCTTACTGATTATTCTAATTCCTTTAGCTTTTTTCTTCTCTTACTACTAAAGCTAAAATTTGAAGAACAATATTAAATAACATGGTGATAATGGGCATCCTTGTTTCACCCCTGATCTTATCGGAAAATCTGTTAGCTTATCCTTGTCACAGATAATGTTTGCTGGTGGTTTTAGATTGATTCTACCTATCATTTTAAGGAAAGTTCCATTTTTTTTCCTATGCTCTCTAGTGTTTTTAATAGGAATGGATACAATATTTTGTCAAAAGTCTTTCTGGGGGCAGCTAGGTGGCACAATGAATAGTGTACTGTCCCTGGGGTTGGAAGAACCTGAGTTCAAATTTGACCTCAGACACTTGACACTTAACTAGCTGTGTGACCTTAGGGAAGTCATTTAAGCACAATTGCCTTGACCTCCCCAATCCAAAAAAAGTTTTTCTGCATCTATTGAGATAATCATATGATTTCCGTTAGTTTTGTTACTGATATGGTCAATTACGCCAATAATTTTCCTAATACTAAGCCAACCCTGCATACCTGGTATGAATCCTACCTGGTAATATTGTATTATCCTCATGATAAATTGCTGTAATCTTTTCGCTAATATTTTATTGAAAAAAATTTGCATCTATATTCATTAGGGGAATTGGTCTATAATTTTTTTTCACTGTTTTTGGCTCTTCCTAGTTTAGGTATCAGCATATTTCTGTCATAAAAGGAATTTGATAGGAATCCATCATCTATTTTCCCAAATAGTCTATGTAGTGTTAGAATTAATTGTTCTTTAAATATTTGGTAGAATTCATTTTGTATGTCCATCTGGCCCTGGAGATTTCTTCTTAGGGAGTTCATTGATGGATTGCTCAATTTCTTTTCTTTTTTTCCAAAAATGGGGCTATTTAAGTGTTGTATTTCCTCTTCCATTAATCAGTGCAATTTATATTTTTATAAGTATTCATCCATTTCATGTAGATTATCAGATTTTTGGAATTAAAATAGCTCCTAATTATTGTTTTAATTTCCTTTTGCCCCTGTTCATACCTTTCTCTCTTCTTTCAGCCTGTGTCTCCTCAAGAATGTTTTGCTTCTGATCACCACCTCTCTCAAGCTGCCCTCCCTTTTTTCAACCTCCCTCCATTTTCTTTCACTTTTCCCCTCCTACTTCCTTATATGTAAGATACATTTCTATACCCAACTGATTATGTATGTTATTCCATCTTTGAGCAAAATCCAGTGAGAGTGAGGTGCAAACAATGTTCACCCTCTCCCTTCTTTTCCTCCACTGTAATAGGTCTTTTGTACTTCTTCATGTAATGCCATGTATCTTATTCTGCCTCCCCTTTTTATCTTCTCTTCCCTTTGTAACCTCTTATTTTTTATATCACCATATCAAAGTCAATTCATATCCACATCATCTGTCCGTGTATATACCTTCTAATTGCCCTAATAGAGATCCAGTTCTCAAGAGTTACAAGCATTTTCATCCCATGTAGGGATGTGAACAGTTTAGCCTTGTTTAATAACATGTTTGGTTTTTTTTTTCCCCTTTCCTGTTTACCTTCTTATGCTTCTTCACAGTCTTATATTTGAAGATCAGATTTTCTATTCTGTTCTCATCTTTTCATCATGAAAGTGTTAAAGTCTCCTATTTCACTGAACCTTCATCTTTTCCCCTGAAAGATTATGCTCAGTTTTACTGGGTAGCTGATTCTTGGTTGTAATTCAAGCTTCTTTCCCTTTTCAAATATGATATTCCAAATCCTCTGCTTCTTTAATGTTGAAGCTCCTAAGTCCTGTGTAATACTGACTGTGACTCCTAGATATCTGAATTGTTTCTTTCTGGTTGCCTACAGTATTCCCTCCTTGACCTGCTTATTCTGGAATCTGACAATAATATTCCTTGGAGTTTTCATTTTGTGATCTCTTTCCTGAGGTGATCAGTGTATTCTTTTAATGACTATTTTGCCCTTGGGTTCTAGGATATCAAGGGAGTTTTTCTTGATAATTTCTTGATCATTTATAAATTCTTTCTTTTTTCTTTAATGTTAGCTTTCAGATTCTCCAATAATTCTTAAACTTTCTCTCTTGCATCTATTTTTCAGGTTTTTTTTCATTAAGGTTTTTTGTAATTTCCTGTATTTTTTTAATTTTAAAAATTTTGGTGGACTGATTATTGATGTCCCATAATGTCATTAGCTTCCACTTGACCAATTCCAATTTTTAAAGCATTATTTTCTTCAGTTAGCTTTGGCACCTCCTCTTCCTTTTGCCCAATTCTACTTTGTAATGAGTTGTTTTCCTCAATAATTTTTTTCAATATGTCCAATTGCATTTTTTTAAGGAATTGTTTTCTTCAGTCAATTTTGATCCTTCCCTTTCCAAGCTGTTCACTCTGTCTTGCATAACTTTCATTTCTTCCCCCAATTTTTCTTCTACATCACTTATTTGATTTTTAAAATTCTTTTTGACCTCTTCCAAGAAGGGTTTTTGTTTTTGAAACTAATTTATCTTCCCTCTTGAGTCTTTGTATGTGGGCATTTTCACATTGCTTTCCTATTTTGAGTTTGTGTTTTGATCTTCTCTGTTGCCATAGTAGTTTTCTATGGTCAGGACTCTTTCTGTTTTTTAAAAATTCTTTTTTAAGCCTTTTTCATGATTTTTAAAGTTGAGCTCTTCTTCTGGGGCACTGGGGCATTTTCCCATGCTTCTTGCTCTGGCACCTGGGGGCCGGGTCACTGGCTATCTTTCCCTGAACCTCAGGTGCTAGCAGCTTGCCCAATGTGCTGGGATGGCCTGGCCTACTTGTTCCTTTTATGTTGGGGTTCCTGGGATGCCAATTAGCTTTGTGTGATAGGACTGGAGGCCTCACAGTGAGCTTGCTATGGCACTAGACTGCTGAGCCAGGATGATGGGACTTTGGTTGCTGATGTATTCTATGGCTAAGAACCAGGCTTGTTTGGACACCATCTGTGCTTGGCACTCCTCTTTTACCCAAATGAGACAGACTTTTCCTGAAGTCCTTCTCCATTATATTAAGCTGAAAATTATTTGCCTTTACCTTTTTGAAGGTTCTGTTGCTCCAGAATCCATTTAGAGTCTTAGTTTATTGTTATTTCTGAGAGAAACTGGGGAAAACTCAGTCAACTTCCTAGCTTTTCTCCACCATCTTTGCGCCATCTTGGGAAGTAGTTTTGATGGATCCTGTGATGGAGGTTTTTAGATGTCAACAAGAGGGTTTCAAGTTTTCTTATTGCCTGGCACAGGGCTGTGGCCCCTACAGCCCTAGCAGTGTAGTAGCTGATGGAGAGGAGACAATCCTAATGCATGCTGTACAAGATCATCTTTGCGGGGTAATTGTTTATATTAGGTGCAAAGACCTTTAGAGTTAGATGAGATCTTAAAGAAGATCTATTATGATAACAACACTTTTCTAGCTCTACCCATGAAGAAAATGAAGCACAGAAACATTAAGTTGCTTTTGAAATCCTTACAAAAAAGATCAAAATCCATCTTTCTGGCAACTGTGATTTAGTCAAATGGGCAGAATATGCCCTAGTTGACCTGGTCCCATTTTTATGTTCAAAGCAAAGGAAATTCTTAAAAGCGGAATTAACAACATCATTCAAGGCACTATGCTAAACATTTCTTTGTAGCACCAAGTCTGAGAAGGCTGCCTAAATGTCAAGTTACACTTTAAAATTTCTTTTTAACTTACCTCAACAGAAATAATATTTTCAAGTTGGAAGCAAAACTTTAAAGGAAACAGGACAAATAGCTTCTAAGGAAAACAGAAGATCTTGTTTCACCAATGCCTTCAAAAAATAGACTTTTAATGCCCCTAGGGAAGGTTCTAATATTTTAATTGAAAATCAGGTGTTGATATGTACTTGTAGAAGAAAGTTCCTCACTAGAAACTCCTCAACCAATACAATTACATATCTTACATATGTGCATCCATAATTTGTGCATGTACTGACACATACACAAAGTGCTAGCTTTGGAAGAAGGAAGACACAAATCTGACACAAAATAGTTGTGTGAACTTTCAAAGCTATGGGCAAACACTCTAGGACTGGAATTTGCTGAACTGCACTGGTAAAGGGAATTTCTATGCCACGACAGCCCTAAATTGAAAAAAATCACAAGTCCAGACTAAAATCAAGATCACTGAGACTGAGACTCTGTAATGTTAAAAAATTCTGATCCAGTATGTTTTCCCCATGTTTTAAGTGCAAACAGTAGATAGAAAACCATTTATTACGCTCTAAAATATAATCAGAGTAGTTTTCTTTCTGCTTAAGGTTTCAAGCATGACAAGTAAGGTTAAATTTTAATTTCCAGTGTAAGAGCATCAGTGCTCTTTTGTAGAAGCTATGGAAGAGAACAGGAAAAGAAAATCCCCTTTGGGTCTATAAATATTGAATGCATATCACAGTAGAAAGGAAAATAACACTTTTTTATTTGACCTGTTTTCAGGGAATTCAGCAAGCTCTAATATACCTCTCGCTCAGCATTGCTGTATGACTTATGAGTTCCATAGTTAATTCAGACTAATGCTTCTATTTTAATATATGGTATATAATATATTTTAGTTAATCAATTTAATGTCTTTAGCTTCTTCTTAAAATTAAAATATTTGAAACATTGAACAAAACTGGATATTACAAAAATCTCATAACAATATCCTTACTCTTTTCAATGATATTTTTGTAATGTTTTGTTCTATAGAGATATTTAATTTTTATTTTTCACCATGCTTTTTATTGATTTATACTGTATCTGAATGACTCATGGGATTGTGGGACTAGAACTGCATGGATCCTTGAGCATTACAAGTCCCAAAACCTCTCATTTTACAGACAAGGCCCAAGGAGATTAAATGTCTTGTCCAAAGTCACACAGACAAGAAGCATCAAAGTTTATTTGAACTGGGGCATGTGCCTCCAAAATTTATTTTTTTAAATTTTCCCACTGTAGCAGCTTGTCTCTTATCTGTTATGTTGTATCATTGAAACCACAAATTACTTCTTAAGGGTTTGCCCTATATCTGTACTTTTAGACGATCTAATGGAACAAAACATGAAATAAAGTTTTCCTATAGTTTTGTATATGAGAAACATAGATATTCCCATTTCCAATCATAAATTACATTTCTTACTTTGCATATGGGTCAGCCCATCTTGGAAGATACTAGAATGCAAATGTGAGATAGTGGATTATGCCTACAGGATGAATCCACAGAGTAAAAAATATTACCAAAGAAGGAATTAGGTATACCTACAGTAAAAAAGAGGGCAGCATTAACTCTGTTTTTGTTTTTTTGTTTATGGTCTATTTATTTTAGAGTAGAAGATCATCACAATCCCTGTTACTCTTGTTTGTCTCCTCTGCACCAAAGCAGAGAATAGAGGAATTGGAATTTCTTTTTCCAAGTATCAGATCTTCAATAACTTCTTCAGGGCCAAATCTCACAACTAAATCTAAGCAACTTAGACTTGGGCAGCACATTTGAACATGGCAGTCCTTCATGACATCATTTCAGAGGGAAATCTTAATGAGCTCTAAAATTTACTGAAGACAGGCTAGGCTCTCCCTTGTACTAATTAATTATCATTGACTCTTGAGGTGACATGGTTGGCTACATCATCTCTATGTTAAACATAGGAAACTAATAGGATGAAAATTATGTTTAGAATGACCATACTTAGATATTTCCAGTTAAAATCCAAAAATATTAAGAAAGATTAGTCTTAGTCATGGGCTAGGCACAAGAGGCATTGCACAAAATTCTCAAGGCAGCTAGCCCTCTCTAGTCAATTACAATATCCTTTTCTTGTTACTGAATACTTTGTTCTGGGATCTTAATTTTAACCTCATATTTTCAGTCTATTCTAACAACTGGGTCTTAGTTCCATTCTTTGAGGGTAGTACTTCTGTCAAATGATAGAGAACAAGGATTAATTTACTATGCAAGGAGTTAAATAGAAAAGATAGATACTTCATTAACTTTTCTAGCTATAGATAGAATGAGTTGGAAAAAGAAAAAAAACAAGTACAAATACTATATTTTTCTTTAATGAAGGTTAGAGGAGGAAAGGGTTCATATTTACTAAAGCAATTTTTATGTTTTTATGGTAGTTTAGGAAAAAATATCTCTGCTTTGAACTTTTTTGGCAGGCTGTCTCTCTTAGATACAATTCTTTTTTGTTTCCTATTACCTTTTTTCTCTTCTATCGGTACCTTATATTTCCTATACAAATAATGAATTGGCACATTTCTACATCAGCATGTCATATCAAAACAAACTACATTGTGTATGAAAGACAACCTCTCCCCACGTCTCACGATGTTTTGCCCCTATTGCTTTAGGAGATGAGGTTGCTTAGTCTACTCCATAGTTACATTTTCAATTGTGTGTGTATGAGGGATGTGGGGGGCCAGGAGTAAGAGGAGGTCTATGTAAATTCCTTGTCCAGAAGCTAAAATCCCAGCTGTTTCCTACTTTATATTACTTCTACTTGGGCCCTACACAGGACATTTATCATGATAATATTAACCAACATTATAGCCATTTAACTCCTTTTATATTAGTAATAAAGATGTGATTCAACATTATCTCTGTTGAATACCTATTTATATGGAATCTTTGTATGATTTTAGCAGATATATGAGAGACTATTTGTTACATGAGGATTTTAAATTTCCTTTAAAAGGGCATGTTGTTCTGTTAAAGCCAAATCTTTAATAAAATCAACAAAAAATAAATACAACAGAATACAATCTTTGTTGCCATTGTTAAGATATCATCTTGTTAAATAATTTTATGAAAGTTTTCTTATTCCCTTCTCACAGGCTCAAGGAAAGCTTCAATGTGTCTTTAGAATATTCATAGTATATTTGTTAATAAAAATGAGGAATAGGTATATAGTCTGGTGATTATTGATATCTCAAAAATAACTAGCAAGCATTTTATAAGTATTAGCTATGTACCAGACACTGTGGCAAGTGCTGGGGATAAAGAGGTAAAAAGCAATCTTAGCAATCAAGAAGTATATTTTCTAATGAGGGAAGACATCATATGAATAGTTAGGTACAGACTAGATATACAACAGAATAGATGTAAAGAATTCTGAGAGGGTAGGCATTGTCAGCTGGGAAACCAGGAAAGGTATGTTGCAGAAGATGAAATTTGAGGCGTCTTGTTTTTCACCTCTTAATTTTATTTTTTAGATATTATCCCTTCATGTTGAATTCATCCTGTGCTCTCTGTCTATGTATGCATGACCATACATATGCCCCCACTCACACATATATTTACATGCACATACACCCTCCTATACATACATAGATATTATTTATATATACATATACATATACATATATATATATATATATATATATATATACACACATATATGTTCTCTTCAACCATCCTTATACTGAGAAAATGTTGAACGTTGAATGTTGAATCACATCTTTATACTGAGATCACATATTTATACTGAGAATCACATATTTATACTGAGAATCACATATTTATACTGAGAAAATGTTGAATGTTGAATGTTGAATCACATCTTTATTACTAATATAAAAGGAGTTAAATGGCTATAATGTTGGTTAATATTATCATGATAAATGTCCTGTGTAGGGCCCAAGTAGAAGTAATATAAAGTTAGGAAACAGCTGGGATTTTAGCTTCTGGACAAGGAATTTACATAGACCTCCTCTTACTCCTGGCCCCCCACATCCCTCATACACACACAATTGAAAATGTAACTATGGAGTAGTTATGAGTTACAATTATCATTTTTCCATGTAGGAATGCAAATAGTTCAACTTTAATAAGTTCCTTATGATTTCTTTCTTCTGTTTACCTTCTCATGCTTCTCTTGCTTCTTGTATTTGAAAGTCAAATTTTCTTTTCAGCTCTGGTTTTTTAGTCAAGAATACTTGAAAGTACTCTATTTCATTGAATGACCATATTTTCCCCTGAAGTATTGTACTCAGTTTTGCTGGGTAGGTGATTCTTGCTTTGACCTCCAGAATATCATATTCCAAGCCCTTTAATCCTTTAATGTAGAAGCTGCTAGGTCTTGGTTATCCTGATTGTGTTTCCACAATACTCAAATTGTTTCTTCCTGACTGCTTGCAGTATTTTCCTCCTTGACCTGAGAACTCTGGAATTTGGCCATAATATTCTGGGGAGTTTTCTTTTTTAGATCTTTTTCAAGAGGTGATTGGGGAATTCTTTCTGTTTTTATTTTTCTCTCCAGTTCTAGTATATCAGGACAATTTTGCTTGATAATTTCTTGAAAGATGGTGTCTAGGTTTTTTTTTTTTTTTTGATCATGGCTTTCAGGTACTCCAATAATTTTTAAATTACCTCTCCTGAATCAATTTTCCAGGTCAGTAGTTTTTCCAATGAGATATTTCACATTGCAATCTATTGTTTCATTTGTTTGGATTTGTTTTATAGTATGTTGATTTCTCATAAAGTCTTAGCTTCCAATTGCTCCAATCTAATTTTGAAGGAGTTAGTCTCTTCAGTGAGTTTTTGAAATTCCTTTTCCATCTGGAAAATTTGGCTCTTTAAGCCATTCTTCTCTTAATTGGCTTGTTGGGGCTCATTTCCCATTTGTTTTAGTCTATTTTTCAAGGTGTTATTTTCTTCAGTGTATTTTTGGGTCTCTTTTAGCAGTGTGTTGACTCACTTTTCATGATTTTCCTGCATGATTCTCATTTCACTTCCCAATTTTTTCTCCACTTCTCTCACTTGATTTTCAAATTCCTTCCTGAGCTCCTCCATGGCCTGTAACCAATTCATATTTTTCTTAGAGGATTTTCATCCAGGAATTCTGACTTCACTGTCTTCTTCCCACTCCATACCTTGATCCTTTTTGTCCCCAATAAAGGATTCTATCATCTTTTTATGCCTCCTGTGATTGCTCATATTGTCAGCCAATTACTTGACTCTTGAGATCTTTGCCATGGTAGAACTCTGCTTCCAGAATGGAGAGATGTAGCACCATGCACCAGCAGATTCTCAGAAGAATGCTATTGTGAACAACTTTTAAGGTTCAGATTACACAGTATAGTGAACACTCTGCTTATTCCATTACAAATAAAGCAAACATTCACAATATATCACAATATAATTTTCACAACATTACATCTTATCACAGAAAATCACAAGATAGTGTTCATACCAGCTTAACATTAGAATGGCCACACAGTTTTCAATATAGTGGCCACAATATTTAGAAGAAAGCATTCAATCAATTCACAATACAGTAATGAATTTTCAATCATTCAATCAATTCACAATAAAATAATCAGCCTTCCACTCATGAGGCAAATCAATACTTAATTATTCAATCAATTCATAATACAGTAGTCACAGTCTTCCACTCATGGGGCAACCATACATCAACTCAATCAGTCATTAAATACAATCATTAGAAAATCACACAAACCCTCTACCCATTGGTATCCAGCAAACCTCAATTTCATCCAAGGGGAGGCTCTTTCTTCATCGTGACTCCGGATGGTCTCTCTGATTCCCTGGATCCCCTTCCATGGTCCCAGCTCCCTCCTTAATCCACCAAAACAGTCACCTGGATTCAGAAGCAGACAGCTCCCAGATCCTCATCCAGTCCTCAGAGGTAGACAGCTCCCAGGTCATTGTCCAGTCTTCAAGGCAGTCCCTGGCACACACTGAAGGTCCAGCACATCTTAAACCCTTCACCACTTCTCTTGTCTGGAACTCAAGCATCAGCCAGGCCACAAACAAACAAAGTCTTATCCTGGTCATGCTTCTTCATTCCTCCAGCAGTTCAGTTGGCCCTAGGACTCAGAAGGTATATTGGCTTTCTGGGCATGTCCTCTCAGCCTCACAGAAAGCCTTCACCAGATTTTGGTCTCAGAAAAACTCCATCTCAGTTCTCAGTCAGCTTCCAGATGCCAGCTTCAGTCTCCACGATTATTCCTTCACCAGGAAAAACATTCCAATTCTGTCTCTCTGTCTCTAGAATTCTTGCTTATATATACATACTGGCCTCCTGTCTCAGCCAATCCCCTTCTTCCAAGTCTTCAGGGGAGTTCATGCCCTCTCAACAGTGGGACAAAGTTCACACCTTACACACTTAGCCCTAAGTTACTAAGTGCTAAGTATCTGCCAAATTGATTGCTATTACCAGAGTTTTTTGTTCTCAATCACTGGGGTTTTCACAGCTGCTGGAGCTATTAGGGGGGCACCATCTCTACAGCCCTGACAGGCTCTATCTCACTAATCAGACACCCCAAGACCACCAACAAAAACCACGATCCACATCCAAGCACGTTAAAGCAAGAGTGATTACCCTCTGAATGGTCGCTTGGTCCCCCTACAATCTGCAGGCCAGGAGCTCCTGAGGCAGCCATACAGTGCAGCTGCCAAGCCTTAGCTGCTTCTCACTCCTAGTGTAGCAGCTGGAACATACTCTTTGGTGCCCCCCCTTCCAACAAAGTTCCACGCTGATCTTTTACTTTGTCTTTGGCATTTATGAGTTGAGAAGTCTGGAAACTGCAACAGCTGCTGGTTATTCATGCTCCTGAAGTCTGCACTGGCCACTACTGGTCAGGGCCTCCTATGAGCTGGAATCATGTGGCTCCTGTGGGACTGTGCTCTGCTACCAGTGTGCTGTGATTAGACCCTTCCTGTCAAACCACCGGCTGTCTTCAGCAGGAGATTTGTTTCTCTCTCTCACTTTGTGGTTTCTGTAGCCTTAAAATTTGTTTAGAGGAATTTTTTTACAGGTATTGGAATTGTTTGGAGTCAGAGCCCATGCCAAGTTTGTGCTTCTACTCTGCCACCTTCTGAGGAATGTCTTAAAGGAAGCCAGGGATATTAAGAAAGAGAGGCAAAGGGGCAGAATTTTCCAGGCATGAGGTTAACTAATACAAAATCATGAAGATGGGACATGGAATGCCACATTCTAGGAACTACAAGTGGTCAATGAATCTGCATTGTGTAAAGGACTCTAAGGTGCAAAAAGACTGAAAAACTTGGAATGGTTCAATTTTTGAAGGTTTTTAAATGTTGAAGATTAGACTTTACATTTTATCCTAGAAGTAATAGAGAGCCATTAGAGAACACTGAGCAGTGGAATCCTGTGTTAATAGCTATACTTTAGGAAAAAAAACCCACAAAAACCAAAACATCTTAGCAACTGAGTGAGAAAAAGACTAGAACAAGGGAAGTCAATTAGAAAGTTACTGTAATAGCCTAGAAAAGAGGAAATTTGGATCTTAACTAGGGTAGTGATTATCTGAGTGGAGGAGAGAAATATGACACATTGTGAAGGTAGAAATGACAAAATTTTGCAATGGACTGGATATGTGGTATGGGGGAGAGTGATAAGTTGAAGAAGATATGTAGGTTGCATGGAAGGCAGGATTATGGCACTAAAAATAGAGAGAGTCTTGAATATCTTTTTTGGGATAGTAACAGCCATTATTTTTCCTTATTTAAAAATAATCTCCCCATTTATATATTTTCCTTGAAAATATTATAAAGATTACAAGGCTATATAACAACCAACACTGGTTTTTTCAGTGTGTTCTTGGTCTTATGCAGCCATTCTCCTTAATCCCCTTTATGATATTATTTCTACTTCTCACAAAGCATTTCATATATTGAGTTGCTCAAATCCAAAATTCAGTCATGTTTCTACTTTCACTGATGATGAAAACTGGTTACAAAATAAATGTTGAGAATTGTGTTTTATTTTCTATTTGTTATCCTGATGGTTTTTTGTCTATGAATGACTTTGGGGATGATGTAAATCAGATGAATCTTACACAATATAGTATAAGATCAAGAGTTAGGGGATGAGGAAAAATCTATGAACCAGGTATGTAACTTGTTCAGAAAGGAAGAGAAGTGTCCTTGGAATTGGTAGACAGCAATTACTATGATTTTGATTGGGTGGAAGATGCATATAGTATGGACATTAGAAGAGATGAGAATACAGATTGGTAGTAATAGGAGAAGAACTTTGAAATGACAGTGGGGAAAAACAGGGTATTTTAACTTTACCTCTACTGCTGAGCCAAAAGGAATAAATAAAAGTACATTTAGTACTCAGAAATATGGGCAAGGAGGCTATGTTATGTGGGGGAAGGCAGGAGTCAGTGAATAGGAAAGGTAAAAATTATAATTGAGGGATGGAGTCAAGATGGCAGCATAGAAGCAGGAAAATTCCATCACTCCCCCCATAACTACCTCAAATACCTATAAAATATGACTCTAAACAAATTTTAAAGCTCCAGATACCATAAACTGACAGAGAGAAACAAATCTCTCTGTGAAGGAAGCCTGGCAAGCCTATGAAAAAGGTCCATCAAAGTATGCTAGGAGGTGAGCACATCTCCCACAGAAAGAAACTCAGCAGGCAGAGAGGAAGGGTGCATTGCAGCATACTGGGAGCCAAGCCTAATCCTGCATGGATCTGTGGCTTTAGCCCCAGGGTGGCCCTGTAGCCACATGGCTGCTTCAGAGATCCTGGCCTGCAGATTATAGGGGGGCCAAGTGACCATTGAGAGGCTAAGATCTCTTGCCTTAACCTGCCAGGATCAGGATCATCGTTTGGGTGGTGGTCCTGAGGTGCATGACCAGTGAGCCAAAGCTGGTGGGGACTGTAGAAAAAAGTGACATCCTAATAACTCTGGCAGCTGTGAAAACCCCAGCAATTTGGGACAAAGCTTTTCCCTCTGGAAGCACAGTTCTACTGTGCCAAAGAGCTTAAAAGTCAAGTTAATTGACTGGCCACATGAGCAAGCAAAGGAAGCAAAGGAAGCACAGTCATCCAACTTCACATTCCTTTTTTGGGGATAAAAAGGATCAAAAAGCGGAATGGGAGGAAAACAACCCAGTCAGAACTCCTGCACCAAAAGCTTCCAATAAAATTTGAATTGATTATAGGCCATAGAGGAGCTTAAAAGGATTTTGAAAACCAAATAAGAGAAGTGGAGGAAAAACGGAGAAGAGAAATGAAAATGATACAAGAAAATCATGAAAAGAGAGTCAACAACCTGACTGAAGAAAATAACACCTTAAAAAATAGACTAACCCAAATGGCAAAAGAGGACCAAAAAGCCAATGAGGAGAAGAATACCTTAAAAACCCAAATTTAACAGATGGAAAAAGAATCTCAAAAGCTCCCTGAAGAGAATAATCCCTTCAGAATTAGATTGGAGCAAATGGAAGTGAATGACTTTATAAGAAATTAAGATAGTATCAAACAGATCCAAACAAATGAAAAAAATGGAAGGCAATGTGAAATATCTCCTTGTAAAAACCACTGACCTGGAAAATAGATCCAGGAGAGACAATTTAAATTTATTGGACTACCTGAAAGCCATGATCAAAAAAAAGAACCTAGAAATCATCTTTAAGGAAATTATCAAGGAAAATTGTCCAGATATTTTATAACCACAGGGCAAAACAGAAATTGAAAGAATTCACTGATCACCTCTTGAAAAAAGATCCCAAAAAGAAGACTGCTAGGAATGTTATAGCCAGGTTCCAGAGTTCCCAGATCAAGGAGAAAATATTACAAGCTACCAAGAAGAAACAATTTGAATATAGTTGAAACACAATCAGGATAACACAGGATCTAGCAGCTTCTACATTAAGGGATCAAAGGGCCTGGAATATGATATTCTGGAGATCAAAGGAGCTAGAATTAAAACCAACAATGACTTACCTAGCAAAACTGAGTATAACGTTTCAGGGGAAAATATGGTCATTCAATGAGAGGGAGGACTTTCAAGCACTCTTGATGAAAAAACCAGAACTGAATAAAAAGTTTGACATTCAAATGCAAGAAGCATGAGAAGGTAACAAGTAAAAGAAATCATAAGGAACTTTTCAAAGTTGAACTATTTACATGCCTACATGGAAAAATGATATTTGTTACTTATCAAACTTTTCTCAGTATGAGGATAGTTGAAGGGAATATAAATGTATATATATATATATATATATATATATATATATATATATATATATATATATATATAATATATATATATATGTACAACTACACATATATATATATATGTACAACTACACATATATCTATATAGGAGGGTATCTATGCATATGAATAGATATGTGAGTGTGTGTATATATGTGTACAGATATACATTAACAGAGGGAACAGGATCAATTGAACAGGAAGGCATGGTATTTAAAAGGTGAAATTGAGAGGTGAGAGGAATATAATGAGAGGAGACAGGGAGAGACAGAATGGAGTTAATTATCTCGTATAGAAGAGGCAAGGGATAACTGTTACAATGGAGGGGAAGAACAGGAAGGCCAAAGGAATGGGTCAACCTTACTCTCATTGAGTTTGGCTTAGGGAGGGAATGACATGCACTCTAAATTGTGTATCTTGCCCTACAAGAGAGCAGGGGGGAAGGGGATGAGAAGGGGGATGATGGAGGGGTGGGCAGGTTGGGGGGGAGGGTTGTTTGAAGCACACGCTTTTTTAAAGGGACAGGGACAAAGTAAAGAATAGAACAAGTGGGGGGTGGGATAGGATGAAGAGAAATATAGTTAGTCTTTCACAATATGTCCACTGTGGAGATATTTTGCATAACTACACATATGTGGCCTGTATTGAATTGCTTGCCTTTCCAGTGGGGATGGGTGACAAGGGAGGAAGGGAAAGAATCTAGAATTTAAAGTTTTGAAATCAAATGTTTAAATTTTATATGTATATAAATATTTATATATATATAATACTATATATATTATATGTAAATATATATAACATAATATATATTTATTTATAATATATATTATATATGACATAAATAATTTATTTATAATATATAATATAATATATATAATAAATACAACATATACATACACACATATATATAATTATTATTACTGTTATTATTATTATTTTCATGCAACTGTGAAATAAGTTCTATAGGCACTGGGTGGGGAGATCCATTTTGCCCTACTGGAAAGTCAGAGGGTTGATGGGGGAGGATACAGGAGAGAGCATATTGGGGGAGTGTGTATACAGTGGGATCACTGTAATTGAGTGAAATGCAATATTAATGTGCAGTAAGAAAAGAATAGTGAGGAATGCAGAGAAATATGGGAAGATTTGTATGATCTACAGCAGAAAAAATTAAGCAGGAACAAAAATGACAGGGTTTGTGTGTGTGTTTGTGTGTGTGTGTGTGTGTGTGTGTGTATGGCTAGAATAATGTAAAATTTTAATCAATAAGATAACTGAATAAGCATTTAAGTGACTAAATTGAATAACGGACAAAGCAATAGTATTCATGTAAAATAGGTATTGAAACATATTGTACTATTCTCATGAAAGAAATGAGATTTACTAGCATAAAATGTTTCCTTGACTATCAAACACAGTCACTGTATTGAGTTTTTAAAAATAACTGTTTTGTCTTATTTCGAGGATGGGTACAATTTTCAGCAGTGATAATGGAGGGATTCTTTTCTTAAAATTATTTTGATTAAAAAAACAGTGCTCAATAAAATATTTGAAAATTGCATAAATGTAGTATTTCCTCATATTTACTTTTCTTCTACTTTTCAAAGGTATAAAGCATATATGAAAATAGCTTACCTATATTGGCTCTAACTAAACCTGGTCTAGCGATTTTAATATTACTGACAGGTAATTATTGATAGTCATTTGTTCCTTACCTATTTAGTTTGAGTCAATTCACACAAATGAAAGTTCTGTGCTCTTCAAATTTAGCATTTCTGTTTTTTAATATTCTTGAAGAAAATATTCATGTTATATAGATATGAATTTCCTGGGTAATTTATTGGCCTTTGGTCTTTGTCATTACTTCAAAATGAATCATATTATCTTTCTTTTTTTTTTGTATTCACTCCTTCGCCCTTCTTGACATTGAAATTCCTGATGATATGTTTACATGACTTGGAAGATTTAATCCAATTCTACATGATATTAATCAATCTCTTCATTTTTCCCCCACATATGGTGATGTAGAAATTCCGGTTATCTTTATGGTCCTTCCTTTGTTCATCTTCAGCACAAGTACTGCAATATGGCATTAACTGAAATTACATTTTTTTGGTATATATTTATTTTTTTTTAATGAAACAGATCTAACATAGGACTTAGAGTCAGAAAGACCTGAATTTAAACCCTAACATAAATTTATTAATTATGTGATGGTAAGGAAGTCATTTGAACTCCTCATCTATAAAATAAAGACAATAATAAAACCTTCCTTATAGAGTTGCTGTGAGGTTCAAATGATTTACTATGTGTGGTTTTTTTGTTTTAAATTTAAATATTCAAACTTAATACACAATAAGAAAAGAAAAAGAAACTTATAAACTTAAATACAAAATAAGAATGTAACCACAGTTCTTTTGCTTTATGAGATATGGTATTCCAAGACCTATGGTCCTCAATGTAATAACTGCTAGGTCTTGTGCAATCTTTATTGTAGCTCTACAATATTTAACTTTTTCTTGTTGCTTTCAATGTTTTCTCCTTAATAGTGGAGCTTTCATACTTGGACTTCTTCATCATATCTCTAAGAACTTCGTTATCATATAACATCACATGGAATGGAGGGTAGAATGAAGAGTTCCTTCTCAAATTTCTCTTTAATGGGTCACCTAGGTCAGACATTTTGTCATTTCCCAACTGGTTGCATTCCTTTGAATTTTTTCATGCCCCTATACTAGGTACCATCCTTTCTTCCCTTACCCAATCCCTCCTCTCACTCACATCTCCTTCTCCAGCTTTTGACAAAGGAAGTTTAGCCTTTGGTTTTTATGTTGTCTTCTCCCATCTGATTGTAAATTTTTTTGAGGACAGAGATTGTTTTGCTTTCTGCATTTGTATTTATGCAATTTAGCACAGTTCCTGCTAAAAGGGAGACAATTAATGTTTGCTGACTATTGGTTGTAATTATGGGAAAAAGAGAGAGCCACACGCACTTTGCTTTGCTGCATTTATTGCTAGAACCAAACAACTCATCATTTTATCATCAACCTATGAGTGATGGATGTCATCATACTTAGAAATTCAAACATGAATATTCATAATTGAAGGAAGGTGTGAGGACAGGAGGAAGAATATTGGTTCAGAAGAATTAATCATTGAATTCTATCAAATATGGAAGGAATAGATAACACATATCTATGTAAATATTTTACTAAAATAAATGAGGAAAAACATCTTACCAAAGTCCTTTGCTGAGACAGATTTGGTAGTAATACTAAAACTATGAAGAGAAAGATTTTACACACACACACACACGGGAGAGAGAGAGAGAAAGAGAGAGAGAGAGAGAGAGAGAGAGAGAAAGAGGGAGAGAGGAGTATAGTGGTAAAGAATACCTGGCTCATGGGAGTCTGGAAGATGAGTTCAAATCTACCCTCAGATTCTTACTAGCTATATGACCCTGAGCATGTAAATGACCCTGTTTTACTCAGTTTTCTTATCTGTAAAATGAGCTGGAGAAGGAAATGGCAAACTATTCCAGTTTTCTCTACTAAGAAAATTTCAAATGGGGTCACAAGGAGTCAGACATTACTGAAATGACTGAATAACAACACACACACACACACACACACACACGACCAAGATAGACAACCCTAGCATATATTAATATAAAAAAGTAAAACATTAACAAAGGGCTAAATAAATATATTTTAAAAGTATCCACAATGATTGTTTTGGGTTTTGAACAATAAATTTAGGCTAGTTGTACATTAGAAAAAAACTATGAATTTAATCATTCTCTTTTTGATATCAAACCTGTGATTTCCTCATTGAAGGGAACTCCTGATGAAGAGCTCTCTCTAACAACACAAGTTGAAACCTCTTCTATAATATGCTATCTTAGTGAACTGTCTTGTGACTCAGAGTTAAGTGAATTTCATAGGATCACACTACCAGTATGTTTCAGAGTCATAACTTCCTCTCTCTGAGACTACTTCCATACTGTGCCTCACAACAAATAATGTTAATAGGAAAATTATAAAATTATATCAATAAACACACAAAATATTATGACAATATAGCACTCAAATATGTCAAAAATCCCTGAAAAGCCTAAGAATAAAAAAGCTTTTTTTCTTATAACATTAAAAATATTTATTTCAAATCAAAAAGTAACATTATTATAAAGGAGAAATGCTGAAAGCTTTCCCAATAAGCTCAAGGAAAAGGCTATGTATGATAGCTACTCTAATATGCCATGGTTCCTGAAAAAGCATAATTCAAAAGTATAATACATATTCCAAATACATGATACATTATTTAAAGAACTTTAGAGAGTTGAGAAAAATTAATTGAGTCAACAACTTTGGTAAATTAGAAGGATAAAAAATATTTACAAAATCATCAGCTTCTCTATATATTCATTACAAAACCCAGGAAGAAGGGAAAAGTGAAGAAATTCCTATTAAGATAACAAAAGGGACATAAATCTGTCTCTGTTAAAAGGAACTCTTAAATTTGGAAATTTTTACAATATTGGTCAGCACCCTCTTTACAACTTCTAAATTTACAGTTGCCAAGAAGAGAGAGGCTAAGTAATCCAGGGTTACAAAGCCAATATGTACAGGAATTGTGATTTGAAGCCTAGTCTTCCTAACTGTGAGGTCAGTTCTTTATATAATATGTGGTGATTCTTCTCTTAAGATGATAAAAAAGTCATTAAATACCTACAAGTTATGCATATGACTTTAATTATAATGTAAATTTATGAGATGAAAGGAACAAAATAATCTGAGAGTTAGTCAATGTTCATGACTAGGATACATTACCCAAACCACTCCATAGATATAGTGATATCAAAATAACAAAGAGATATTTGTAGAAATAAAGTTATAACAAAGTTCATTTGGAGATAAAAAATTCAAGAATATTTATTAAAGGCTATAATGAATAATAGGAAGTTAGGAATCAAGAGATACAAACCTCTGTTGCAAAAAAACCTAATTATCAACATTATCTGGAGCTATATTTTTTAATGAGTATATGAAATAACAGATAAGCAGGACTAGAAAAAATATAGTTACCTAGTATATAAAAATCCATGAACACAAATTAAAATAGCTTTAGATCAACAGCTTGCACCTTATATGACAATCAATTTTAACTGCATAATCAATTAAGAAAAGTAACACCACAAAAATGTTAAAAGAGGGGCAGCTAGGGGAAGCTAGATGGTGCAGTGAATAGAACACTGGCCCTGGAATCAGGAGTACCTGAGTTCAAATTTTACCTCAGACATTTAACACTTACTAGCCATGTGACCTTGGACAAGTTACTTAACCCTAACTGCCTTGCCTTCCCGCCTCCAAAAACAAACAAAACAAACAAAAAAACATTATAATTCTCTACCACCCCTCTTACCCACCACCCTAACCCTCCCCCTTCCCCAAGCTGTGTGCTCATAGTGCCCTCGGTATCTCCTGTCCTTGCTCTTTTGTAGGAGGTGGCCCTGGCCCAGTGACCTGTGCTGCTCTGTACAGTGCTGTGTGTAAGAATAAAAATAAACCCATTGGAATAAAAAAAAAAGAGGGGGGCTAGGTAGCACAGTGAATAGAGCACCAACCCTGGAGTCAGGAGTACCTGAGTTCAAATCTGGCCTCAGACACTTAACACTCACTAGCCATGTGACCGTGGGCAAGTCACTTAACACTAATTGCCCTGCCTTCTTCGCTCCAAAAAAGCCAAAAAAAAAAAAAAGTGAAAAGAGAACGTTAACACATTTCATGATTATGGAAAGGGCAAATATTTATAACTAGTCATGGGAGAGAAGAGAACATAAAACATCAAATGGGATAATATTTGCAAACCACTTAGCACACTGTTGGGTCTTCAGTAGGCACTATATAAATGCTTACTAACTTTCCTTTTAACCATTCAAAAATAACAATTTCAGTTACATACAATATGGAAATAATTTTTTATAAAAACGAAATAAATTAGTGTTGAATCAGAACAAAGCAGATATTTTGCATAGGTCTATTTTTATTGAATATATCTGCTAATACTATGATGGACAAATCTACAAGGAATTAAACTCAGAAATATAAGACCACGAACCATTCCCTAACAGACAAGTAGTCAATATTAAGTTTGTAAAACAAGAAGAAAAAGACATTGTAAATAACTATCTAATTTAAAAGAAAATCAATACTAATCATTGAACTTCAAATTAATCCAGCTCTGATGTATATCCATCAAGATATCATCAAACTACTTTGCAGGAAAGCAAAGAGGGAAATATTCTGTTGAACATATGGGAAATGGAGGTAGAGAGTCACAATATTTCATTTCTGGTTTATCTGTGAATATGAGTTCAATTGTACTTATTTTAAAGAAATTTGGAATTTTGAAAGATAAGCCCATGCCATTTGACCCAGGCATAATACTATTGAGACTATAGTCCAAGGACCTTACTGGAAGTTTGGGAAAATAAAAAAAAAAAACTAATGTAAAGTGTTTATAGCATTATTTATGATAATAAAATGTTTGTAACAAAATTTCCAATGTTTTTGAAATGCATAGATAATTGTATATGGATTCCATGGAGTATTATTTTATCAGAATTATCATTCCTAGGCTATGAAGCTAGGTGATTGGAAGGATGATGGTTCCTTCAAACAACTCAAAACAAACAAAACGGTATCAAGAAAAAAAGCTAACAAAAGAAATTATCAAGTATAGGTCAGGATAGAGGGCAATATTTCCATCAATACTGTAAGCATTTTCATTAGCGACTACAAATTTTCATTTGAGAAGAGGGCCAAATGTATTTGAAAAGTAATGAAATTGGAACTGGGTCAGGAGCTTAAGCATTGATCGATTGGCTGAAAATGTTCTAATCTCTTTTGAATACACAATTTATATGATGAGGTATTGATGAACAAAAATAATTGACTACCAATCATTCACAATTTTTTTTCCTCAAAGCTATTAAAAGAGTCTTACTAGCCATTGGAAATGCCAAATGGGGAAAATAGTCACTATATGTAAGCTTTTGCTTTTTCTTCCAAGTTATTTGTTGTTGGTGCATACAAGCCATAAAAATCCATACATATATGTTTAGAATATTAAAGACTAAATGTGACAGGAAAAAAAAAATATTTATTCATCCAGCCCACAGATGTAAGCAGAAATTTCTTACTGAGAGTTCAATCCAATTCCGAACCACTAAAATACAGCAAAAATCCCTTAATCCTGACAGGGATTTATTTATTAATGAGAAAGCTGACACTTCCCTTGCTTTCTGATATCCGGAAGTCTTATTAAATTTGCCCACATTCAAAGATGATTGATAAGGATAGTGTTGGTTCTCAAAATGTTTTTTTTTCCATTATAAAAGATATATTTTTTTTCCCTTCATTAGTTACTTTCTACATTGTAGAAATTGTACTCCATACATTGTCACATCAACTTTTTGAGCCTAAAGATTGAATCAGGAACATGAATTTGAGTAAGACAGAAATTAAATCTAACAATGGGATCAGATAATTGTATTAAGAAAATATATATCTGATAAGATATGACACTGAAGTAACCTTCCCTGGACTTTTTAATGTAAAATAAAATGAAATAAGATAACAGAGAATACAGTTCTTCAGACTGGACCAAAAGGACAAACTATTTTAAGAAATGAGAATAATACAAGCTATTTGTAAACTCTGAAAGACCAATTGTAAAACGCTGTGCTAGTTCAGTCTCTGACTGTTTACCAGGGGTATAGCAGTCTCCATTCTGCTTCAGCCTATTTCTACATTGATCTGATAGCTTTTGCAACAGTATATGAAGAATAACTATATACAGCAGGTAGAGCAGCAGGTACCATTACCACTAAACTTGCTGCTGTTCTGACAATAATGAGGCTGTTAGAGACCTAGTGACCATGATAGACACTTTCATATCTGTAGAAAAATAACTTGTATTTCAAAGTTTACTGAAAAAGAAGTGAAAAACTCACCAGGAGGCAGCAGTTGATCAGGTGGTTGAAAGGATTCCAGTGAAGGAAGAGTAACTAGTCTAATGATGGAAGTGTTCAGGCCTTCAGGGGATTCCCTATCTTGCACAGCTGTTGGAAGTATCAGTGTTGACACATCTGGAGAAATGCTGCCAATTTCTTGTAATGCTGATACTGAAATCAGAGAAGTGGATTGAAATGCCACTTCAGATCTCAGGAAAGATTTGGGAAGAGTTGTATATTTAGGTTGTGATTGGTCAGGTAAAACAGAATAAGACATTTGACTAAAATCTAGTATAAAAGGCCTTTTTGAAAATTCAGTTGTCGAGCCTGTAAAAGCAACCTTTGTAGGAATGAGCTGATTTTTAAGGTCATTTTGTTGAATGGTTTCTAAAAATGTTTTTAAAGTTACATCTATGTTGCTCTGTAAACTAGGCTCAAAAATAGGAGGGCTCTCTGTTATTTGAATAGTCAGTGGTTCATGAGATATCCCAGGCAATTTGATGCCTTGACTCAGTAGCTCAGTTAGGTAATGTTGCTTTGATATTGGCTCATCAGTAGTATCCAATTTTCTGGTTAACTCCAGAAATGGAGAATCTGAAGAGACTGTCAGAGAAGGGACAATGTATGCACATAGAGAGTTGAGACATGGATAAACATTCAAATTGTTTGGTGGCATTTCTGACAAGGATGTCTTTCTTTCTCTGAGAAAGCTCTCTGTGCTCTTTTTAAAAGAAAATGGAGGTGACAGCTCTGTGAACTCCACTAATGGTGTTATTTCAGTGACAGAAGAAAATGAATGCCCAGAAGTAATCATTGTAGCTCCTGTTAGTGTATACCAGCTGGTTAATATTGCTGAATTTATCCAAAATGGCTCATAAAACTGGGACAGTTTGCTTTGCAAAGCTTGAGCGGGGAATTCATCGGAGGGTTCCATTTTAGTCATAGAACATGTCATACACGTTTGGCTTAGCTCACTAAGAGAATCAGCAGGCTGCGATGTGATGTTTATGCTGGATGCCACAGTCTTAACTAGATATTTCTCAGGAAGGGATGTTTGTGCACTGGTTTTATGCAACACTGGTGAGTTTGAGTGGACTACCTGTTGAGGTATTATTGTCTTAGCAGGAGAATCAAGAGTCATTGAAAGGCTCAGTGAACTCCAGTGAAACTCTCCTACTGATGTCAAGGAAAAAGAATATTCTCTAGTATCCTCTTGAGCCTCACTAAGGAAAATTGGAGGTGCATGTTTAGAAGTAGTTATAAGCAGGAATCCATGGGAGAGAAATGAATGACTATTTAATTCAATCTCATCCCCTGGAATGTTGCTAATTACTGAACTCATGTCTGTGGCAGATAAGGCAATAGTGTGATGGTTCTTTAATGATGAGGTTTGTGTAGGAAAAATAGAAGATGTCATCATAGACCTGGTGATAATTGAGAACAAAAAATATTTATCCAAAGCTTTGGTTGAAGTCTGTCTAGACATAGGAGATACAGATGTTAGTGCTGAGTTAATCACTTCTGGGCTAGGCACACCAATCTTCAGAATTCGAAAAGAAAGAGCCTCCAGGGAAGAAGGAAGTCTATGTGTTATTGGAAGCTCTCCAGTGGCAGTTTGTTCATTTGGTACATGGTCTTCAAAGGATGTTATCAGACTTAATTTAATCAAATGAGTCTGTGGGAGAACCTTGGATCTGAAGATATCTGATTTTTCTGAAGCTTTAGAGAAAGAGAAAGGATCAAGTATTAGAAGAATTTTTTAATGAACAACTTTGTACCTCAGCTGAATCTTCAGCAGATTTTATTATCCCCCCAAATCCACCCAACCTCAACCCGGTATTACAAAGAGAACAATACAACTATTTAAATATTATTCTTAATAAAAGCAAAAGAAAGATCTTCATAACTTCAAAAACTGAGTAAATGCATCACCTCCTACTATTCAAGTTCAATGTGAAAATCAAATTCATAAAACATGGCATTGCTCAAAAGAGACATATTAAATTTTCCAAGTCAAGTGGTGTTGGCAGACCAATGTAAAATGAATAAGATACAAATGTTTGCCATTGAAAATGTCAATGGCTCTTTGACATAAGCGACTGGAACTCTAATAGATAACATTGTGGTGGGTTTTTTTTTAAATTTGACTACAGATCTTCTTTACTTATGGTAAAAGGATATATAATCAAATTTACACAATTCTTTAAAAATATATACCACTAACAGAAATAAAAAATGGAAAAGATTGTCATACCCAAAAGTAAAGTTTTAGAAAATATAAGTCCAACATACATTTTCTAAAACTGATAACTATATAACACCCTATTATATGAAATGGAATAAAACATTATTTAATTTATGACTAGAAACTAGAGACAGTTACTTATTTTATGTCAAAATTAAAATGCTTTTGTGCCTTATGTTCTCAGAGGACTATACAATAGGAAAAGAAGACATTAATTTTTTTTTAATAAATTACACATTTTAATAAGGGAGTTAAAGAAAATATCTGCAAGGATTTTCCTAATAGATATGTTTAGAAGATGATAAATAACTAGGCAACAAGTTAAAGGGACCAACAAAGTAAAATATATTCATTTGATGCTGAAAAATAATAGGACTAGTTTTGTTTTTTTTTTAATCTGATTTGTGATTTTTTTAGTTTAGGAAACTCCCAATACAGTGGCACAAAAAATAACCAAAAAACCCCCACAACAAAACAACAGCATCTGCAGTTAACAGACATGAGTTCAAAGCTTGCCTTTGTCAGTCACCTACCTCTTTAGACCTGAGTTTCATTTCCTGTAAAATGAGGAGATTGGATAAGACAGTGTCTGAAAATCCCTTCAGCTTTACATCTATAATCCTATGGTCCCTTCAAAGTTATAAGCTCAACAGGATAAGTTGGGAACTGCTTTGCAACTTGTATAGAAAGTTGCCTTGAGCATTTTAAGGTTAAATGATTCACTCAGGGTCACATAGCCAGAATGTTTTGGGCTCAGATCTTGAACAGCGAGTATTCCTGACTCTGAGGCTAGCTCTTCAGTCATTACTGATAAGATCAAGCTTCAGAAAAATCTCTTTAGTTGTACACATAACAAAAAATGAGTTTCGTGCTCAAGTAATTTTTCATGATGTTTGTAGATATATGATCCACACAGTCCAGGAAAATGCCATATTGAAAGCAAGGTACAGTTGCTCACTGTTTCTGTAATAAAATGAGTGATGGAGAGAAAGGGAAGATCTAAGGGGCCTTTTAGCTTTTCTTGTCTCATTTTATAGGATCAGTAAAAAACTTGATCTCATGTAAAAACTGAGAACTAGAGAGACTAAATTGTTTGTTAAAGATCAATTGTTCTTTAAGTGGTGGAACCAGAATTCACACCCAGATCCGCTGATCCAAAACTCAGTAGTGTTTCCAACATACCACATTTCTCAAAAATAAGTTCACGCCACCAAGAACTAAGATGCAATTGAAAAAAGGATGTGTTAATTTTTTTTTAAAGGAAAGAACGTATATTTAGATGTTGTCTTAGAATGTATAAACTACTAGTAGGTTGATTCTGTTATGGCACCCTTCTAGACTTTTAAATATATTCTCATTCTGTTACCTTGAGGTGTATTCATTTTACTCCCAAGTCCAGTAGGCCATATTGATGAAAAGTCACTTCTCCATGGCCCAGTAGGGGGCACTCCATATGTTTCAAGATAAATACTACTACTTTGGAGGCTAGCAGGTATGCAGGTGACATTGTTTATTCCATCAGCACAAAGAAACCCAGCGGAGCAGGTCTGTATAAGGCAATCATTGTAATTAAGCTCACAGCTTCCTCCCTGAAAGAGAATTTTTTTAAAAGTCAGTTTTGAAGTCCATTTGCATTTTCATAGTCACATTAGATAGTTCAAATTATTGTTTTCTTTTGATGTTAACATGTAGTTTTTTTAAATTGAACTGTGTAAACCTTGAAAAGTTAATTCAAGCTTTTGACATATTTTGTATTAGCTAAACCATGACAAAGATATATTCCTTTTAATTTCAAGTCAACAGTGGTACCTTGACTTCCTGATAAATATTAGTTTTCTTTTAAATTCATAATCTTATGCTGCTCAGCAGTCAATATGACTTTAATAACTATAGTACCAGTTATAAATTTTTTTGTTCTAAAATATAGTATCTTGGAGATTAACATGCACTAGCATAAAAAAAAAATAAAGAACACATTTTTTTTGGTGAGGTTCTAATTACTTTGTTATATAGGTTCACAGAATTGATGCTATTTGTACACTTTAACTTGATTTGTGTAGTCTATTGCTGCCACATCTTTGCAAAATAGGTTGTCACAAAATGAAATACATTTAGCTTATAGGGAAGTAAGAATTATCATGCAAACATAGATAAGCTCAAATTGGATCTGATGACATTACTTCACTTTTGAAATGCCAAAGATAATGCTTGTAATTTTATGATATGATTACAATATCTCCCCATATTGGGATTTCAAAGCAAAATTGTAAATAGAGGAAAAGTCACGATTTCCTTAAATGTTCACATCATACTGATTGAGTTGATGTCTCCAGCTTACTTACTAAAGAAGAAGAAAAAGAAAAAGAGGAAGACCTTATGGTATCATTTATTTTAGGAAGGTTTCTAGTATTACTTCTCTAAAATATACCTTCTACCTTCATAACTGATAAGATATGATCCACACAGTCCAGGAAAATGCCATATTGAAAGCAAGGTACAGTTGTTCACTGTTTCTGTAATAAAATGAGTGATGGAGAGAAAGGGAAAATCTAAGGGGCCTTTTAGCCTTTCTTGCCTCATTTTATAGGATCCGTAAAAGACTTGATCTCACGTAAAAACTGAGAACTAGAGAGACTAAATTGTTTGTTTCACTATTTCACTCTTCAGCATAACCTATGGTTTTTTTTTAAGTTTGTTTATCTGTTGTTAACTTGGTAACTGGCTTCCAAATTCCAAACAAAGTAGCTTTTTACCCTAATAAATTCCTCCTTTTGAGCTGACTTTTAAAAATTTTAAGGCCATATATTTTGTTACCATAATACTTGAGAGATAAATTCTAAGCCATTATATTGGTTTCCTATGATTTTTCAAACTTTTAGTAACGGATACTTATAAAAAACAGATAGCAATCAAACCCTTGATTCAAATGGGATCCTCCCCTCTCTGATGGATATTTATTATTCAAATCACCATGCCTGAGGCTCAGGGGTAGTTGATGAGGGTGGGAGAGAAAAAAATCCTGAGTTCTTTCAGCTTTCAGTTTCGGGAAAGAACAAAAACAATGCCACCTTTTTTCTGGTCACTTGAAGGAGAGAGAGACTCTAGGGAGAATTTGACATGAGAAGAGCTGGGAATATCCGAGTTTACTACATTAGAATCTTTGTGGAATTTACCTTGGGTGAGATATGAGTCTCTCTCTCTCTCTCTCTCTCTCCCTCTTTCTCTGTCTGCCTCTCTCTGTCTCTCTCTCTCTCTCTTCTGGGAGATTTCAGTTACCTTATTCCCAATGGGAGAATTCATTTACTCCATGTACTTTCTGGTATATATTCTCATTTGTATACTTTCTCTTTTTTCTGCTTGGTTTCAGATTAGATAAATGGGTTCATTTGCTATGTGTTTCATTACAGAAGTGACATATTGTAGGAAGGGCATCATTCCTTGGATAAAAAGTTTAGGAAAACAATAATCAGATTAACTTTACTGTAACATATACATATGTATTTATATCCATCCATCTATCTATCTCCATCCATACATATACATATATACACATATATGCATATATAAAAATATATCCTCTAGACTAATAATATTTAAAGGAACAGATAGCTGTAATTCTAACCCTCTGTCCCCTCAGTCTGAAGTCAGCAAAGTGTTCAGCCTCTGACCCCAACTTCTTTCTTCCCTTTCTGATAGAAATCAATCTCCCTTGGAGAAAGGTGGAGGGAAATAGATGCTAAAGATTTCTATTCTTGCCTTCATGCAAGCCACACCTAGATTAACCCAGAGGCACATAACTTATGTGGCCAAATCAATAGCATCCACATATCACTTCTTTAAATCATCAATTGGAATACACAGAAAAAAGTTCTAGTACTTCTTTACCGAAATGCATGACACATACGGAAGAGTGCATAACACTATCATTTGTCATACCTTCTTTCTAATAAAAATAGATAAATGAATGAATGAGCTAAAATGATTAAGTGCTATGTCACACTCACACACATACACACACACACACACACAGACATGTACACATGTAGAAGTAGTTCCAGAACCTAAAGAAGCTTACATTCTAATAGAAGGATATATGATATAAGGAATATAGGAAAGTGATGTCCAACAAGGGATATTTTGTTTCAGAAAGTTATAGTGACAATGAATAGAACTACAATGGAATAGATTGATTAAGCCTTTCTAGAAGCAATGATAGTATCAGATTATATCTACAGAATTGAAAGACAGAAAATGAAGAGATTGAGTAGAGATTACCATGAAAGAAATAAGTCTTCCAGGGCATAATCCTAGTGGCAAGTCCCAGTGGGAAGGTAGTAAGAGAACACCTGACTGTGTAATCAAGTCAAATGCAAATGTTGATTGTCTAGAATTATATGAGGCACTAACCAATCAGGATAGTAGTGTGTCAAAGTGAGAATTACAGAAATGCAAGACTTAAAAGCCCCAGAATATGGTTTTTAGTCTATATTGCAAGTTATCTGGGATGGAGATAGAAAAGTATAAGTAATGCATGAGGGTGGTAGAGGGTGAATAACATCCAAATGATCAAGATCCAAAAAGCTAGCCTTAAATAAGATATTGGAATCTTAGCTGGTTCTCGTTTTGGTCTTTCTTCCCCTCCTGTACCCTTTAGATAGTACTCAAAAACAATAAATCCACAGGTTTAAAGATTTAGAGCTAGAAGGAACCTAAAATTTCATCTAGACCAACTTCCTAATTTTATGGATGAGTATTTGAAACTTATAGTCTCTGGATAACTCACAAATTTGAACTGCAACTTTAATTTTGTTGGTCTATTTAGGAAGTTGCAGTATATGAAGCTGCTGCTATACTAAATGATGGTCTACTGGTCCTCACAAACTGCCAAGATAATGGAATTGGGAGACATTTGGGGGATAGAAGCCAAACACCAGACTACTGTAAAAGTCTAGGCATGATGTGATTAGGAGCTGCTCATGTTTGTGGCAGTGTCAGAGGCAGAAATGAGTGTATAGGAAAGAATTTATACAGATAAAATCAATAATAGGTCTTGGCAACTGACTGGATATGGAAGAAAGTGTAATATAGAAGAGTTGAGGAAAACAAGGTTGTATACCCAAGAGACTGAGGAGATGGTGATGTCCTCAACAGTAACAGGGAAGTTTGGACAGTGGGAGGTTTGGGTAGAATGATCATGAATTCTATTTTGGATATGTTGAGTTTAAAATGTCTACAAAAAATCCAGATTTGAGACATCTAATAGCTAGAGATATGAAACTAGAAGTCAGTAGAGGGGTTAGAGCTGTATTTAAGAGTCAACAGCTTCAATTATCATCTTATAATTGAATCCCTGGGAGCTGATTAGCTAAGCAAAATACTACAGCAGAAGAAGAGAACAGGGCAGAGGAAAGTTCTTCACCTGCATTTAGTCCGAGCTACAGTAGACTGTTTTTGGACTAAACTGTATCAGTCAAGTTGTAAGCTCTGCTGGTTCAGAGTCAGATAACTGCAGGGTCCCTTGTGCTGTAGGATTCCTGTCCTTGTTATTCCTCTGCAGGCTGTAGGATACACTGAAAGTTGAAACTGAAAGCCCTTCTGCTACTGTGGTCTGAGCAACAGTGCTGTTGTTTGTTTCTGAACTTTCTCTTCTCTAGATACACTGCTTCAAGATTTAACTTTTCTGTTTCCAGAAAATCCTCCTTGGGTTCAGGTCCCGTCCTCAATCAGCCCTGGAACTGGGTAGTAGGCAACAAAAGTACTATCCAGTATGTTTTCCTCTATGTTGCATGTGGTTCGGATTTGATGGATGGATATATGATTTTCATGCTCTAATACACAGCTTCTCTCTGGATTCTAGAGTGTAACATGCATGGCACATTCTTAGCTCAACTCCATGTCCAGTGTCCATGGATCTATTTATCTCCTTATGCTAATTTCAACTACACAAATGATTCACTGTATCAGCAATGCAGTGTTCACAATGCCTTACAGTAACTATAAATATGCTGATATAGTTATTAATCACAAAATGGAACAGGCTCTCTACATAAGAAATATAGATAGTGCATTCATTTAAATACCAGAAGACTGAGTCCGAAAACCAGAAAGTCAAAGCCAACCCAGTAGTGATGAAGTTGGCACATGTGGCCAAAGTAGTAAATACCCACATCCTCAAGCCTTCAGACAGGACAGGCTACCTTAGGCAACGATCCTCCTCTCCTCACGCACGCAACTGCTCAGCGTCCAGGCAGCTTGGTCCCAGCAGCTCCAGCCCCTGACAGTTCCTGCCCCAGGCAGTCCTCAGCAGGAGTCCTTAGCAGAGGTTCTGGCCCGCTCAAAGCAAAAAGAGTTCGCAGCCGCAGCCACTGCCTCTGACGCCGCTTCCAGTCCGCACCGCACGGAGACTAGCTTGGTTCGGGCGTTCTCTTGCTCCACCCCTTCCTGCTATGTCAGCAAGCTCAAGGGGCATGGAAGATCTTCAAATCCCAGTATTGTTACATTCACTATGACTTTT
>CM053586.1:150223760-150263369 GCA_028646515.1 Pseudochirops corinnae | reverse complement strand
CACAGTAGAATTGTGCTTTCAGAGGGAAGAGCTTTGTCCCAAATTTCTGGGGTTTTCACAACTACCAGAGTTATTAGGAGGTTACCTTCTCTACAGCCCCCTCCAGCTTTGGCTCTCTGGTCTCACACCTCAGGACCACCACCCAAGATCGCAAACCTGATTCAGGCAGCTTAAGGTGAGAGCACTTAGCTTCTGAATGGTTGCTCGCCCCCCCCCACCCCCCGCCGCAATCTTCAGGCTAGGAGCTCTGAAGAAGCCATATTAAGGCAGCTGCAGGGCCACCACTACTGCTGCTTCTGGCTCTGGGGGCAGAGGGCAGGACCTGCTCCTCCGTCCCCCCCAAAATTCAGCCGAGTTCCACTGACCTTTCACTTTGTCTTAGGCATTTATGGGTTGATAATTCTAGAAACCACCATAGCTGCCAGTGAACCACTCTCCCAAATGCTCCAGCGGGGCTGGTCAGGCTGCCTTGGGGGTTGGGGCTGGGCTTGGCTCCCAGTATGCTGTGATGAACCCTTTCTGTCTGCCTGCTGGGCTGCCTTTGGTGGGAGATTTGTTTCTCTGTCACTTTGTGGGTTCTAGAGCTCTAAAATTTGTTTAGTCATATTTTATAGGTATGATGTGGTTATGGCAGGAGCCACAGAATTTTCCTGCTTCTATGCCACCATCTTGACTCCGTCTGTCTTCTCTTTATCCACATTTTTCTACCAGCTCCTATTTTCATTGTTTTCCCTTTACTACTTCTTTCCTAAAAACTGGTATTCTTTAAAAATTCAGTTCCTTCTTTGGTTTGTTTCACCCAATTTCTCAACTCCCTAGGAAACTCTATCAGGAAAAAAGATTGTAAAGACAATATTCTTTAGATGAAAGAGCAAACAGGAGACCACAAAAGAATCATTGAGCAGTTCACAAGAGAATTAACATTTTCCCTTAAGAACTTCTTTTTGCAAAAGCAAATGGAGATGAAAGGACAAAGGATTCTGATAACCACTTAGAATAATTGTCTGAGAAATTAAGATATACATTTATGTATGTATGTATGTGTGTGTGTATGTATGTATGTATGTATGTATATGTGTGTATGTAAGTTAGACTTGATTTCAATAGTATATGGATCTCCCAGGGAGAACTCACTCAAAAAAATGTAGATTAGTACCTTCTCTGTAACTTATGGTCTCATAATTTCCTGAGGCACTAAAAGTTCAAGAAACTTGCAAAGGGACACATAGTCAATATGTCAGAGGTAAAATCTGAACTCAGACTTCCTGATTCAGAGGTCAGATCTGAATCTACTGTGCTATTATGCTTTTTATCATGAAATAGCTTAGTCATTAACATTAATTTAAATATAAAACATCACTATGCAAGTCTTATGGTGGTTTTATGGTAGTTTTATGGTGGTTTAATGGCAATTTAATATGTCAATATTAAGTTTTAACAAAATATTTAATTTAAAAATTCAATTCACCTATTCTTTCATTCATTCATCTAACAAATGTTTAATTACCTACTATGCTAAACACTGTAAGAGAGAATAGGAGGAGGAAAAACAAATATTTATTTCTAAAAGATAGCTTTATTTGTTTTAAAATTAACGAACAAAAACAACCATTTCTCACATCAGATAACTTTATTCTACTCAGGAAACATATGAATGTAGATAAATTAGTGTTCATTCCTTCATTCTCCTCATCCACCCCTTCCCCCCCAATAAAAAGCATCATACAAATCATAGAGAAAGTAATTTGGATTGGTGAAGCAGTTAGAGTAATATCTGAGATAGTCATCAATAAAGACTTCATTTAGAAGGCAAACATAAACTGAGCCAGGTAGTTTCAGCTTAAATTCTATCTTCTGCCTTTCCCAAATCCCTTGGGCATATCTTCTCCCTGCTTTCCCTTATTCTACTACTAATGACTTTATCTCCAATTTATCCTGTTTACATTCTATTTATAAACATTTGTTTTCATGTTGTCCATCACATTAGAATGTGAGCTCAAAGTAACTTCTTAATAAATGTATGTTTACTTGCTAGTGATTAAACATGAGAATGCATATTAGGCCTGAAAAATGGTATGTGTATGTCACAGTGATGGGAATTGGAATGATACAGGCAAGGAACAATGTGTAGGGTTGTTTGTCTTGAAAACAGAATGCAGGAAAAGGAGTCACCTAAAATTAAAGTGGAAAGACAGTTTGGAATCATAGTATGAAAAGCATCAAATACCAAATTTGAATTTTATCCAGGAAATAATGTAAAATCTTGAAGCATGAGAGTTACATGGTCAGGAATGTGCTTTAGGGTTACCAATTTGGCAGCTGTGTAGATAATATCCTTGAAGAAGGGGATAGGTTGGAAGTAAGGAGACCAGTGAGAAGACCATTATAATTAATGCAGAGTAAACAAGAACAATTTATACAATAGCATTAATATTATAAAATGAATAATTTGGAAAGACTTAAGGTCTCTGATCAACTAATAATCAATCATGATTCCAGAGAACTGATAAAAATCATTACCCACCTCATGACAAAGATAATAGATCAATAGGCAGAATAAGAAGTGACTTTTTAAATATGACCAATGAGTGAGTGTTTTCCTTGACTGTGCTTATGTAATATAGAGTTTTCTTCCTCCTTTTACCCCAATCCCACCCCCCTTTCTTTGTTCCTCTTTCACTTACTTCATTATTTCCTCCTCCTTCTCTCCTTCCCTTCCTTCCTTCTATCCTATGAATGAGAGAAGGTCTGAGGGAAGAAAAAAATACTTGATATTTGAAAATGGGATCATGGTAAAATGTTAGACCTGAAACTAGAAAGTCAGACTTGGCAAAGGATTGGTTTTGGGAGGAAAGAGAGATTGGAGTCTCAGGAATGTGAACCTGGATGACTGGGCAGATGACAGAGTAGTCTAGAGAAATGTTTAACATCTCTTTTTTTGTCTTGGTTGCTACTTCAGAGGTGCTCAAATCTGCATTTGCCCAGTGGAGTCATTTACATGTATTCTGGAAATGTTATAAAATTCATAACAACTTGAAACCAGGAAGAATTCAAGTAATGTCAATATGTAAACATTAAATATCTGCAAGGAAATATAGCTCTATATTACCCTCCTAGGCTATCAAAAAGGAGGCATGATCAAAACTACTTCTGTTTATAACCTATCTGAAAGGAAAATAAAAGTTGTGGTTGTAAACTGCAGATTCTTGTGTTATTTTTGTGACTATCTTTGAGCCTAGGACAGAAGCACTTGGAAAGTCACATATCTCCCTATATATCCTCTAAACCAGCAGTTCTCAACCTGTGGGTCGTGACCCCCTTGGGGTCAAATGACCCTTTCACAGGGTGAACAGGGGTCAGGATCCTTTCACAGGGGTCACAGGGGTTGCCTAATACCATTGGAAAACACATATTTTCTATGGTCTTAGGAACCTCCTCTATCTGTCTCTAGTTGGGTCCGCCCAAATGCAGACATGCCCACATACGACTATTAAAAGATCACAGCATTAGGAAGGTTGAGAACCACTGCTCTAAACCAATGATTCATGAACATGCTAACGATTTGCTTTCTTCCCCCACTAGCGTTGCATGTAAAGAATGTGGTTGGGGTGTCTTCATTTTTAAAACACTAAACAAGATGGCTTCTGAGAACCTCCCAGCTGATCTCACCTTCTGCACAGTTAGGTGCTGAGGCATTTTTTTTTCTGTCTGAAAATTGAATTTGGTTAGGTCTATCTAGTGATGGTATGGTATACCTTTGAAGCTGGGCACCCTCTGCTTTTTTTTACTTGTTTAAACAGCCAAAAAGTTGCTCCCTAAATAGTGCAGTAGTTTGCTGTCAAAAACAAAACAAGTGCTAGCGTATGGAGACAATATAGGATAACCACTACCTTTTTGCAGCCAGCTAAATAGGTCCTGAATACCAGTCCCAGTCCCATTTCCACATCTCCTCCCTCAGGCTACATGGTCAGGCAACAACAACAGATCTTACTTCTTCTCAATAGCTTGGCTGTTTTCTTAGTTTCATTTATTTTTAATTAAAAAAACTAAACCAGGTGCATTGAGTGCGAATATAAAAAGATGCCTGGGCCACAAGGGAAGCACTAAAACCCTGCTGTTTCTCAGCTGCACTGCCAAAGAATGAAGAAAAAAAAGGGACTGATTTGTTAATGGTTTTTTTTTTCTCACATCAGAAATGCAGAAAATGCAGGTTATAATACTTCTTCATGCTGCCTAGCCACTGTTTAATTATTTATGCAATAAACCAGCAAGTGTAAAATGCATCATTTCCATTTTTTTTAAGAACATAAGAATCATACAAAAGAAGAAAATGTAGAATAATAGATAAGGAAACAGGCATAGTAGAGAAAGTAAGAGATAACTCCATTCTAACACTAATTGTACTTAGGAGAAACTGTTATTGTGATCCAGCTTTGGGGAACTGAATACACTGTTGGCAATTAGGATGAAATTATGTATAAATTTAAAATATAAGTACACTTTTTAAGAAGCAAAAATTTCTTTAACATTAGGGAAATATTTTCAAGTGCCAGGATAACATTTGTATCTATGTCATTTTCTATGTCATAATTTAGTACTCAAAGGGAACTAAAATCAGAGTGTATCTATCTAGCCCAGGGTGCTAATTTTAAAAATGAGAAAACTGAAAACTGAAGCCCAGAAAAGTTGAATAACTTGAATGAGCTTATATAGATAGTAAGTTTCAGCATCAGAATTGGAACCCACGTCCTCTGACACTAAATCTAACACATTTTCATTGTGCCATGCTATAGCACATCTAAGTTATTGTAATGATTCTCTCTCTCTCTCTCTCTCTCTCTCTCTCTCTCTTTCTCTACAAACACACACATATATACATAAATATGAAAGAAATATAAGACATGATATTATAGATAATAAATTGTTATTAATCAAAGATATGTTTGCATAAGAGGATTAACAGCAACGAAAGGTACATTAAATGAGGTATAGATATTAATTAAGCAATCTTAAATTAGGGGAACAGAAAGTATGGAGTAAAAGGAGTGAAAATTTGGAAGATATAATAACCTTACACTTGAACAATGATGCTTTGGCAAATTAAAATATTTCATATGATATGAAGAATGATATATCCCTGGTTGTCCTTTCATATTTCCTGGGTAACCCATTTAAAAAAGAGAAATAGTCTACAGTGCTTCTAATTTGAATTGGAAATACTAGACTAAAGCATTCTTTCCCAGTACTCTTGCTGGTTCACATCTTCATTAGGCCCAGAATTCTTAAGAAGCTTCCTTAAAGTTATAGAGCTAGGATGGTAGAGGAGGGACTAGAACCTACCACCATATCTCCTGGTGTAAGGCTACTTTCTCTTATACAATGTTATTTTTCAATCTGATCAAACAGGGGCAGTTTTAAAAAAAAGTTGCATTACTGTTTTATTTGGGAAACGAATAAATAATTGATAGTGCTTTACAAAGGTATGCTTTTTTGGTGTAATCAAAAGCAACAGTGTACTTTCCATTTTTGTTGGTGAATTTCTACTTGGAGTGACAAATTTGAGTGTCAGAAGAAGAAAATTTAGATCAGTTTGACAAACAAGATTGGAATAATCCTTCCTGGACACTAAGACCAACCTTCTAATTTTTAACATGAAAGAATAAAATTGATTTACCCAAGATCAGAAAGGGATTTAGTGATAGTAGCTGGATTAAAAGCCAAGCATCCCTCTTCACTGTCTGGCAATGTGGGAACATGGTGAAGCTATAATGTCCCCAAGGATATTGGTGGGGGGTGGGGGTGGGGAGAGAGAGACAGAGAGAGAGAGACAGAGAGACAAAGAGACAGACAGAGAGATTACATCATATTTAAGAGGAAACATTGCGGCTTGGTTGAGGCTATTGATGAAAGTAATATATAAGGAGTTAAATCTGACAAAAAGAAGTTAAGATTCAAGAATAAAAAAAAAATAAGAAACTGGAAGAATAAAAATGCCTAATCTATGACTGCTGGTAATAAAGATTTCCATACCCATACTCTATTGCATAGGTACTTTCCATTTACCAGATGCTCTATGGATATTATGGAACTTCATTGGTGCTAGGGCACAGACACTAGTGACCACTCTCACCTTTCCTCTCACACAGTCTAAGACCCTTTCCCTTACAACATTTTGCCTACATGAAGATCTCTATGTCAAGACTTTTATGCTGGTAGTTATAATGTCCATGAGATACCTCTAAAATATCCTAAAGTAGTTATTACTCATATTCTACTCCCAAGAAACTCCTATAGCCTAAGTATGATATATGGTTTGGGATTTTATTAAACTATAATTATTATAGAGAAGAGAGACTCCTCATTTGACTTGTTCATATCACATTTTCTCTTAATTTATACCTCGCTTCCCCCCAAAAATGCAACACATTTTCCATTTTTTCAAAAATAGTGCAGTAAGAAATACTTCGTAAATATCATTACTGTATACTATTTTTTTCCTGAAAGGCATGAAGAGTTTCTGATGATTTTGAGTATGGAGTATTTAACACCATCATTAGAGATGCCCAGTAGCAATTGAACAAAGTGAGTTACATATACTAGGTTCCAATAAATGCTTGACACTTTTGAAGATGTCTTCTAAGAACCTTCTCATATTAACTGAGAAAAAAGTGGAACATTCCTTCTTAAAGTTTGGATGATTTTAAAAGATAAGAAAGCCCACAATATGAAGTTTCATCAGTTTTCCACATGCTTTAGATAGTGATTTATTAACATCTACACTATAAATTGTGCTTTTACCATAGACAACTTATGAATTCCCAACATGTGCTTTCCTGCTTTTAAAAAAAAAGTCAAGTCCACTAAAATGATTTTTTCATATTTTAATGATTTTTGTTATTATTTTATTAATGGAAAAACTATCCTGATTTTCTACTTAAATATAAACAGAACCACTGACTACATTTCTTTCCCATTACTCCACAGAATCAAAGACAAAAACTCTGTTACAATCCATAACCAACCAAGGCTGCTAAGTGGTGAAGGCAAAATGGGGGCAACACCAAAAAAAAAAAAAAATTTAAAAAAAAAACCTCTATGAGTGTTAAAGAAAATGAACAAAAAATATTATTATGAATTTTACCACACCCAATAATGACTGTAATTGTATTTTAGGCTAGAGTCTGTAAGCTTTTAGTAAAAAGTAAAATCATATAAAGTCCCAAATGAGTCAGGTGTGATGTAGTGGAAAAGTCATCATATAAGTAGGGTTAAATTCCAGGGTTAAATTCCAAGTAGCTCTGCTGATACTTAGGCAACTTTGGGCAAGTCATGTAACATCTCTAGGTTTTAGTTTTCTCATCTGCAAGAAGAAGTGATTGGAGGATGTTGTTTCAAAGGTCCCTTCCAGTTTTAAAACTTCTAATCCTATGCTATAAAACAGCAAGTGCTCAATAAATAATTATTCGTGATATTGGTGACAAGAACATTCAAGGAAAAAAAAGCCAGAGCCATCTTCTAGCAATAGTGCTCATAGTGGGCATTGCTGCACTGTTTTTTGCTATTCAAACATAGTTTGAAGGTGACATTTAGAATTCAGCTATTGCAAATAGACTAGAATACAAATAGACTTGAATGTGAAACTCTGAAAATTTTATGTCAGGATAAAAACTGTTTCCCCTCTCCCTCTCCATCCCCAATTTGACTTGATAAGAGTTACAGTCACTACATTACATACTGATCTGTGTTTTAATCTAAAGACTGCAATTAACAACAGCCATAGACTTCTGTCATTTGTAAAATGCACTGCATATGATCCACTGACAGTCATAAGTACATGTAGGGGTAATCTTCTTTGGGAGAAATTCATTTGTGGAGGAAGAAATGAGCAATACTGATCAAATTAAAAATGAAGATCATTTGTCTTGAATTTTTTGCAAGTCTAGCAGGTACAATAAATTGTGCTCTGTCACTGAAATACTTTTACACAATGTGTGAATTTGGGAACAATCTAAGCCCTTTAATGTTGTTTGCCTGGTGTTCCCAATTTATTCTGCTAAAAAGAATAATCAGCACTAATTACCAGCTCGTCAGATAATGTCACAGCTTTAAAGCATTAAGAAAGGCCTGATGGGTTCAGTAGCTCAGTTCTTCATTACTATCCACACCAGTTTTAAATCACAAGCATACCAGAAGAAAAAACAACTTTTCTTCTCCTTTCCAGCAGGGGTTGTTCACTCCCCATGCTATTCCTAAATATCATGAAAAAAATAATAATCTTATCACTCTCTAATCCTCTAAAAATGTAGGTCTCAGGGTAGACTTTTATATGACAACCTAATTAATGATTTTTCAAGCAAATATTATAAAGATGAAGTGAAAAGAATCAGGTGAATGTTTTAATATTCATTAAACACAATATCCAAAAGTGAATGCTGTGGAAGAAGGTATGCTATAATTGACATGAATCAATCCATTTTTATATCATGGAAAATGAAATAAATTGCCTAGGCAAAAAGCAACTAATGATTTGTAGAAAATATAATAGTTTCAAGTTTGTAATTAGAAATTCAAAACTTATGTAAAAGTCACGATTTACTGGTTGAATAGTTCTTCAGATTTTTGAGTAATTCTTTAAATAATTTTGTTTCAGAGATTTTCTTTGTTGCCTTTTAAAAACATAACAATATAATCTTCTCTTAGGAGAATTAGTACCTCTCCTGAGACAGATGCATTCAAGTTCGGAGTCAATGTTTTGAATCTGAAAATTTCAGTAGGCTGAGATTCCATCAGGGTAGAAAAAGGGGAAGAGTCCCTGACAATTATGCCATTGCTTTGGACAAAATGACCACCAGCAATCAGATTGGTCCAAGCTTGACAATTTTAGTTGAAAATACTAGCAGCACTGCAAACTGCCTTTATATTCATATAAGGTTTAAACATAAGCTTCCCAGTAGATTTTAACACTAGTTATAAATTGTCATTGAATTTTATATTAAATCATTCTGTTCTTACAAACTCTGAATCTTTATTGTTAGCATTTCTTTTGTATGTTGGGATAAAATACCTATCCCATGACTGATTCATTTTGTACAATAAGCATATTTCTACTCCCCATTTTGGGGAAAACTTTACATGTGAGTCTATATCTACACAGTAAGTAGTTTGCTCCCAGGATGCCACAGCTGAACAAATCTAAGTCTTAAAAAAATAAGATTAATCTACCTCATTAGAGACTAGGCTCTCCCTGGATGGAACCCAGTCTAAGTGACATGTTTGGGTCCACAGTAGAGAATATACTGTAGGAAAAAAAAGCATGGTGTAGTGCCAAAACCTCTCTGAACCAAGTAATGGTACCTCTATGCTAGCATAATGTATTCTCCAAGTTTTCAGCTTCTCTCATTCCTTATTCGTAAACCAGATTTTCCAATATATTTTTGACATTCTTACTTCTGCCTATTTTGCATTGAAGTGACTGATTTTTGAAATACATGTTCATTTAATCTGGAAAGTTTGATTTAGTTTTTTACTGAAATTTTCTATCTGTTCATCCTCAGCAACAGACATTATTCATAAGCAACAATTATTTCCTCTGTTTTTTTTTACAGACATTTAAAGTTCCTTACAATCTGACTCCAATCTGTCTTTCTAGGCTGACCTATTATTTCCTCTCACACATTGACAAGGCTACTAGTGAAATCAACAAGCAATCATTAAGCACCTCCTATATGACATGCACTTTGCTAAGTCTCAGGTATAAAAAGAGAAGAAAAATAAACAAAACCCAGAGAAAGAAAGAGACAAAAAAGCAACATGTTCTTATCAAGGAGATTACAGTTCAATGGGGTGACAACATGCAAATTAATTTGTAAAGATAAGATCTATACAAGATAAACTGGAAATATTCCAGAGTAGGCACTGACTTTAAAGAATACTGGGAAAGATTTCTTGCGAAAGAGGGGGACTTTAGCTGACCTTTGAAAGAATTCAGGAACACTAGCAGGCAGAGACAATGAGGGGCAGAGTTTCGGGTCTGGGGGAACAGTTAGTGAAAATGTCTGGAGTCAAGGAGTGGTGTGTATTGTATGAGACATATCAAGGAAACTAATGTTGTTTGATCATAGAGTTTGTGAAGGGGAGAAAAAAAGATAGGAAGTAACCAGGTTGTGAAGGGCTTTAAAATGCAAACACCCCAAAATATTTGATTCTGCAGATGAGGCAGTCATTAGAGTTTAATGAGCTGGACAGGCAGGGAAAGAGTTGGTCAGACCCATGCTTTAGGAAGATCATAGCTGAGTAGAAGATGATAAGACAGGAAAGACTTAAAGCAGGATATGAATTACCAGGCTAGTGCAACAGTCTAGGAATGAGAGTTTGAAAAAAGGTGGTGGCAGTGTCAGGAGAGAAGGGATAGCTAAATACAAGAGAAATGAAGGTAGAATTGACAGGACTTATTCTGTAATAGATTGAGCATGGGTGACAGGGGAGGTGAGAGAGAGTTAAGAGAAGAAGATGATACTTAGCGTTGTGAGTCTGGGTAACTAGTATAGAGGCAGTGCCCTTAAGAATAATAGTGAACCTTGCAGCTTCTACATTAAAGGATTGGATGGCTTGGAATATGATATTCCATAAGGCAAAGGAGCTTGGATTAAAACCAAGGATCAACTACCCAGCAAAATTGAGTATAACCTTTCAAGCAAGGAGATGGATATTCAATGAAATAAGGGACTTCCAGACTTTCTTGATGAAAAATCCAGAGCTCAATGGAAAAATTTGATCTGCAAATATGACTCAAGACAGGCATAAAAAGGTAAACAGGAAAAAAAAAAACCAAGAAAATACAAACGTGTTATTCAATAAGGGCAAACTGTTTACATCCCTACAAAGGAAGATAATACTTTTAAATCTTGAGAACTGCATCTGTATTACTACATTTAAAGGGGATATACATGGACAGAGGGTGTGGCTATAAATTAACAAATGTAATGATAAAAACCAAATTAAGTGGTGAAAAAGGATTGTAGTAAAAGAAGAGGAAAGGAAGAGGCAGAAAAGGGTAAGTTACATCACATGGAGAGCCACAAAAACATAGTAGAGAGAAAGAAGGGAAAGAAATGAGCATTGTTTGTTTGAATTTTACTCTCATTAGATTTGGGTCAAGGAGGGAATAACATACTCAGTTAAGTATAGAAATAAACTCTCCCATAAAATTGATGCAAATAGCAGAATGCATATTAAAAAAAAACATAATCCTACAATATTTTGTATACAGGAAATACATTTGAAACGGGGGGATATACACAGGGTAAAAGTAAAAGGCTACAATAGAATATATTATGCTTCCTGAAGTAAAAAAAAAAAAAGCAGAGGTAACAATCCTAATCTCAGACAAAGCAAAAACAAAAATAGATCTAATTAAAAGATACAAAAAAGGAAACTATATGCTGCTAAAAGACACCAAATATGCAACAAGTGGAACAGCATCCAAATTCTTAAAGCAGAAGTTAAGGGAGTTAAGGGAAGAAACAGACAACAAAACTAGACTAGTGGGGGACCTCAACCTTACCCTATCTGAACTTGATAAATATAACCTCAAAATAAACCAGAAAAAAGTTAAGGAGGTGAATAGAATTTTAGAAACAGTAGAATTGGTAGACCCCTGGAGAAAACTGAATGGGGATAGAAAGGAATATACCTTTTTCTCAGAGGCATATGACACATACAGAAAAACTGACCTTGTAGTAGGGCATAAAAACCTCACAATACAATACAGAAAGGCAGGAATATTAAATGTATCTTTTTCAGATCATATTGCAAGAAAAATTATATGTCATAAAGGGCCATGGAAAGATAGACTAAAAATTAATTGGAAACTAAACAATCTAATCTTAAAGAATGAGTGGGTCAAAAAAAATCATAGAAATAATCAATAATAATTCAAGAGAATGACAATAATAAGACAACCTATCAAAATTTATGGGATGCAGTGAAAGTGGTTCTTAGAGGAAATTTTATATCTCTGAATGCTTACATGAATAAAATGAAGAAAAAAAAGTCAATGAATTGGGCATGCAACTGAAAAAGTTTAAAAAAATAACAAATTAAAAACTCTCAACTAAATATCAAAGTAGAAATATTAGAAACTAAAGGAGAGATTAATAAAATTTACATTAAGAAAACTATTGAACTAATAAATAAAACTAAGATCTGGTTTTATGGGAAAAAACAATATAATTGTTAAACCTTTGGTTAATTTGATTTTAAAAAAGAATAAAAGGAAATTATTAGTATCAAAAATGAAAAGGGTGAATCCCACACCAAAGAAGAAATTGAAACAATAATTGGAAATTATTTTGCTAACTGTATTCCTATAATTTGAGAAAAAAAAATTCCCAGAATAATGGAAAAGCAGATAAAATACTTAAATAAACCCATCTCAAAAAAAAAAAAAAGAAATTGAACAAATCATCAATGAACTCCCTAGGAAAAAAGCTCCAGGGCCAGATGGATTTATAACCTAATGCTATCAAACATTTAAAGAACAATTAATTCCAACACTATATAGACTATTTGGGAAAATTGGCAAATGAAGAGTCCTATCAAATTCTTTTTATGACACAAAAATGGTACTGATACCTAAACTGGAAGAGGTGAAACAGAGAAAGAAAACCAAAGATCAATTTCCCTAATGAATATAAATGCAAAAAATTTAAATAAAATAATAGCAAAAAGATTATAGCAGCTCATCATGATAATAATACACTTTGATTAGGTAGGATTTACATGAGGAATGCAGGACTGGTTCAATGTCAGGAAAATTATCAGCATAATTGATCATAAGAACAAAATTAAAAGCAACCATAGCATTATCTCAATAGATGCAGATTTTTTGAAAAAAATACAGCACCCATTACTATTAAAAACACTAACGAGCATAGGAAAAAATGTAGTTTTTCTTAAAATGTTAAATAGTATCTGTCTAAAACCACCAGCAAGTATTATATGTAATGTGGATAAGCTAAATGCCTTTCCAATAAAATTGGGAGTGAAGCAAGGATATCCATTATCACTATCGTTATTCAATATGGTACTAGAAAATTAGGTATAGAAATGAGAAGAAAAAAGAAATAGAAGGAATTAGAATAGGCAAAGAAGTAAGTAAGTTGTCACTCTTTTGCAGATGATATGATGATATACTTAGAGAATCCTAGAGAATCAAACAAAAATAAAAAAAACTACTTGAAATAACAAACAATGTTAGCAAAGTTGCAGGGACAAAATAAACCCATATAAATCATTGGCATTTCTATATGTTACTAAGAAAGCCCAACAGCAAGAAATATTAAGAGAAATTCCATTTAAAGATATTGTAGATATTATAAAATATTTGGGAGTCTACCCACACAAACAAACCCTTGAACTATATGAACATAAGCACAAAACACTTTTCACACAAATAAAGTCAGATCTAAAAAACTGGAAAACATCAGTTACTCAAGGGTAAGCCAAGCTAATATAATAAAAACAACAATTCAACCTAAATTAATTTATTTATTCAGTACCATATGAATCAAACTACCAAAAATAATTTCATAAAGCTAGAATAAATATTATCTTCCAAAAAGATAAGGGGTGAGACAAGGATGTCCGCTATCACCCCTCTTATATAATCTGGTATAAGAAATGTTAGCAGTAGCAATTAGAGAAGAAAAGGAAATTGAAGCAATCAGATTAGACAAAGAAGAGACAAAGCTATCACTCTTTGCAGATGATATGATGATATACTTAGAGAATCCTAGAGAATCAAGTAAAAAATACCTGAGACAATAAATAAATCTGGCAAAGTTTCAGGATATAAAATAAGCCAACATAAATCCTCAGCATTCCTATATATTTCTAGTGAATTCCAACAGCAAGAGATAGAAAAAGAAATCTCATTTAAAGTTATTATAGACATTACAAAATATTTGAGAATCTATCTGCCAAAACAAACCCAGGACCTATATGAACACAGCTACAAAACACTTTTCACACAAATAAACTCAGATCTAACTAATTGGAAAAAACATCAATTGCTTGTGGCTGGATTGAGGTAATATGATAAAAATGAAAATTTTACCTAAATTAAATTACATATTTAGTGCCAAACCAATCAATCTACCAAAAAATTACTTTACAGAGCTAGAAGAAACAGTGACGTAATTAATTTGGAAGAACAAAAGGTCCAGAATATCAAGGGAATTGATGAAAAGAAATGCTAGGGAAGGGGGCTAAGCATACCAGATTTTAATCTGTATTATAAAGCAGCAGTCACTCAATAGCTGTGTGACCTTGGGCAAGTCACTTAACCCCAATTGCCCTGACCTCCTCCCTCCAAAAAAAATAAACAAATAAATAAATAAAAATAAAGCAGCAGTCATCAAAACTACTTGGTACTGGCTGAGGAATAGAGTAATGGATGAATGAAATACTTTGGGTATACAAGACTCAGCAGTCAATGACTATTGTAATCTACTGCTTGATAAAGACAAAAACCCTAGTTTTTAGAATAAGGACTCACAATTTGACAAAAAACTGCTGGGAAAACTGGAATATAGTATAGCATAAACTGGCCATAGACTATAGTCTAACACTGTATACCAAAATCAAGTCTAAATGGGTGCATGATCTAGGTATAAAGGCTGGGACTATAAGCAATCTGGGAGAGCAAGGAATAGTTTATTTGTCAGATTTATGGAGAAAGGAAGACTTTATGACCAAACAAGAGTTTGATAGCATTATAAAATGCAAAATGGATAATTTTTATTACATTAAATTGAAATGTTTCTGTACAAACAAAGCTAATACAACCAAGATTAAGAGGGAAGTAGGAAATTGGGAAAGAATTTTTACAAGCAATGTTCCTGATAAAGGCCTCATTTATAAAATATAAAGAGAATTGAGGAAAATCTATAAGAATATAAGTCATTTCTCAATTAATAAACAGTCAAAGAATATGAACAGGCAATTTTTCAGAGGCAGAAATAAAAGATATCTATAAGCACATGAAAAAAATGCTCTAAATCACTATTGATTAGAGAAATGCAAATCAAAACAACTCTGAGGTAAAACATCTCACTGGTCAGATAGGCTAAGATGACAAAACAGGAAAATGATAAATGTTGGAGAAGATGTCAGAAAGTTAGAACACTAATGCATTGTTGGTGGAGTTGTGAACTGATTCAACCATTCTGGAAAGCAATCTTGAACTATGTCCAAAGGGCTATAAATAACTGCATATCCTTTGACCCAGGGATACCACTTCTAGGGTTGTATCCCAAAGAGATCACAAACATGAGAGGAAGACCCATATGTACAAAAATATTTATTGCAGTTCTTTTAGTGGGGACAAAAAATTGAAAATTAAGGGGATGCCCATCAATTTGTGAATGGCTAAACAAGTTGTGCTATATGAATGTAATGGAATACTATTGTGCTATAAGAAATGAGGGGCATACAGACTTCATATTTACCTGGAAAAACTTGTACAAACTGATGCTGAGTGAGAAGAACAGAATCAGGACAAATTTGTCACAATTACAGACACAATATATGTGTGATGAACAACTTTGATAGATTAGACTCTTCTAAGCAATGCAAGGTTATAAGTCAATTCTAAAAGCCTCATGATGGAAAGAGATATCCATATCCAAAGAGAGACCTAGAAAGAACTAGAAAGAACAGAATTTGATTGCAGACTGCAGCATCTGCTCTCTTTCTTTTTCTTACTTGGCTTTGCTTCCTCTTTCCCATTGTTCATTCCATTAGTTATAATCTTTCTTTACAACCTGACTAATGTCTAGTGTGAAAGTGTTTGCACATCATATACTTGATTGCATGCCACCATGGCTGGGGGGCAGGGAGAGAGAAGAAGGGGGAGAAAATTTGATACTCAAGGAATTGTGGAACTGAATCTTGCAAACTAAAAGTAAACAAACAAATTTTTAATAAACACAAAAAAGAGAGAAAAAATAATATCAAAATTCATCTTGAAGAGCAAAAGGTCCAGAATATCTAGGGAATTAATGAAAATAAATGATAGGGAATGTGGCCTAGCCATACCTGATCTTTAATTGTAGTATAAAACAGCAATCATTAGAAGTAATTGGTACTGCCTAAGAAATAAAGGGGTAGATCAATGAAATAGGTTAGGTACACAAGATGTAGTAGTCAATAATTATAGTAATGTACTGTTTGGTGAACCCAAAGACCCTATCTTCTGGGATAAGAACTCACTATGCGACATAAACTGCTGGGAAAACTAGAAAATAGTTTGACAGAAACTGTGGATAGATTAATGTCTGAAACAGTATACCAAAATAAAATCTCAACATGAATACAAGTTAGATATAAATGCTGATACCATAAACAAATTAGTGAAGCAAGGAGTAGTTTATCTCTCAGATTTATGGAGAATGGAGGAATTTATGAGCAAACAAGAGACAAAGAACATTTCGAAATGCAAAATGGATGATTTTCATTACATTAAATTAAAAATGGTGGTTTTTTGGTTAATTTGTTTATTTTTAGTTTTCAACATTCATTTCCACAATATTTTGAGTTATAAATTTTCTTCCCATCTTTCCCTCACCCCCCACCTCAAAAAGTGATCCTACTAAATACCCCTTCCCTAAATCTGCTCTCTCTTATATCCTTTCCTATCCCCCCCTGACTTTCTAGTAGGGCAAGATAGATTTGTATACCTCAGTGCCTGTATATCTTATTTCCCCGTTGCATGTAACATATATATATTAACATTTGATTTTAAAACTTTGATTTCCAGAGGGTGGAGTCAAGATGGCAGCATAGAAGCAAGTAAACTCTGTGAGTTCCCTCCACAACCACCTCAAATACCTAGAAAATATGACTCCAAACAAATTTTAGAGCTCCAGAACCCACAAAGGGACAGAGTAAGAAATCTCCCACTGAAGGCAGCCCAGCAGGCAGACAGAACGGGTTCATCAAAGCACACTGTGAGCCGAGACAAGCCCCACCATGGTTTTAGCCCTAGGATGGTCTGGACAACGAGTGGCTAGAGCATTTGAGAGACTGGATCACCAGCAGCTGTGATGGTTTCCAGAATTGTCAATCCATGAATGCCAAAGACAAAATGAAAGGTCAGTGGAACTCAGCTGAATTTGGGGGGATGGAGGAGGAGTTCTGACCTCCTGCCCCCAGAGCCAGAAACAGTGGAAGTGGAGGCTAAGCAGCCACCTCCACATGGCTGCTTCAGAGCTCCTGGACTGCAGACTGGAAGGGGGCCAACCGATCATTCAGAGGCTAAGTGCTCTTGCCTTAAGCTGCCTGGATCAGGATTGAGTCTTGGGTGGTTGTCCTGAGGTGTGTAACTAGTGAGCCAAAGGTGGTGGGGGCTGTAGAGACAGCAGCCTCCTAATAGCTCTGGCAGCTGTGAAAACCCCAGCAATTTGGGACAAAATTATCCCCCTCTAGAAGCAGAGTTCTACTGTGACTCAAAAGTCAAGTTAATTGATCAGAAACATGAGCAGGCAAAGGAAGCAAAGCAAGCTCAATGATTCAACTTTAGATTCCTTTTTTGGGGACAATCATGAAAAGAGAGTCAACAACCTAACTGAAAAAATTACACCTTAAAAATAGACTAACTCAAATGACAAAAGAAGGCCAAAAAGCCAATGGGGAGAAGAATGCCTTAAAAAGCCAAATTTGTCAGATGGAAAAAGAATCTCAAAAGCTCACTGAAAAGAATAATTCCTTCAGAATTAGAGTGGAGCAAATGGAAGCAAATGACTTTATGAGAAATCAAGATACTATTAGACAGATGCAAACAAATGAAAAAAATAGAAGGCAATGTGAAATATCTCCTTGAAAAAAACCACTGACCTGCAAAATACATCCAGGAGAGAAAATTTTAAAATTAATGGACTACGTGAAAGCCATGATCAAAAAAAGAACCTAGAAATCATCCTTCAAGAAATTCTCAAGGAAAATTGCCCTGATATGTTAGAACCGGAGGGCAAAATAGAACTTGAAAGAATTCACCAATCACCTCTTGAAAAAGATCCCCAAAAGAAAACTCCTAAGAATGTTATAGCCAGGTCCCAGAGTTCCCAGACCAAGGAGAAAATATTACAAGCTGCCAAGAAGGAACAATATGAATACCGTGGAAACACAATAAGGATAACACAGGATCTAGCAGCTTCTACATTAAGGGATCAGGTCCTGGAATATGATATTCTGGAGATCAAAGGAGCTAGGATTAAAACCAAGAATCACCTAACCAGCAAAATGGAATATAATGTTTCAGAGGAAAATATGGTCATTCAATGAAGTAGAGGACTTTCAAGCATTCTTAATGAAAAAAAAAACAAACCAGAGCTGAATAGAAAGTTTGACATTCAAATACAACAAGCATGAGAAGGTAAATAGGGAAAAGTAATCATAAGAAACTTATCAAAGTTGGACTATTTACATGCCTACATGGAAATATGATAATTGTAACTTATGAAACTTTTCTCAGTATGAGGAGAGTTTAAGGCAAAATAAATGTTTGTGTGTATGTGTGTGTGTGTGTGTGTGTGTGTGTACATATATATAATTATTATTATTAGTTACATGCAACTGGGTAATCAGATATACAGACACTGGGGCAGGGAGATCCATCTTGCACTACTGGAAAGTCAGAGGAATGATGGGGGAGGATATAGGAGAGAGTAGATTGGGGAAGGGGATATACAGTGGGATTGCTGTTTTGGAGGTTATGGGTAGGGGAAAGAAGGGGAGAAATTATTTAACTCAAAAACTCCTGGAAATGAATGATGTAAACTAAAAATAAACAAAAGTTAATAAGGCAAAAAAAAATTTAAAAAGAGTAAAAAAAAAAAAAAGGAAAAGCAGTTGTTACCTGAATATTGGGCTTTGGTATAGACTAAACAACTGACTCTGGGCCATGAAGTGATATTAAGACCTGTAATCCCAATTATGACCTGGGTAATGAGTACTCCAGCTTCTCACAGAATTGGACATGCCCAAGAAGCTAGTATAATCAAATGGAAGTGATTTATTCAGAATAAAGTGAAAACAGGCAAAAGTGGAGTCTCTATTCCACAAGAATTTGTAGCAAACATTTAGTTTCAAGTTCATAACTTTGTCAACTATTAAGACCCAGACATTGTGAATTCCACAGTAGGATGAATTTGCTGATGTAGCAGGAAAGTGTGGGGCAGGCCAGAGAGTGAACTGGTGGTGGCAGAGCTTCTTCTGACAGCCAGCCAGAACTTCTGCTGAGGACTTCTGCTAAGAACTGCTGGGAACACAACTGCTGGGAGCCAGAATTGCTGGAAGCAAACAGCATGGAAGTTGAGCAGGTACTGTGAGTGAGGAGAGGAGGATCTTTGTCTGAGGGAGCCTGTTTTGTTTTGAAGCCTTGGGAATGTGAGTGTTCACTGCATTACCTACGTCTACCAACTTTCTGGCTACTTTAATTACTTTGACTTTCTGGTTTTGGGACTTGGCTTTCTGGTGTTTGAATAAATGCTTTGGCTCTGCCTCCATGTGAAGAGCCTTCACATTTTGTGATTCATAACTACAACAGTATATTTATAGTCACTGTCAGTGTTGTGATTATCACATTGTTGTTACATAGACTTAGCTCTTCTTAGTGATGCAAAGACCTAAAATAATTCCAAAAGACTCATGATAGAAAATGCCATCTGCATCCAAAAAGAGAAATGTGGCATCTGAATGCAGATTGATGCAGACTGTTTTCTTTTTTGTTTTGTTTTATATTTTCTTTCTGATAGTTACTCCCATTTATTCCAATTCTTCTGTACAATATGACTAATGTGAAAATATTTTTAATAGGAATATATGTAGACCTATATCAAATTGCATGCCGTCTTGGGGAGGGTAAGAAGATTTAAAAGTTTTGGAAGAAAATGTTGAAAACTAAAAAAAAAAAAATTAACAAAAAGAAGAATAATGGTGGAGTTTGAAGGATATTTTTGTTTATTTTGGTAGGGGTGATACAATTAATTCTATTTTGGACGTGCATTTAAGACAGCGGTTCTCAACCTGTGGGTTATGTTTAATTTGTAACAATGAAAATGCATCCTGCATATCAGATATTTATATTACATTACATAACAGTAGCAAAATTACAGTTATGAAGTAGCAACAAAAATAATTTTATGGTTGGAGGCCACCACAACATGAGGAACTGTATTAAAGGGTTGTGGCATTAGGAAGGTTGAGAATCACTGATTTAAGAGGTCGACAGGACATTCAGATGGAGATGGCAACAGACATTTGGAGATATAAAGACAGAGGTCAGTAGAGCTGAGATAAGGCTAGGTTAATCCACCTGAGAAGCATAAGCACAGAGATAATCATTGACTACAGGAGAGCTGATGATATCACCAAGTGAAAGAGTAGAAGGGGAGGGGGAAAAAAAAAGGCCAAGAGCAAAGCCTTGAGGGACAACTGTGATTAGCTAGCATTACCTGGATGAAGGTATTGAATGGGTGAGCAAAGTGTGGTCAGACACTTTGGAGTACAACCAGGATTGAATGATAACTTTAAAACCCAAGGAAAAGTGCCTTCCTAAAAGAAGAGGGTGATCAACAGTGTGGGAAGGCCTCAAAGAGGTCAAAAAGGATGATGACATAAATTTGGTATTTATGAGATCATTGATAATTTCAATTAGAGTAGTTTCAGTTGAATGATGAGGATGGCAGCCAAAATGAGAAAACTGAAAAGAGTGTGAGAAGAATGGGAGTGAAAGCACTATTGAAAGAGGGTCTTCTGAAGAGATTAGCTATGAAAGAGAAGGGAAATATAGGATGACAGCAAGTGGGAATGGAGAGATTGCATACTTTCTCACTCTATGTCTAGACTTACTAGCCTACAATATTCCCCATACATGGCAGTCTTTCTCTCACCTCCCTGCCTTTGCATTCATTGTTTTCATATCCTTTGGATGTACTCTGTCCTTAACTCTAAATCTTAGAATGGTTAATTTTCATCAAAATTCAACCAAAGAGTCACCTTCTGCATGAGGGGAATTTCCTAATTGCCTCCAATTAATATGTTCCCTTTCTGACTTTGTGGAATCTGCCAAAATTTTTTAGGCATATATTTTATGGCACCACTATACCACTTAGGTTTACCTCTATGCCACAATGAAGCAAGGAAATAGTACGTTTTAAAAATCTGAATTGGGTTTTCTTTGTCAAAGCAACTTCAAAGGTAGATTTCATGCAATATTTGTGTGTAATTAACTACCCAGAAAACTATCATTACAATTTATTAGTGGATTTTTATTTTACAACTTAGTAGTTGATGATTTTTGTTTTCATTTACTCCAATTGTCTCTTGAGTATTTCAAACTAAGATGTTCTAGAGACATCTTAAACTAAACATGTCCAAGAGTATAAATTAATAAAAAGAAGAATAGTGGAGTTTGGAGGGTGTTTTTGTTTGTTTTGACAGGGGTAAGAGAGTTAATTCTATTTTGAACATGGATTTAAGAGGTCTACAGGACATTGAGATGGAGATGGCAACAGACAGTTGGAGATAGGAAGGCAAAGGTCAGTAGAACTGAGATAAGGCTAGGTTAATTCCCCTGAGAAGCATAAGCACAGAGATGGTAATTGAATACATGAGAGCAAATGACATCACCAAGGGATGTCTTTTCCCCCAAGAATTAAAATGCCAGTTAATACTTTTCTTTTCTTTTCCTTAATAGTATTTTATTTTTTTCAACTACATGTAAAGATAGTTCAACTTTCATTGATGGTAAAATTCTGAGTTCCAAATTTTTCTCCCTTCCTCCCCTCCCAAACCCTGCACAAAAGAGCAAGCAATCTGATATAGGTTATACATGTACTATCAAGTTTAAACATACTTCGACATTAGTCATATTAAGAAGAACCAGAACAAAATAGAGAAGAAAGAGAAAGAAAAAAGTGAAAATAGAATGCTTTGATCTACATTCAGACTTCATATTTCTTTCTTTGGATATGGTTAGCATTTTCCATCATGAGTCTTTTGGAACTGTCTTGGATCATTGTACTACTGAGAAGAGCTAAGTCTATCATAGTCCTCACAAAAATGTTGTTTCTGTGTACAATGTTCCCCAAATTCTGCTCAGCTCACTCAAAATCAGTTCATGAAGTCTTTCCAGGTTTTTCTGAAATTTGCCTGCTCATCATTTCTTATAGAACAAAAGTATTCCATTCCATTAATGTACTATAACTTGTTCAGCTGCTCCTTGATTAGTGGGAATTACCCCAATGTCTAATTCTTCTCCACAACAAAAAGAGCTGCTATAATTATTTTTGTGCATGTGGGTCCTTTTCCCTTTTTAATGATCTATTTGGGATACAGACTCAGCGATGGTACAGCTGGATCAAAGGGTATACACAGTTTTATAGTCCTTTAGGCATAGTTCCAAATTGTTCTCCAGAATGTTTGAATAAGTTCACAACTCCACCAACAATGTACTAGTGTTCCAGTTTTCACACATATTCTGTTTTGTAATGTTAGCCAATCTTAGAGGTGTAAAGTGCTATCTTAGGGTTATTTTAATTTGCATTTCTTTAATGAATAGGGATTTAGAGGATTGTTATCATATGATTATAGATAGGTTTAATTTTTTTCATCTGGAAACTATCTGTTCTTATCCTTTGACCATTTATCAATTGGGGAATGGTTTATATTCTTAGAAATTTGAAGCAATTCTCTACAAATGTGAGAATCAAGGTCTTCATCAGAAACACTGGCTATAAAAATTGTTTCCCAGCTCTCTACTTTACTTCTAATCTTGGTTGCATTAGTTTTGTTTGTGCAACAGCTTTTTAATTTAATTTAATCAAAATTATTCACTTTGCATTTCATAATGTTCTCTATCTCTTGTTTGGTCATAAATTCCTTCCTGCTCTGATAGGGAAACTATTTCTTGCTCTCTTAATTTGCTTATGGTATCATCTCTTATGTCTAAATCATATACTCATGTCAACCTTATCTTGGGATAGGATATGAAATGTCAGTCTGTGCCCAATTTTTGCTTTACTTTTTTTCAGTTTTCTCAGCAATTTCTGTTGAATAGTGAGCTCTTATCCCTGAAGCTAGAGTATTTGGGTTAATCAAACCATAGATTACTATAGTCATTTAGTATTGTGTCTGGTGTATCTAATCTATTCCACTGATCCACCACTCTTTCTTCACCAGTACCAAATAGTTCTGATAACTGATGCTTTATAATATAGTTTTAGATCTGGTATGGCTAGGTCACCTTCCTTTGTATTTTTTTCTTTAATTCCTTTGATATTTTTTTTTTACTTTTTGTTCTTCCAGATTAATTTTGCTATTATTTTTCCCCAGCTCTATAAAAGAATTTGGTAGTTTTACTGTTATGGCACTGAATAAGTAAATTAATTTAGGTAGAATTATATTTCTATTATATTAGCTTGGCCAACCCATAAGTAAGTAATATCTTTCCAATAACTTAGATCCTACTTTATTTTTATGAAAAGTGTTTTGTAACAGTGTGCATACAGTTCCTGGGTTTGTCTTAGAAGGTGGACTCCCAAATATTTTATATCATCTACAGTTATTTTAAATGGAAATTATCTCTTGCTGCTGGGCTTTGTTGATAATATATAGAAATTCTGATGACTTATGAGGGTTTATTTTATATTCTACAACTTTCATAAAGTTGTTAATTGTGTCAAGTAGATTTTTAGTTGATTGTCTAGAACCCCTCATTATACCGTCATATCATCTACAAGGAGTGATAGTTTTGTTTTCTCATTGCCTATTCTAATTCCTTAAATTTCCTTTTCTTTTCTTATTGCTAAAGCTAACATTTCTAGTAATATAGTTGTTATCAATGGTAATAATGAGTATCCATGTTTCACCCCTGATCTTACTTGGAATGCTTGTATCTTGTCTTGATTACATATATTGATTGTCAATGGTTTTAGATAGAAGCAGCTTATGATTTTTAGGAAAACTCCATTTATTCCTGTTCTTGCTAGGGTTTTTGATAGGAATGGGTGCTGTATATTGTCAAAAGCTTTTTTTCTGTATCGATTGAGAATATCATATGGGTTCTGTCAGTTTTGTTATTGATATGGTCAATTATGCTGATACTTTTCCTAATATTGAACCAACCCTGCATTCCTGGTATAAAGACCATCTAGTCATAATGTATTATTCCCAGGATAAAATTGTTGTAATCTCTTTGCTAATATTTTATTTACTTTTTTGCATCAACGTTCATTAGGGAAATTGGTCTATAATTTTCTTTGTCTACTTTGGCTTTTCTTGTTTGAGGGTATCAGCATCATATTTGTATCATAAAAATAATTTGGTAAGACTCCTTCTTTGCCTATTTTTTTCACATAGTTTATATAGTATTAGAATTATTTTTTCTTTAAATATTTGATAGAATTCACTTGTAAATCCATCTTACCCTGGTAATTTTTTTTCTTAAGGAGTTCATTGATGGTTTGATTTCTTTTTCTGAAATGAGGTTAAGTATTTCATATCCTCTTCTTTTCATCTGGGCAATTTATATTTTGTAAATACTCATTCATTTGACTCAGATTGTCAGATTTACTAGCATACAGTTGAACAAAATAGGTCCTAATTATTGCTTTAATTTTCTCTTCATTGGTGGTGAATTTACCATTTTCATTTTTAATTCTGGTAATTTGGTTTTCTTTTTTTTTTTTAGATCATATTAAACAAAGGTGTATCTATTTTATTGTTGTTGTTGTATTTTTACTAAAACCAGCTAACTTTTTTTTATTAGTTCAATGGTCTTCTTTCAATCTTGTTAATCTCTGAATTTCAGAATTTCTAATTTGGTATTTAATTGGAGCTTTTCAATTTGTTCTTTCCCCAACTTTTTAAGTTGCATCCCAACTTATTGATCTCCTCTTTTTCTCTTTTATTCATGTAAACATTTAGAGATATAAAACTTCCCATAAGAACCATTTTCACTGAATTCCTTAAGTTTTGGTATCTTCTCTCATTATTGTCATTCTCTTGGTTGAAGTTATTCATTGTTTCTTTGATTTGATGTATGACCCACTCATTCTTAAGGATTAGAGTATTTAATTTCCAATTATTTTTTAGTCTATCTTTCTATGTGCCTTTATCATAAGCAATTTTATTGCATCATGATCTGGAAAATGATGTATTTAATATTTTTGCCTTTTTGTAATTGACTGTGAGGTTTTAATGCCCTGATACATGGCCAATTTTTGCATAGGTATCATGAACCACTGAGAAAAAGAGATACACTCTTTTCTATCCCCTTTCAATTTTCTCCAGAGGTCTACCATATCTACCTTTCCTAAAATTCTATTGACCTCCTTAACTTTCTTATTTTTTGGTTAGAATTATCTAGTTCTGAAAGGGTGAGATTGAGGTCCCCCACTATTATAGTTTCACTGTCTATTTCTTCCTATTACTCCCTTAACTTTTCATCTAAGTTGATAGATGTTACATCACTAGGTGCATATGTGTTTAGTAATGAAATTATTTTATTGTCTATAGTACCTTTTAGAAGGATATAGTTTTTTCCTTATCTCTTTTAATTAGATTTCTTTTTGCTTTCCTTTTGTCTGAGATCAGGATTGCCACCCCTGCTCTTTTCTACTTCAGCTGAAGCATAGCAGAGTCTGCTCAAACCCCATACCTTTACTCCATGTATCTCTCTGCTTCAAATGTGTTTCTCATAAATAACACATTGCAGAATTCTGGTTTTCAATCCACTCTGCTATCTGCTTCCATTTTATGGGAGATTTAATCCCATCGATATGCATCGTTATGACTGCTAACTGGGTATTTCCCACCATCCTATTTTCCCCATGTTTATAATTTATGCTCTCCTTTTTCTCCTGCCCCTCCTCACCAGAGTTTTGCTTCTGACCACCACCTCCTTAATCTGCCCACCCTTCTATCAGTCCAACCTTTTCTTTCCTCTTTTCTCTTCTGCTTCCATATGGGTTAAGAGAAATCTCTGTACATAACTGAATGTATATGTTATTTCCTCTTTGAACTGAATCAGATGAGAGTAAGATTCAAACATTGTTCACCTCCTCCCTTCTTTTCCTCTGCTGTAAGGGTCTTTTGTACTTCTTCATGTGATAAAATTTGCCCTGTTTTGATTCTCCTTTCCTCTTCTAGCAGTACAAAATGGTTTTTCATCTATTAATTTTTTTTAATATAAGGGCATCAAAGCTAACTTATACTCATAGCCTCTGTCTATATATACTCCAGGACCCTAACAGAGAGAGTTTTGAAGAGTTATAAGTATCATTTTCCCATATAGGGATGTGAACGGTTCAACCTTATTGAATAAGATTTTTCTTTCCTGTTTATCTTTTTACAATGCTCTTGAGTCTTGTATTTGAAGGTCAGATTTTCTTTTTAGCTCTGGCATTTTCATCAGGAAAGTTTGAAATTTCCCTACAGTGTTGAATGTCCATCTTTTCCCCTGAATGATTATACTCTATTTTCCTGGGTAATTGATTATTGATTGTAATCCATGCTCCTTTCCCTTTCAGAATATCATATCCCAAGACTTCCAGTGCTTTAATGGAAAAGCTGCTAAGTTCTGTGTAATTCTGACATTGGCTTCTGGATACTTTAATTGTTTCTTTCTGGCTGCTTTCAGTATGTTCTCCTTGACCTGATAATCTAGATTTGGTTACAATATCCCTTAGAGTTTTCATTTTGGGATCGCTTTCAGGAAGTGATTGGTGGATTTTTACAATGACTATTTTACCCTCTGGTTCTAGGATATCAGGCAATTTTCCTTGATTATTTCTTTAAAGATGCTGTTAAGGCTCTTTTTTTTTTATAGGTAGTATTTTGAAAGGCAGCCCTTAGGTAATCCAATAATTTTAAAATGATTTCTCCTAGATCTATTTTCCAGATCGATTGCTTTTCAAATGAGGTATCCCAATGGCATATTTTAATTTTCTTTTACTTTTTCATTATTATTATTTTATTTGCCTGAATATTGATATCTCAGTGTCACTAGCTTGTACTTGCTCAATTCTAATTTTTAGTTTTTTTTTTTCAGTTAGCTTTTGTAATTTCTATTTTATGAATTCTACTTTTGAAGGAATTGTTTTCTTCTGTGGATTTTTTCCTATTTGGCCAATTCTATTTTTTAAGGACTTGTTTTCTTCAGTAAATTTTTGTGTTACCCTTTTCTAAGCTGTTGACTCTTTTTTCATAATTCTCCTTCATAATTTCTTTTCCCAATTTATTTTCTACCTCTTACTTTAAGAGCTTTTTTGAACTCTTCTAAGAGGCCTTTTTGTTCTTTAGACTAATTCATATCTCCTCCCACCCCCCCACTGACATTTTACATGTAGGTATTTTGACACTATCCTCTTTTTTCTCCCAGAATTTATTTATTTTTAGTTTTCAACATTCATTTTTGCAAGATTTTGAGTTCCAAATTTTCTCCCCATCTCTCCATATCCCCACCCCAAGATATCAAGCATACTGCTTACTCCTTACCCCAGTCTGCCCTCTTTTTGTCTCCCATCCCCCACTTTACCTCCTTTCCCCCTTACTTTCTTGTAGGACCAGATGGATTTTGAAATACCATTGCCTGTATATCTTATTTCCCAGTTGCATGTAAAAACAATTTTTTAACATTTGTTTTTATAACTTTGAGTTGCACATTCTATCCCTTCTTTTATCCTTACCTACCCCCCTTGAGAAGATAAGCAATTCAACATAGGCTATAAATGTGTAGTTATGCAAAACATTTCCATGGTAGTAATATTTTGAAAGACTAACTATATTTCCCTCCTCCTATCCCACTCATCCATTGATTCTCTTTTCTCCTTTGACCCTGTTCATCTATTAGTCAATTAGTTTATTTTTAAGGTGTTATTTTCTTCAATATTTTGGGGGACTCCTTTAGTAAGCTGTTGACTCATTTCTTCTGATTTTCTTGCATCACTCATTTCTTCTCCCAATTTTTCCTCTACTTCTCTTATTTGATTTTCAATATATTTCTTGAGTTCCTCCATAGCTTGTGACCAATTCATATATTTCTTGGAGACTCTTGTTGCAGGAGTTTTTACTTTGTTATCTTTTTCTGGTTCTATGTTTTCATCTTTTTCATAACCAAAGAAAGATTCTATAGTCTGATTTTTTCCCCTCTGTTGGCTCATTTTCACAGTCAATTTTTTTTTTGAGCTTTTTATCCAGGTAGGACTCTGCTTCAAGAGTTGAGAGAGCTTTGTTCCAAACTTCTGCGGTTTTATGTAGCTGTTGTCAGAGCTTCTTCTAGGCACCTGCCTCAGAACTGTGAGGAGGGCTCCCTTTCTACAGCTGCCACAAGATCTGTCATGTCAGCACTCCTCCTCACCCCAGGACCACCACCCAAGACTACAACCCAGATCCAAGCAGAGCAAAGCAAAAGGATCCTGCCTCAGCACCAGGAAAGATATTTCTGCAATTGCTCTCTGATCAGTCCCTCAATTCCCCCAACATCTGTGGGCCTGGAGCTCTGGAAACAGCTCAGTTGCTGCTGCTGCTGCTACTGCTGCCACCATTGAAGCCATCTCTGCTTCCTCAGGAGCTGGGGCCAGACCATGTTCTTTTCTCACCCAGATCCAATACAGTTTTACCTCTGATCTTTGTCTTTGTCTTTGGCGTTGGCGGATTGAGAAGTCTGGAAACTGCCACAGTTGCCAATGATTCAGTCCCCTGAGGTCTGCTACAGCCCCATCTGTGCCAGCGCTGCCCTTACGGTACTGCATTCCATTCCTAGTCCAGTGCAAAAGACCCCTCCTGTTGGCCTACCAGACTGTCTTCAGCTGGAGATGGGTTTTATTTTGTCATTTTGTGGGTTCTGTAGCTCTAAAATTTGTTTAGAGTCATTTTTACAGGTATTGGAGGTGATTGGGGGATGAGCTCAAGCAAATTCCTGCTTTTATTCCATCGTCTTGGCTCTGCCTGAAACTGTCCTCTTCTTAGTTTGTGTTTTGATCTTTATTGTCACTATAGTAGCACCCTATGGTCAGGGCTCTTTTCTAATTCTCATTCATTTTGTCAGCCTATTCTGTGACTTTTAAAGTTGAGCACCGCTCTTGGAGCACAGAGGACACTATGCCAAGTTTATTATGCTGGGAGCAAGGGGCCTTGTCACTAGCTTTCCTCTGTTGCCTCAGGTGCTTGTGGCTTGCCCACTGTGTTGGGAATGACCTGGCCTACTTGTGCCTGTTGTGCTGGAGTTCCTGGGTTCACAATTTGTTTTCTACACTGAGGTCTCACAACTGTCCTGCTGAGACAGGACCAACGGGTCTCAGTGGCTGATCAGTGCTGCAGTTTTAAGCATCCTGCTGTGTAGAGCTCCTCTTTTACTCAAGTGAGACAAATCTTTCCTGAAGTTCTTCTAAGCTCTCTTAAGCTGGAAAAAAAGTGTTTCACTCAGACTTTTTGTGGGTTCTGTCACTCCAGAATCAGTATGAATGCTTTATTTATTTATCTATTTTTTTTTTTCTGAATGAAACTGGGGAGAACTCAGATAACTTCCTGGCTTCTCTCTGTCATCTTGTTTCTGTCCTCAGTTAATACTTTTCTAATGGAGAATCTTTTTGAATGAACAATTTCTCACTTTTTAAACTTTTGTCTAAATTAAAATGTATGACTTTCTTGTTTTTACTACAATGTGATTTAAATTCAGATCCAATCTCAATCCAATCAAGAAGACTCTAAACTTTACAATTATCGTGTATTCCAAATTATCTCTTCCCTCATGAATTCTCTTAGATTCCCTCTTCCCCCTTATCTCACAACTGAGGACCTTGCAGTTTTACTGCAGAGAGATAGAAAGACAAATAGCCAGCCAGCCAGCCAGCCAGCCAGCCAGATAGATAGATAGATAGATAGATAGATAGATAGATAATGAGAATATTCCATATGATTCTTTTTCTCCTATTCCCTTTATCTCAAAACTCTTTGATATCCTCTCATTCTTTCTCAGATTGTTTCTGAGGTGGCTATATATGTGCACTTGATACTCTCTTCTCCATAAGACTACATCATCAATCATGCCTCCTCCCAAATATTCCATATTTCTTTATCAACTGGTTCATTTTCTGCTGCCTTCAGACATGCCCAAATCTCCAATGCTCTTTAAAAGTTTTCATTAGAACCTATCAATCCCTCAAGATATTACTCTATATCCCTCCTCTCTTTCTCAGCTCAACTTCTTATAAGAATTTTTTGTACTTGCTGAATCCTATCTATTCCTTTCCTTTCACTAGAAAGTCTTTGCAATCTTAGCTTTCTGTTGAATCACTCTACTGAAACTACCTTCTCCAAAGTTCCTAGCCATGTCTTAATTGCCCAATTTTGTGTTTTTTTTTTTTTTTAAGTCCAATCCTTCTGGACCCATGAGCTTTATCAAACACTATTGACCATTCAATCCTCCTGGATATTGTTTCCTTTTTAGGTTTTTATGAGACCTTTTTCTCCTGATTATCCTACTTCCTATCTTAGTATTCCTCAGTCTCCTTTGTTGATTTGTCATCTACATCATGTCTTCTACCTGTGAATGTTTTATGGTTTTTTTTTTAATCTTCTGAGCTCCCTCCCTATTCCCCACCTTATTTCCTTCCTTCCTTCCTTCCTTCCTCCTTTTGTTCCCTCCCTCAAGGTTTCATGATCCTCCCTCTCAAACAACAATATATTTAAAAATTTTATGTATATGTTTATATATATATATATATATATGTATATACATATACATGCATACATATAAAAATCTATATTTTATTTATGTTGTCTAAATATTTTCATACATATTTATCTCCCTCTTTTGAATATGAATGCACCTCAAGTAGGGATAATTTTTTTTGTGCTTACATCTCCAAGTACCTAGCCCAGTACTCAGCACAAAGTAAGTACTTAATAAATACTTATTGATTGAATGTTTCTTTTAGCAGACCTGACCTTTCCTATAAGACTCAGTAAATGGTTCCTTATTAAGTTACATTAGGTTATAGGAAGACTCTCCTAGCCAAATTCAAGGCAGGTAATATTTATCATCTGTTAACTCAGAATAGTTACTTGGTCAAGACTCAGAACTATTGCTATTTTGGTATATACCTAAAAACAAAAAAGTAAATTACCAAATCATAAAATGTAAAATTAATTTTTTTCAAAGAATATTGGCATTTGAAAATTTGAACTAGACTCAGTTTCCCTTAATCTTGGTTTCAGTTGTGTTCTTCTATATATTTCCTGGTATTATCTAGGTCTTTGAAAATTTTATATGTAGGCCTTCTGGTACTATGGATTTATAGAAATATAAACTTGGCAGTGAGTTTACTCTAACAGTACAATTATTCAACTTAATGTGGCAGGCTGTATAAATAAGAAATAGCATCATTTATAAGTTATCCTCTTTATAGGTATACTGGGATCCAGCTTGAATCAACAGTATGGTTTCCTGAAAAGGTATTTCAACCTATTATGAGAGACAATGGTCTCCATTGTTATTCATTGGTCCCACAACATCTAGATATGTATTATGTTGCAGAAACCACATTCTGTATATTTTCAAGCTGGAATATGAAGCAGTGTGGGACCTTAAAATGATTTCATAGAGCATTGGTTGCTTAACTTTAGAAGAAATATTTAGAAGGAGAGGAATATGATACATGTGTTTCAGTCTTAAAAGGCTATCACATGAAGAAGAGGTTAGATATATTCTGTATGGGCTTAGAAACAATGGCTAGAAGTTACAAAGAGGTAGACTTTAAGCTAAGAGGGATTCTCAAAAATGAAATGAGCTATGTAAAGGAGTCTCAGGCCCTAAATCAGGTAATCTGATCCATATTAGCTAGGCATATTCAAGCATAAGCTGCCTGCTCTTGTTTTGTTTGTTTGTTTGTTTGTTTGTTTGTTCTTGTTTTGGTTTTACATAGTTATCGATTTTAAACTCCATTCTAACCAGGTTTATGATTGTAAACATTTACCAACCATCTCTCTAGAAAATAATGAAATGTGTGCACTACAGACTTTTAAATTTAACCTGCATTGTTAACCCTACTTTAAATTTAGACAATTGACAGAAAAATTTATCAAGCCCTGAGATGAAGGGTTTTCTGATTTCCAAGGTCTAAGTGCTTAAAATTGAAATTTAATAATTGGCTTTCCAGAATGAGTTCAAATTGATTCCAGCCTTTTCTTCTTAATTTTATAATCTATAATTCTACTAAAATTAACATTCCCTTCCTAAATGGCATAATACCTAAATTACATCATTAGACATAGGTTTTGCCATTGTAAATACAGTCTACTAAGATGAAATTTAATAGGAGCAAATTAAATTTCTGTTCTCTCTCTCTCTCTCTCTCTCTCTCTCTCTCTCTCACACACACACACACAGACACACACACCCACCCACACACACACACATACCAAACCTTGACACAAAAATGGAGGAGGTACATTAAGAGCCAAGTTGATCAGAAAAAAAAAAATATTGAGATTGTTTTAATGATCTACAAGCTCAAAATGAGTCAATAGCATGATAAAACAACAAAAAGTCTTATTAATCTGAGGTTTCTTTCTGGGACATATAGTTTCCAGGTCTAGGGAGGTCTTGGTCAGAACAAATCTAGATTTTGACATTTAAGCTGGGGTGAGATATTTTAGAAAATGTATAAACTGGAAAACACCTAAAAGAAGATGACTGGAAGAAGAAAAGATCTTAAGTTCATGCCAAATATGGACTGGAGTAAAGTAAAAGCAGCTGTTTATCCTAGAAAAATAGAATATCTAGGGGTTATATTATAAATATTTAAAATTTAAAGGGGCAGAAGAGGGATTTTATTGGTTCTCATGAGGCAGAACTAGGAGTAATTGGGTAGAAGAGAGGGTAAATAATTATATTTCATCTCAATGAAAGGAAGAGCTTACAAATTTGAAAACAACTTAAAAATCCATAAAAGTGCAGTATGACATTTCAGGAGTTATTGACTTTACATTCAGAGAGTTTCCATTGAGAACTAAACCACCTCTTGCCAGACATACTATAGAAGGAATCTTTGTTCAGGCATTGGATGGACAAGAAGAAAGGTTAAAAAAAAAAAAAAAAGAACCTTTGTATTTTTTTCAAAGTTTTCCTTGGGCCAGCCCTGCACTTGAATATGTGATATGTAAGACCTTCTAACATTTACATATGAATAAGAGACATTTTGGAATAGTGAGTATTATTCAGAAAGACTTATGTTAAAATCTAACCTCTCATACTATTTAGCCAAATAACTTAATCTGTTATAACCTAAGGAAATTTTAAAATTAATTCCAAGGTTGTAGACTAGTTAAGATTGTATTAATGGAGTGTTCTCCCAGATATGTTGACCACATAGAAAAATAGTAAGAGCAAAAATATAATTTTTACCACAAATCCAGGAATGCAAAAACAGGTGTAACCAAAGCCAGGTTGATTCTGAATGCATGTTCCATGAATACAGGGATTTGAGCTGCACTCATCAATGTCTTCTTCACAATGAAGTCCGGCCCACCCTAATTAACAAAAGGAAAATATAGATATTGCAAATATGTTAGCTACAAGGAGGCAATAAGGCTACATGAAAATGAATTGACATCAGTCTTAGAGCAAACACACAAAAGGAATTAGAAACTTCATAGGTACAGTGAAATAGTACCTTCTTTTCTCTTCAACTAAAAACCTGAAAACATCCCCCACTCTTTCCACCTTCCTCCCCTTCCCACCCTCAATCTCTGGTAAAAAGGTAGCACTTTTCCTTGGCAAACTAAACCCTCCACATGTATGTTTGATCCCATTCCCTCACACCTTCTTTAGGGTATAGCATTCTCAATTACACCCTCACCCTTGCAAAGTCTTTAAGACCTCTTTATGTACTGGTTCCTACCCTATTGCCTTCAAACATTATCAAGTCCTGTACAACATCAAAAACCTTTTGTTGTACCTGTTTAAGTTATAGTTCTATATCTATTTTTCCTGTCACAGCCAAATTCCTTGAAGAAGCTACTGTAATGGCAAGCAAAGAAGTACTTAACACCTTGTTTCAGCTACTTAATTAACACTTGATTTCAGTTCAAGCTTTTTTGAGCCTTACCCATGATAGTATCAGGTCTTTTTGAGAAGCAGAACTTGTGAATCCCACAACTTGTAAACCCTATAACTTGTGAACTCCTGTTACTGATGCAGAACTGAGAAGAACTGAGAAGATAACCCTTATGGTGGCAGAGTTGAGAAGGAGAAAACATGTGGTATCCAGGCACTCTGTTTGTCTGTTCTGTTTGTCTTGATTTTTTGTTTGTAATATTTTGTACAGAAGCCCAGGACCTTACTGGAAGCCCCAAAAGAGAATTTTCTGGTTGTCTGTTCACAAAAGTCCTGGAGGAGGGTTTTGGAGGTCCTAGGACTTTACTGCTGATCTTGGACATTGTTTATGGGTCTGTGTTGATTTCTATGTTGATGACTTGCACTGACTTTTTGGACCTTATTTGTGGGTCTATGTTGATTTCACAGGCAGATAGTGAACTGATTATGGTTCTAGCAATGTGTATGAATACTATTGTGGCTCTGTTAAGCTTTGTCTTCCCAGAAACAGGAACTGTGAAGGACTTGAGGTGGACTGGACACTGTGAACTTCAGTGTGGAATGGGAACTGGATGAGTAACTGGACAAGGAGATGACAACTCCCTACCTTTGAATCCAGGTGACAGCTGGATAGATTCAGGCAAGGGCTGGAAGAGGAACCATGGAATCTGAGAACCAGCCTCAGGTCAAGATGAAAAGACCTCTTCATGGGTACTTAATGCTAACTGAGAAGATTATGATTTACTGTGACCTAGGGGGTGAAGAACTTTGACCTTTGTACTTTGCTTCTCTTAAGGAGGCCTGCTCCTTAAGGATGATTGAGTTAAGGACTTACTGAATGATATCTTTTGTTTAAAACTATGTGGTCACTGGTGAAAACTATGTGGCCACTTTAGTGATAACATGTTATATCATAACACTGAATGCTGTACTTTGGTTTCTGTCAATGTTTTGCCTTAGTTTATTATTGAATAAATAGAGAGTTCACTATAATATGTAATCAGAACCTTAAATCTGTTCACAGCAGAAGTCCTTTGGAAAGCTGCTAATGCTTGGCTTTACAGCTAGCAACATTGTCTACTCATTGGTAGAGATTTTAGCTCCAATAAAAGTTTAGCATTTGTTCTCCCCCTCCCTTCCTCAGACTCATTGATCTTAAACCTTACTTTCACTCTATGTTGGCAAAAAGGACTTCTCAAATAACTTCCAGTATATATACCTGTAATAATAATGTAATTTCATCTCTTTGTACTGGCAAATCTAACAGGGACTTAGCACCTAGTTTGAAATTAATTAGATCAAGCCTCTGTTAAGAAACAAAAGTTATGAACCCTTTAACAGGAAGTTGCCATGTAACAGGAAGGGGAAGAGCAGGGAGGAGCTAATAAGTATGTAAGGAGAAGCCCTGGCTGGAATTTCAGATCTTCATGGAGCCAGGTTCTAGAGGCTGAGGAAGAAAGGCCCAGGCTGGAGAGAATGAATTTTATTTTGAGGACCTGGATGAAGTGATTTTGATTCTGGGAACCAGTTGAAACTTCTGCTGAGTGTGAGGGCCAACTGGAGTGACAGAAGACTGAGGAAGTATGACTGTGATGCTGGTATTTTGTTGTTTTGTGGCTTTGTTCAGCCTTGACTTCCCAAGGACAGAGACTGTGAAGGATTTAAGGTGGACTGGACACTGAGATTCAGTGTGGAACAGGAACTGCACAGAGAGCTGGACAAGGAACTGGGAGCTGTCTGCCTTTAAACCCAGGTGACAGTTTGGTGAATCCAGGTAGGATCTGGGACCATTGAAGGGGATCAAGGAAATCTGAGAGCCTACCCTTAGTCAAGTTGAAAGAAGACTTTAGTTGGATACTACGTACTGACTGAGAAGATTGTGATTTACTTGTGACCAAGGGGTCGATGGCCTGTGTATTTTCTCATTATTGAATAGTGAATGATGACTGAATAGTGATTGCTTTGTAACTTGGTGTGCTCCATGAGTGGACAACTTTGCCTTTTGTATTTTGTGACCCTTAAGGATGACTGAACGATTGATTTGATTGAATGATTGAATTACTAAGTGATTGATTAACTAAATGATTGTTTTTTTGTTCAAAACTATGTGGACTACTGTGGTGAAAACTATGTGTCCATTTTAGTGATAGGTTGTTGTGAATGCTGTATTTTTATTTTCTGTGATAAGTTGTAACATTGTGAATGCTGTACCTTGATTTTCTGTGAATGTTTTGCTCTGATTTGTTATTGAATAAATAGAGTGTTCACTATACTGTATAATCAGAAACTTGAAAAGCTGTTTTCAGTAGCTTTCTTCTGGAAAGCTGCACATGCTTGGCTTTATAGTATCCTGTAAAGGAGCAGTTTATATAAGTTGTTCTGCACCTAGATTTTAAATGTTCCTCTTTCTAAATTATGTTGAAATATCTTCTATGTTCATTGAAGAAGTCCCATGCCTTGCAACTGTACTATTGAACAGCAGAAAGAACCTTGTGTTTAACAGTCAAAAGAAATGGATAAATTCAATTCTTGTTTGTAATTTCTAGCAGAGTAACTAAAGGGAAATAATTGAACCCCTCCTAAGCCTTAGTTCCCTCACATGTAAAAAGACATAATGCTCCTTACAGATCTATCTGACATTGTAGAAAAAAATATTGAAATTCTTTAGAATTCTGATGGACCTCTAGTCCAGAAGACAGTATAAGACTTTCTCACTGAAGGAGTAGCCAGGAGCTATGTCTGATAAAATGAGAATTACATTAGGGAAGCCAGGTGGACCAAATGCCCATAAAGTTCCTCATTCATGATTGTCATGAAGTGATCTGGACTTTCTTGATCCTATCCCAACATGAAGATCTTTAAGTTCTCTCCTTCCTAAGAGCTGAACCTTTGATAAAAATGTTGGATATGGAGCTAAACCTCCTGTGGAAGAGACTGGGGAAACATCTTTGTGTAGATGTGTTAGGAAACAACGAACCAGGAGTCTAGACTAAGATAGAGGATGAAGAGACTGAACATGGCTTGTTTAATTATTTTTGGAGTTTTTATTGTTATTTTTCTTATGTTGCTGTTGTTTTCTTTTGGTTTTGCTTTTGATGAGAGGGCAATGGAAGGTATATAACATAAATGCATGTACATATACATATGCAGACAAATAAATATACATGCAGACACTAATACATACACTCAATCCTCAACTTTTGCAGGGTGATATTCCTCAAAAATGAGAAGAAAATAAAAAATGTAAATACTAATACATTGAATCTATAAGAAAGGAGGTGTTAGATTTCCAGAACCATTAAAAACTATAACCTTTCACTAGAGGTTACTGAAAATATGCTGTTCGGCATATAATTCTTCATAATAAAACATTCATTCTGATGACATGTACTTTTCCTAAAGTGGTAGCCATGAAACAATCCATAATATGCAGTTGACAAAATAAAATTGTTAACATGCAAAACATTATTTTTTTCTTGCTTAGTAATTCCATAAAATTCTGTGGCCTTTTCCAATGGTTGGGTCCTAGGTCCTTGGATGTGGTCTTTCGACTGAGTCTAAGTTTTACAGAATAAATTCATTTCTCAAAGGGAATTATTCTATGAAATTCAGATTCAGTCAAAGGGCCATACTTGAGGACCAAGGGGGCCACATGTGACCTCGAGGCTGCAGGTTCCCCATACCTCAGCTAATAGTTATCTATCTATCTATCTATCTATCTATCTATCTATCTATCCACACACATACATATATGCATACATGTATGTAAATAGATATGTATATATGTAAATATACATATTTAATTTAGAGAGTCACTACTTTTTAAAACACATGAAATCTACTGTACCATAAATACTATATAGCAAATAAAATTCTTACATTTTTAACCTTAAACTTAGCTTTCACTGACTCAGTTGGTGGTTTGAAAGTATTGTACTTTATACTATTCTGATGAAAACCTCTGTACTTTGTCAGACTTCAGAAAATCAAGGGGATATTGCTGGAATTTCAATCACTGCTATTGCAAGTTTCTGAGACTGTCACATCTTGACATCATCTACAACACTCTGTATTTCATGGCTGGTAGATGGCACTGGAGAAAGTTAAGAACGAACCAGTTTGAAATAATCTGTTCATGATGTCTGCTTCATGCATCTGTAGACATTTGCTATGAAAATTGAAATTTATCCAACACTTTAATTTTCTTACTAAGCTTAGTCACTGATTTTACAGTCTTGGGCTTATAGCTCAAAGCTTTGGGGTTCTAAATGCAACACAAAACTTGTTTTAAAGGCAAACAATGAAAATATGAAAGAATGTACAGGGAGCTCTTAAAAATTGTAGGGTGAACAAGACCAATGAAATGCACAGTAGGATACCAGACACTCCAGAAACTTGTGCACATTGGGACTCACTTTTTTTTTGTCTGCTATGCATAGCCCCAAATATGCATTGTTAATAAGAAAGTAAAAATGAGGTTAGTAATAACATCATTAAAATGCTTGAAGTCCTGAAAATTAAATACATGAATATTGCACCCATGTACAAACACATACACACACTTTTTAAAAGTTTAATAGTATTTTATTTTCTTTCCAGTTACATGTCAAGAAAAATGTTAACATTTATTTTTACAAGATTTGAGTTCCAAATTTTTTTTCCCCTCCTCTCTCCTTTCCCTCCTCTCTTCTGAAGATGGTTGGCAGTTTGATTGAGTTTATACATGTGCTATCAGATAAAAATATATTTTGTTCTTAGTCATACTTGTAAAAGAAAAAAAAACACATCAGAAGAAAAAAACTTGAGAAAGAGCAAAGAAGGCAAAAAAATGCTTCGATCTGCATTCAGAATCCATCAGTTTTTTATCTGGATATGTATAGCAATTTCCTTCATGAGTCTTTTATACTTGTGTTGCTGAAAAGGGCTGAGTTGTAGTTGATCATCACACAATGTTGCTGATATTGTGTATTATGTTTTCAAAGTTCTGCTCATTTCACTTTGAATCTGTTTGTACAATATTTTCCAGGTTTTTTTTTTCTGAAATTTGCCTTTTCATCATTTATTATAGTCCAATAATATTACATATTTATATACCATAGCTTGTCTAGCCATTTTCCAATTGTTGGGCATCCACTCAATTTCTAATATCTTGCCACCAAAAATGTGCTGCTATAACATTTTTTGTATTTATAGGTCCTTTTCCCCTTTTTTATGATCTCTTTGGGATACAGACCTAGTAGTGCTGTTGTTAAATCAAAGAGTATATACAGTTTGGTTGCCTTTTGGGTATGTGATTCTTGGTTTAAATCCTAGCTCCTTTCATTTCCAGAATATCATATTCCAAGGCTTTTGATCCCTAAATGTAGAAGCTGCTAGATCTAGTATAATCCTGATTGTGTTATTACAATATTCAAATTGTTTCTTCTTGGCTTCTTGTAATATTTTCTCCT
>CM053586.1:150187869-150223660 GCA_028646515.1 Pseudochirops corinnae | reverse complement strand
GGTGATCAGTGAATTCTTTCAAGTTCTATTTTGCCTTCTGGTTCTAAAATATCAGGGCAGTTTTCCTTAAGAATTTCGTGAAGGATGATTTCTAGGTTCTTTTTTTGATCATGGCTTTCAGGTAGTCCAACAACTTTTAAATTGTCTCTCCTGGATCTATTTTACAGGTCAGTGGTTTTTCCAATGAAATATTTCACATTGCCTTCTATTTTTTCACTTGTTTGGATCTGTTTAATAGCATCTTGAAGTCTCATAAAGTCATTAGCTTCCATTTGCTCCAAACTATTTCTGAAGGAATTGTTCTCTTCAGTGCTCTTTTGAAATTCTTTTTCCACCTGGCAAATTCAGCTTTTTAAGGCATTCTTCTCGTTAGCTTTTTGGGCCTCTTTTGCCATTTGGATTATTCGGTTTTTTAATGTATTATTTTCTTCAGTCAGGTTGTTGACTCTCTTTTCATGACTTTCTTGCATCATTCTCATTTCTCTTTCCAATTTTCTCTCTACTTCTCTTACATGATTTTCAAAATCCTTCTTGAACTCCTCCATGGCCTGTCTACAGTTTATATTTTTCTTGGAACCTTTTGGTGAAAAAGTTCTGACTGTGTTGTCTTCCTCCCATTCCATGCTTTTATCTTTTTTTGTCCCCAAAAAAGTAATCTAAAGTTGTATGGCTGTGCTTGCTTTGATTCCTTTACGTGCTCATGTTTCCAGTCAACTACTTGACTTTTGAGCTCTTTGCCACAGTAGAACTCTGCTTTCAGAGGGGAGAGCTTTGTCCCAAATTGCTGGGATTTTCCCAGCTGCCAGAGCTATTAGGAGGGTGCCATCTCTATAGACCTGACCAGCTCACTGGTCATACACCTCAGGACCACCTCCCAAAACCATGATCCCAATCCAGGCAGGTTAATGCTGGAGTGCTTAGTCTCTGAATGGTTGCTTGGCTGTGAGCTGTGAAGCAGCTATGTGAGGCAGCAGTAGGGCTACTGCTTTTGCCACTTCTTGCTTCTTGACTCAAATTCTTGTTTGCTATATGATATAAAGATAATTTCCTGGAATCAGTTTCTTCATCTATTAAAAAAGCAGGGTGGGGGGGAGGCTAATAAGGAACTGAGAAAAATCTTTTGCAGTGGATAGAGCACCAAGCCTAAGGTCAGGGAGATCCATGATCAAATATTGTCTCAGATATTTATTAGCTGTGTTACTCTGGGCAAGTCACTTAATCTGTTTGCTTCAGTTTCCTCTTCTCTGAAATGAGAATAATAATATCACCTTCCCCTCTACTGGGTGTTTTGAGGATTAAATGAGGAAGGAAAAAAAAAACTGTGAAAATGTTTAACATAGTCCTTGACACATGGTAAGTACCATATGCTAGATATTTGTTATTATTAATCAGCAAGAGAGTAAACTTTGAAGGTAGAAAGATCTAGCTTCAAGTTCTACTTCTAATACATCTTAGTTTGTGACAGTAAGTTAGGCACTTAACCTTCCTATATATTAGATATTTGCTTTGTTAGGGGTAATACATTGGCACAGAAAGGTTACTCATGAAGTTCTGTATTCCTGTGAAATTGCAGGTCTAGGCAAATTAAAACAAAACACTTATTCAAAGACCCTTTGTATACAAATCACTCTGAAATTTGATGAAATAATAATAGTTAATAATTTTATAAGCCTTAAGACTTACAAAGAAATTATTAAGTACTGTTTTCATTTTATATATGAGGAAATGGAAAATTAGAAATTTTATAAGGTTCTGGAGTTTATTGAGAAAGGATGGGCGTGAGGTGGTTGATATGGTCAGAACTATGCTTTAGAATCGAAGATTGATTTGGCAGTTGTATGAAAGATATGGAAGGGAAATCAAATATCAGGCTATTGTAATGGTCCAAGCATGAATTAATAGGGGCTTGCACCAGGGTGTCAATAATGTCTGATTATCCAAATAAGTGCCCAAGGTAGGATTTGAACTAAGCCATTTCAACATCCCTGGTCCGTATTTCCCTCATGTAGAAAATGTTTGAGTTGGACAAAATCATCTCTAAGGTAATTTCCATCTCTAAATGCATGACCTTATGACCCTATTGTCTCCAGTCTTCCTGACATGACTTATTCATTTAGCTTTGGATGTTGTAGGGAAAAGTTACACCCTTGATCAGCATCAGTTCTTCATCTGCAAGAAGGGGATAAAAACGGCATCTAACTCACAGGATATGTAGTTAGGATTTAATGAGAGAATATATGCAAACCATTTTGTAAAATTGAAAGTATATGATGTGAGCTATTATTGTTAGCAGTAATAGTAGTAATTTTTTCACTGTCTTAGTGATAGGGATGAATTATGAGTCTATGATAAGACAGATTGTTCCAAAAGTCTAATATAATTGAAAGTAGCACTAAGAATTTGGGGACACCCTGTATTCATATAGATTTTTATAGTATATAAAGCACTTTATCTCAGATTAATTAAAAGAGATTAGCAGAATAATCATCATTAATCACATTTTACAAATATGGGAAGTAGGCATAGGAAGTTTGTGACTGCATTAAGGTCATGCAGTGAAAGAACAAGGTCTTCTGATTCCAAGGTTACCATTATTTCTATAATATAAGCTTTCCTCTGTCTAATTAGAGGACTGTTAATGTAAACAGAATTTATAAGTGGTTTAAAAATTTGACATTATTTTTATGTAACTTTTGAATTTTTTAAATATCACAATTAAATATGTATATTTTTAAATATCACACCTAAATATGTATATCACTGATCACCCATTCAGAGCCCCATTTCTTCTGACCTAGCTGTTATAACAGATTTCTAACTGAACCTCAGGACTCCCTAATACATCCTTTACACTGAGGCCTAATGCACTATTCAAAGTACATTTCCTTATTCAGAAAACAAACAAACCAAAAAGCAACACCAAAAAACACTAATGGCCTTCTATTGACTCTCAAATAAATTATAATAACATTTATTATTCCTGACTTTCATTGATCCTCTAATGGTTTCACACTGACTTATTGTTCCTTTTACTTTTCTCCCACCTTACTCCCCTTTCAAGTGAGACAATAGACGTAAAGCTCTTTGTAAACTTCTAAGACCTCTATAAATGTCACTTGATATACTACCTATTTGAGCTACATTTGCATCCAAACAAGTCTTTCTATAGAAAGTGCTTTACCTCTTCTCATCTCAAGCAATTGAAGTAATTTCGTACATTCATGCCCCAATTTCATCTTGTTTAATTATTATAAGAACAATGTTTATAAACTAAAAAGCTATATGGATATGAGCTATTTTTAATAGAGGGCATCTCAAAATTCTTACTGTTGCTTTAAGCTTTAATAGATTTTTTTTGGGACAGCTTGTACTATTATAAAATAATAATTAATTTCTATCATTAAAATTAGGAGTCATCTCCTCCTTGAAAGTTTCCCTGATTTTTCCCAACTGTTGACATTGAGCTTTCCTTTTTCACAGAATCTTGGACTTCTCCCTTGAATTAACCACATAACGTTTGTATTTCCCTATTAAATAATTTTGTCAGTGTGGATCACTTCTACTGCCTGTGCATATTTCAAAACTTTCGTAACCCAGTAGGTGGTATGTTATAGCTTCTGTGGCACAAAAATCTATTGCCTTGCATACAGCTTCTCAGCAAGCTTTTGCTGAACTAGGCTGGTGTTCAGATAATAGTCTACTTCCAGTTTTATACTCAGCCATTGCAACTTGGAAAGATCTGCTATAATTTATTGGGAAACCAGAACTGCCTTCTCTTTGAGGTTCTACAAATTGAGTTTCCTAAGTAAGCACTGGATTTGGAGTCAGGATGTTCTAAATAAGAATTTTGCTTGAGCCACTTATTAGCTATGTAATCTTTCATAAATCTCTGAACATTGAAGGTTCTCAGTTTCCTCATCTCTAAAGTGGGAATGTTGTACAAGGAGACATTTAAGGTCCCTTTCAGCTCTAAATTTGTAATCCTATGACTAAAAAGTCCTCAAAAGGGATTTTCCAGCATTCCTAAACCCTGTCCTGGCTAGAACTGAACAGTTGATACTAAGTCTAATGACAGATGATGTGAATAGAATAAATGAGGTTGGGAAAAGCAAAAAGAGAATGCAATGAAAGAGTAGAAGAAACAAAAGACTTTCTCATTTCCTGCACTTTCACCACAAGTAATCAAATTTAGCTGTTTAACTTAATGAGCATTGATTTAATTGGCTCATATGAAAATGGTTAAAATTGTTAATGACTTTTCTATACCTAGTCTAGTTGCAAATTGATAGGACTACTTTTCTGGTTTTCTCAAGTTAGATATTTTCTGTAGCTTAGAATTAAACATACAACATTTGTATGTATAAACATATACAACATTTCAAACCTCAGTTTATGTGCCATCTCATTCATGTAAACTTCGCTGATTATGTCAGCTGAAACAGGTTATTTCTCTCAATTAATTTTAAAACATTTTGTCTGAAAAACCTCCTTTGCCTCCACCACAAGGATACTTAGCTCTGCAGAAGTTGTATTTTATCCCCACTCCAACTCCTCTCCAGAATTTTGACCAAGGTAGGAACTGTATCACTTTGTGTCTATGTGTATATGTGTGAGTGTTTTTGTATAATCAGTGCCTAGCTCATTCATTTTTCCTTTCATTAAAAATTCAAAAGCATTATTAAATTCTCAATATTTACTAGGTACTCTGTTGGAACTAAGAATAATACAGTGTCATGCACATAGCATGTACTTAATAAATATTTGTTGAATTGAGGGGTGATGAACATTGGGACACAGACGTATAAGACATGATTGAGGAGCTTCCTTGATAATTACCTTGCTGGCATTTGCAATTAAAACTATTCACTAGATCTTCACAGTCTGCACCATGTAGACAAGGTGATGATGAACATTCATTTGTGTTTACTTCACAAAGATTACCAGAAAATCCTTCAAGACACCTAAATCAAGAAAAAAAAAAGTTACATATGAAAATGGTGTACAATGATATAGTACTTTTAAAAAAAAATATGCTTTCCTCACAAGAATCCTATATATTAGAGCCAGCAAAAGTGACTCTATCCCCATTTTTCAGATGTAGAAACTAAAAATCAGGGAGGCTAATTAAAATGCTCAAAGTCAAAGACCTATCAAATTTCAGTACAAGGATTTGAACATGTCTCCTTACTATACTCCCGGTAAGCCTTTCACCTAGTCATGCTGTGTATTACTAGTTTTCATTTTCTCTAGTATATTTTCATGAAAAAAAATTCTAGTTCATATGAAATTATATAATTGTATCATATTATCCCCTGTATTTAAATATTTTGTAATATTGTCAGTGTGGGTTACTCCACCACCTGTGCACTTTGCAAGACTTTTATAATTGAATGAGGACATTTGGTTGACTGTCTTTTTCAAATGGTCCTAAAATAATCTAATATGCATAAAACATGTTCATCTATGGATTTAAGGCTAAAAATGCAACTTATTTGTTGCTTGTTGATTAACTATGAATTTGATATAGTAACTAAGAGTACTTAATCTGCTAAATTTTCCCTTTTATAATCAGTGTTTCATATCATGCAGTTTCTTTTAAATAATTTAACTTTATTCTTAGGTTAAAAACTGTAAATACAAAGAATTTTCTAGATTGACTATAATTAGTGAATGCACTATCAAAAGAGGAATAGCTTGTATAGTGAAAAATAGCTGACAAAAATTTTCTAAATCCATAAGTTTCTAGGTTTTTTCACTGATAGGAGTGATCAGAATACTTTTCTTTTTAAAAAATTATTGAAGAGTCAGCTGGGACTCTAGAGATCAGCTTGTCCATCTATGTTTAAATCTTGGCTTAGCTACTCACTACCTATGTGGTAAGTCACTTAACTTCTGCATGACTTAGTTTCATCATCTGCAAAATGAACAGTTTGGAATAAATGATCTCAAAGATCCTTTTTGCTCCTAAAAACTATGATTCTACTGAGTTAAATACAGAATTTGGTCTATGTCCCATTCTTATAGTACTTCTATAAAATAGAATACTGAACAAATACAAATTCTAGAGGTAATGGGAAATCACACTACGGATAGTTTTAAGGGGGGAAACGAAAGAAGAATTATTAACTATTATTATAAGCTCAATAAAATAACTATTCTCTAATATTTAGTTAATAGTTTAAAGGTTGATATGAGAATAATTTCTGAATTTTTTCTCTTTCTTATCTTCAGTTCTAGATTCAGCTTATTTCTATGGTTGTGCAAGATACATATACAGATAGATTAAATCAATGAACTTCCCATCCCATTACATATCATAGTCTAGACACAAGAACTTCTTCAGATAAACCTAGCTTTTGAGCACCAATATTTTCTCAATGATGCTATATGGCAAATCTTAGGAGAACACAATTTCCAAAGAATCAAAATTGCATATGGTTCAAATAGTAGAAGAGAAACAAATCACTGGCAGAAAAAAAATAACCAGACCTTCATAGAGTGTAAGAAAATGTAAAATATGTAATCCAGAAAATTTAAGGTTAGAATTGAAGGTGGTCTGACCACGCGGTAAAAGCAATTCATTTAAAGATAAAATGAGTCTTAAAAGTCAATGAATCTAACTCTTCATTTTAGAAACAAAGAAACTGAGGTACAGAGAAGTTAAGAAATTTGCTCAGGCTCACAATAAATATAAAAGCTCATAGGATCATAAATTTAACCCTGGAAGTTACCTTAGAGTTCATTTAGTCCAAGTCCCTTATTTCACCCAGGAAGAACCAAGATCAAGAAATGTTTAGTTATTTGTTCAAGGTCATACTTGCCAACTTGCCTCTTGGACCACCTAAATGCTAAACTGTTAAAAGTCTTCAGACATTTGGTGCTCACTTTGGCAGCACATATACTAAAATTGGAATGAAACAGAGGACATTAGCATGGCCCCTGCACAAGGATAACAAACAAATTCATGAAGCGTTCCATATTTTTAGACCCGGGCTGACTTCGCAGAAAGAACTGTTTCAAAGCTAGAAAAGACCATTGATGACCTGGAAGAAAAACTTCTCCAGGCAAGGAGAGAATGTGGGCTTACATCAGACACTGTGTCAGACATTAAATGAACTTAACTATATATGAATCAAAAAAGAAGAATTTTGTTTGCCAGAAACTCAAAACTCCATGTTGTCCTTTTCCCTTGTGAGAAGTTTCTTCTATTATTACATCTTTTCCTTACTGGAAATGTCAATCAAATTATGAATACCTGACCAATATTTGTTATCAGAGAGGATTTGGGCATTAGTTCCTCTTTTCAAACAGCACACTAAAGTTTCTAGTTGAATTTTATCCTTAAATTGCATTTTTTTTATCCTTAAATTGTATTTTTTTTCCCTTAGGCAGTCAGTGTATTTAACTTAGGCCAGAATCTCCAAGACTGAGGGCATTCTGTTACACTCTAGGCAATAGCAGGGAAGTAGCTGAGCTACTGGATCATGCCTGGGTTGATTTAAGAACACAAGCATTCCAAGTCACCCTGAGCCTTTTTACAGAAGGGCAGGGACCATCTCATAAAGTGGGTGAGGACATTGCATCCATGGTGAAAAGGTTGTTTTAGGAAGTCATAAATCGCAAAGAATGGCCTAATTATTGTGGCCATGTAGATTTTTTTCTGGATGAATACTTGAGGTTCCTTTTTTGTACTGGTCTAAATAGATGGCTTCTATAAAAACCCAAATGTAGCCTACAATTGATGTTACTTTCATGGTCTGCTTAGCCTTTTTTTTCCCTTTAAAAGAGTTCTCATTTTAGGATTTTAGGTGAGATTAGCCTATATTTGGACCAACATAATATTTTACCAACTTCTCTCATTTAGGAGTTGACTTCTGCAAAGCCACTGAAAGTTTCATTCTAAATAAGGAGCTATGTTTGTTCTGTTCCCTGATTTCTGTAGGGCTGAGCATTAGTAACAAAGTCATCCAGCAATTCAGTGGAATTTCATATGGCAGCCTATCTCTCCAATGGTTGTAGCATGGTAGTGCTTCCCATCATTGAATTCCAACCCTTTTCTGTGCCACTTTCTGCGTCCATGAATCTGTTAGTTAGAAAGACAAGGCTGAAGGTGCCTCACTGTCACCAAAGGAAAGATGAAATTCAAATTGTCTTAATTTTATTTTTGACTGGCATAGCATAGCAAATGGAAGATTTGGCGATTTTGATCCTTATTTTTGGGACCAATTTAAAAAAGACCCAAAACCCCCTGATTTAACTGGATTCAGAGAATCAAATAGACAGTGCCTATTTGTTGTTGCTAAATGGTTTCCTTCTATACAGCTCAGTGCTAAAACATTCCTTATTCCACAGCAATGTGGAACAGATATGAAGAGTTAAGTTTACAGTAGTTATTCAAAATTACCCTGCTTCTAGCATATAATCCCAGTCCTAATTCCTATTTATTAACATCACACTACCCAGAACCATACTAGGAAATGTGAAGCTGAATGAAACCAGTGCTTCTCATTTAGATCTTTACCAAATGTGTCATATGTAATAATATCACCTTTTTCTAGCCTTTGGTCAAATAAATTTTTATATAAACTAAAAAAAAGTCTTCCAACATTCTCATGATTGACATAAGAAAACAGAGCCAAATTCTTGGCCAGAGAGGCAAGGTGTTAGGGTCCTTGAAGTATATTTTCAAGGTGTCTTCCCCACATCTTTCTGGGAATTGCAAACCTTATTTTATGTTCAAAGTATGTAATAAATTATGCAGTTAATGTTAATCCTCAGTTTACCTAAATTTTCAAAGATGAATAAATTTATTTTTACTGAACTGTGTGAGGTATAGATGTTTTAAATGCATACAAAACTGTTATTTTCCAGTTTATTACCTTGTGTCCCACAAAAATGCAATGCATAAAACTTTCTATGACCTTCAAGATATAGGATAACTGACCTATTTATAATTCTAATAGATTTATATTTCATGTATACTTATCCACTTAATAGAATAAAAAGAAACATTTTAATTTTAAGTTTAATGCATTAGAATAGTCTATCTAATTAAAAACTTGGGCTATTTTTCAAAAAGAAATTATGAGATACTTTAAAAAGAGATCTAAGTACACAATTCAAGTATTTCTTAAATTATCCAAGTGAGATGGAAAGTCAACCTGAGAAAGCAGATAAAACTGTAAAGAAAGACCCTCACACAATACTTTTTGACTTTAGCAATAATTTAATTTAAAAGGTACTTTTCCACACAAAGTTAATTGGATGCAGAAAAGTTTATCATTTGACTTTAATGTATATACTTTCTTGATATAATGGAGTTAGAATCCATAGTCTTCAATTTTATGGGGCTTTGATGCCATAATTGTATGCGAATGTGGTTTGATAATTGCCAAGGTGGGAATAGCATCACAAAGTGATTCTGTTCAATTGTGAAATAGCTGGCATTAAATACATTAGCTCTAAGTGCTTACAAGACAAACAGAATGCAACTTTATTAGAAGCTTTGTTCAAGCCAATCTCTTTCAAGTTAGAATTACATAGAAAAGTTAACAAAAAGTATGTAAACACATCATTTCATAAAGAAATTCAGTATCATCAGCAGAAAGATGACAAGCAGGTTATAATTTTGTTTAGGCCATGATCAATCCACAAAAGACAGTATATGAAATGACTCTCAGTCCTAAGCAGTCCCCTTATGCATTAACAAAAGAGTTATGGGAAAGAGGACAGAAGGTTAAAGGACTCACAGAATTGTTAGATCAAGAAAAATTGTGATTATAATTCTTAATCACTTTAACACATATATTTAATCCTATTGGAAACTGTGAGAGTTGCTATGAGATGTAAGATGCAGACTTCAAGAACACAGGTGAACAACCTGTCCAGCATAGATGGTAAGGACAGATGAGAACTTTGTAAGGACTTCACATCAGGAGAAAGGACTATAAGAGCTATTGGTATTGAAGGAGTGAAGAGTTTTGACCTCATTTGATTACTATAAGTACTATCTGTGTATTCAATATGTATAACTACTCTTCCTATATTACTGCAAGAGGAAGCCTCAATTTTATGGAGGGAATATTTTATAATTTCTGGGTTTTACTATGCCATCTTAGCTGAATGCCTTTGATAAGGGCTATTTTTTTCTTCTCCCTGGGAAGCATATGGGTGGCAGCTCATAAGCTATACTTTTAAAAGTACAGTCCCACAGACTTCCTTTAGGACCTGAGGCAGCATCCACTCCCTTGGGAGCCAATGAGAGGTCAAGCAAATTGGGTAAATAATAATTGTGATGACGATAATGATGTTGATGATAATTAGCACTGATATATTGCTTTAAGGTTAACAAAATGCTTTACCCACATATTATTTAATTTGATTCTCACATTAAATTTAAGGTAGGTAATATTTAAATTTTCTAGATGAGAATACTGAGGCAGATACAGTTTAAATAACTTGCTCAGGGTCATACAACAAATAAATATCTGAGGTGCTATTCAAATGAGTTTTCCTGACTCTAGGTTTAAAACTTTATCTACTGTGTCACCTAGCTACCACCTCTGATATATCCCAGAACTCATGCTTTATCTCTTTTGGGGGGCTCTATATTTCTTTGGGACTTTGATGATTTTGTCAGATAATTTTCAAATCAGTTTGATCGTACTGGAAGGAAAAACTGAACCTCCATTTTTATTATCCTATGTGTTTCAGAAGCCCATTAAGGATAGTTTGGTTGTCATGCACATTTTAGGAACCAAGAAGACATTTTTAGTTCAGATGATTATAAGGCTCAGATTAAATAAGTTATGGAAAGCTCTGTGCAAACTTAAAAGTGCTATATGAATGAGAGAAATCAATGTCATTACTATTTCTGAATAATGTCCTTTCCAACACGACTACATCACTTTAAAAAAAATACCAATTTCCTGGCACAGTAGACTGCTAGTAGATAAAACATATAAATAACCATTAAATATCACATTTTTGACCAAAGTCTGAATTAATCAAATAAACTGCTTGCTTTACTTTAAAAATGCCTTTTTCTGTGTCAGCAACTCCAGAGACCAGATAAGGCTGAAAGAGGGATTTCCCCTTATCTTGGGACATACTCTTTGTGGGAAGAGCCAAATGGACCCGATAGCATCTTTGTTCTCTGAGTTAACTCAGAGAATATCTCTTACCCCAGGCAGGGCTAACTTGGGAATGTTCTTTCTTCTAAGAATAAGACTCTGAATCTAAGATAATATCTTTAACAATGGAACCTTTTCTTATCTAAATATTTTGTGGCGCATATATTATGTTTTAGTATGTTAATGATAAAGAAAACACAGATGTTCTAGGTTGACACCTCATCAATTCCTTGTAATCATAAATTTTACCCTGAATTGGGCTGGCTCTAAAATGTACTTAAACCTTTTCATTCTCTTGTTCATTGGTTAGAAATTAACTTCTAACTCCTTGTAAAAGTTTGCTAGTCTTAAGGGAATAAATGTCGTAACTGTGTATCACCTCGCATGTTGTCCCCTTTAAACAAAATCCATAAAGGTTAACAATATTAATGAATTAGACTGAATTGATCCCATTCCTTCTCATCTTCAGCAGGATTTTGTGCCTCCTTTTACTTATTTAATTTCTACATTTCCTTTGGTTCCTCCCTGGTCCTTGAAAATGCTTATATTCCCCTTTCCTTAAACACAGACACATACACATGAAAAACAAAAACCATGACAAAAAACACTTTCTTCTATCCCTGCTAACTCCTCCAATTGCTGGCCTATATCTCTTCTTCTGGTGAACTACAGGTATAAATTAAAGCTTTGATTTCTATTCTTTAGTTATTTTCATGAATAACTGAATTTTTAAAAATTAACTCAGTTGATGAATGATACATTTGTGAAAGAGTGAAGGAAGCTACTGTTTAGGGCTATCTATTTCAGAAAGAATAATGAATATATTATACAGTTCAAATAGTTTCATTTAATTTTCATCATCATCATCATCATCAATGCTAACTTGGTGAAACTTTGGATTATAACTTTGCGTTGGCATGCTTTATCTCACATAATGATTGTAATCAAGAAATAACATGTTAATTTGATTCTCCTGCTTGAAATACAAGCAAAGGGTAATTTATAAATTTGCTATTCTTTTTTCTTTGCTGCCAATAGCAACCTGTATTCTCTTAGATGCAGTAAAAACTCCCTTGAAATTATGTCAAGAAAAAGACAAATAAAACTTAACAGAAAATGCTGCTTTTGTTTCTGAAAAGGAGCAACATGTTCATAACATGAGGAACATTTTATAAATCTTTAAATGTTTGGAGCATACCTCCCTTTTACTCAAAAGAACTCTCAGAGTGAAAGTTAGATGGGCAGGACACATTCTAATGTTTGTGATCTGCAGTAACAGAGTAATAAAAGATAATGACAGAGCAGAGTAATGTGACAACATAATAGATAACATGAAAGTACAAACTCTTTCTTTTGGCATTCCATGATCTTCATGAACATGCTTCAATCTATAGTTTATATCTTCTTTCATACTATTTCATAAACATAATGGAACATAATTGTTTCATGCATGTTTTCAGGTAACTAGAGATCCCCTAAAGACATATGAACTCTTTGTGATATTTCCAACTAAATGTTATTGACTCAAATGAAATCATATACTGTCCTTTAACATTTTATCCTGTGGTACTGTGGTCAGAGGTCTAGTTTTATAGTCATAGAATGAGGATTCAAACTCGTACCTCTACTCCTTATCATCACTATGATCTTGGACAACTTTCATTCACCCAAGGCCTCACTTTCTTCACCTGTAAAATGAGTTTAACTAGGTGGACTCTGAGGTCCTTTCCAATTTTAGTTCTCTGATCTGACGGAAACCAACCAATGTATTATGTACAATCCAAGTTAACACAAAAATTATAAAGTACTTCTAGACACCATGGTAAAGTAGATAAAGGGTCAGCCTTGGAATAAGACAGAACTTGGTCAAGGTAGTGTCTTTGAGACAAATCATAAATGAATATTTTATATACACACACACATATAAATTATGCATATATAAACATTTTACTATATAATAAACAGGAAGCTGTATATAATAAAAGTTTGTAAATTCATAAGCAATCACTTTTTTTCCCATGTTCTACAGCATATTTTAAAAAAAATATTCACTTTTAGTTTACAACATTCAGTTCTACAATCCCTTGAGTTCGAAATTTTTCTACCCCTTCTCTTCCTAAACCCCCTCCCATGGTGGCATGCAATCCAATACAGGTTCTACATGTACCTTCACACTAAAAATTAGTCAGGTTGTAAAGAAGAATTATAACCAAAGGAATGAACAATAAGGAAGAAGAAACAAAACAAAACAAAAGAGAGAGACAGAGCAAGTAGTTTACTTCAATCTGCATTCAGACACTGTAATTCTTTCTTTGGGTGTGGTTAGCCTTTTCCATCATGAGTCTTTCAGAGTTGTCTTATAACTTTCAATTGCTGAGAAGAGCCCAGTCTAACAATGTTATCACAGAAATGCTGTGTCTGTAATTGTGTGCAATGTTCTCCTGGTTCTCCTCTCTTCACTAAGCATTAGTTTATATAAGTCTCTCTGGGTTATTATGAAGTCTGCATGCTCCTTATTTGATATAGCACAATAGTATTCCATTACATTCATGTACTACAACCTATTTAACCATTCCCCAATTGAAGGGCATCCCCTTGATTTCCAATTCTTTTCCACCACAAAAAGAGCTGATATAAATATTTTTTGTACATACAATTCCTCCTCTCACTTGTGTGATCTCTTTGTGAGACAGCCCTAGAAGTGGCATTGCTGGGTGAAAGGGGATGCACATTTATGTAGATCTTTAGCCATTCTACTATATATCCTTAAATACTATTTAATCCATGGAAGATGACAAGATGAAATGAGATCATGTAGAGTCAAAAGAGAAGAAGCCTCAGGAGAGAGCCTTAGAGACAAGCAAGGTTAGTGGGTATGATATAGCTGAAGTACCAGCAAAGGAATCTGAAAATAAATGATGAGATGGATGAATAGATAGATGCATAGAAAGAAAAATAGAAAAGGTGAACATTTATTAAGCATCTACTATGTGCCAAGCACTGTGCCAAGTTCAGGGGATACAATTCTAAGTGAGCAAGACAGTCCCTTCAAGGAACTTACATTCTAATGGAGGTGGTATAAAACCTCCTAAACATAAAGGAGAGTTAAAAACAAGGAGAGGGTTGGGGGTGGGGTGGTGTATAATCTAGTCAGTAGTGAAAAAGAACATGCCTGGGACCTCTGCTGAAATATTGGTCTACATAGGTAGTAACCAATTAGGAGAGTTTGAATTCAAGAAGGAGTAGGATAATCAGAAGAGAACAAACTAGAAAGTGATAAGTATCCTGGAGGAAAAGATGATCAACGCTATATATGCTCCAGAGAATTCAAAAATGATCAGATTTGAGCAATGACCAATAACTGTGGCATTTATGACATCATTGGTTTCTTTTGAGAAGGTAATTTCAGTTGAAGTTAAAAATAGTTGAATCCTCAAACAGCACTCCATCTTTGTTTCTATGCATTAGGGGATCTGGCCACCCTCCAAGTCTGTAATACACTCTATTCTCATCTCATCCTCATATAATCCTTATTTCCTTGAAGAAAAAACTCAAGAATCACCTTCTCTACAATGCCTTTCCTGATCCTCTCAACTGTTAATGACCTCTCTCACTAACTATACAGTATTTATTTTGCATTTATGCCATAACTTTTCTGTATATAGTTTGTTATCTCCCCAGATAGAATTTAAACTTTTTGAAAGCTGAATGTATTTCATTTTTGTCTCTGTAGAACTAAGTTGGGCACATAGGAGGCCTAAAGTCAAGAAACTCATCTTACTGAGTTTGAATCTTGCCTCAGATACTTATTAGCTGTGTCATACTGGACAAGTCAGTATCACTGCCAAGAATACTCCAAATGGAATCACAAAGAGTCAGACATAACTGAAACAAATGAACAACAACAAAAGATATAATATTAATTGCTAAATAAATATGCATTGATTGTTTTATTCTGTCTTCCTCCCAAATCAACTTTTTTTTGTTTCTCTCTCTTTTTTTTTTTTTTTTTTTTTTTGCTTTCTAGTTTTTGAGCTGTTAGAGGACTGGCAATATTAAGTTTCTTTTGTACTCCATAAGAGGTGACCTTTAGGCATATTTTAATGAGCTTAGTAAATATATGTTGACTGATTGGCTTTTAAATAATTGAGTATTTTACATGATCTCAGTCACATAGTTAAATGTTAGCAGATTCTTAGGTCAAGTGGCATAAGGTATAATCTCAATGACTTTAATAAATATTGAAAATAGATACATATGAAACAACGGATGAATTATGCCTATAAAAAGATCATTTTAACAGAACATTTTTATTATTATACTAATCATCTTGTACAATTTCATTACCACTAATGGGAATTATACATGCATATAGAGAAGAGAATGTTCTCAGAAAGCAATGATTGCACCATAAATCTAAGTTTCTGGATAACAAGTTAGAAGTTAGAATAAAATGTCTAAAAGAGAGTTGGAATTACTTATGAACAGGCTGAATGATTAGAAGAAAAAGAAAGAAAATGGCCTTCCTACAATTTTCCCCCTATTTTGAACTTTAAAAATAAATATGAATATCCTTTCTGCATTTTTTTGCTAGAAATAACTTTGAAAATACAATTATTTTGTGACACTAAAAATTGATTATATAGATACATATATATAAGCAATCACTTTTTTCCCCATGTTCTACAGCATATTCTTTTTTTTCTTTTAAATTTATTCACTTTTAGTTTACAGCATTTAGTTCCACAATCCCTTGAGTTCCAAATTTTCTACCCCTTCCTCTACTATCCCCCGCTCCAACGGTGGCATGCAATCCAATATAAGTTCTACATATAGAACCATCCAAAAACAGTAGCTGTGTGACTCTGGACAAGTCACTTAAATTCTGTTGGTCTTAGTTTCCTTGACTGAAAAATGGGGATAATAATAGAACCTACTTACCATGGTTGTTGTGAATGAGATAATATTTGTAAAGTGCTTAGGTCAGCATCTAGTATGTAGTAGGTAGTATATAAATATTTATCATTATTTTTTATTAAGCATAAATAATCTCATTCAATAAAAAAAAATATTTATGATGTATCTACTGTGGGCCAGACATTGTGCTAGGCTGCTGGAGATAAAAATTATATGTCTATAAAACATATGCATATACATATGACATGCATGTATTACAGAATGAATATCATGTGAATAGAAATAAATTGAAGGTATTTAAATATAAGATTGTAGGAGGTGATTGGGGAATCAGGAAAGGTTTTACTTAGAAAGTGTTGCTTGAGTTGCATCTTGAAGAAAGAGAAGGTGCTGGGGTGCTGGGGTGCCTTTGTCTGTAATATTCAGTGTAACTTTAATTTGTAAATTTTCATTTGTGTTTGGGTACCTATGTTTGTAAAAACCTGTGTAATTAAGTTGTAATATCACATTTCCCCCAGCCATAAAGCATTAACTCTGTCTCTTCCATGAGCAAGCACTCTGCCTAGCTCCAATTATCCCTGCTTGGTATAATAACAAGCTACACCTATGAATCCTTCACTAAACCATTTTATAAAACAAACACTTTAGTTTAGAGAAATGTATACCTCCTTTGTTCTAGTGGCCAGCTGCAACCTATGAATCCTTCAATGCACTATCAGTAAGATAACTCCTCTCAATTAAGCACATCTTGGATCTCCAATTAGCCCAGCTTCCCAACATCTGTCTTGCCAAACAGGACATTGATGGGTAACAGACTGGACATTTCTCAGTCAGCCCTGACCAAAAATTGACCTAGTGACATTTTAAGGCAAAAACCACACCTCCTGGTAGCCTCACCGTGGGCTTTCTCCCAGTGAATTATGGGCAATACACCTGTGCAGTTGATAGAAAAAGTGCATATCCCTTTAAGCACTGATCACTCCTTAACTCCTCCCTAATCCCACCCTTACTCATCTAGTTAGCATAATTGATACCTGATTTATGATTTTATTACTATATAATCTGTATCTCAAACTCCTGCCTTTCGTAGGCTTCCTCTGACACCACCCCTATTCCTGCCTGCTGAAAAGCATAATAAACTTTTGCAATCCTCACTGCCAAGATTGCTTGAGTCCTGGGAATTCTTTCAGACAAAAAGAACCCTTCAAGAATTTCTTAGAAATCCCTGAAACCATTCACCCTTATCAAAGGAACCTAAGAGACAGAGTGAGATGATCAATGGAAAAACATGGAAATAGGAGATGGAGTGTTGTATATGAAGAGCAAAGGCCAGTTTGGCAAGACTATATGGTGGAATAAGTGGAGGAGCATACAGTGAAGCTGGGAATAGTAAATATTTAAGTGACTTTGGGGTATGGAATATTATGAGAGGGTAGTGGAGAGAGAGTAAAGTTAATAATCATTGGCACATAAAAATGACCATGTAGTAGTAAATCATACACAAATAATTTGTTAGATATGAAATTACCAAGTATAAAATGAAATGTCATACATGAGGGTTAAGGTCAATTATATCTGGGAATGGAACAAAGACTTCATGGAGGGGACAGGATTAGGGTTGGGCAACAGAGGCTACACAGTAAGGAGAAATAAGACATTCTATGCACATTGAAGCAGAAGCATGGAAGGAAGCAAGAACCACAAGAGAACTTTAAATGATTTTTTTCTCTTCCTTTTCCACTAGCTGGACTGCTTGGTTTTAACTTTACCATCATTACTCCATACCCTCTACTCATGCCGCCCTACTCCCCACCTCTTCTGCCCCCATTTAAAAACAACAAACAACTCATCAGCAGGAGACTCAGTGTGAGGAAGATTTCATCAGCTTTGATAGTCACATATCATTAGGACTCTCAGGTGCTTCTATCCCTTTGATCTGAAGAGTAAAAACTCCTCCCAATGACCGTTTTAAAAAATTGGTTCAGAAGCCCAGCCTACTCTTACCTTCCAACTGACTGTATTGTTTGGTTTTGACTCTGTCATCATTATTCTCCTGCATTGATACCCTCTCCATCCTCCCCACACCATGCTTTTCAGTTTCCTTTTTCTGTGTTGTCTTCTTCCATTGGGTTATAAGCTCTCTGAAATAAAGAACTGTCCTTTTTTCTTATTTGTATCCCTAGTACTTTGATCAATGGTTGGAAAACAGTAGGTGCTTAATGTATTATATTTTATTGCATTGTATTACAGTGTAAGTGCAAGAACTGTTACTTTCACTAAGAGTAGAGTTTTGTGAAGCAGCATGATAAGTTTGTAAAGATAGTGTGGAGCCTGTTTTTAAAATATCTTGAATGCCATGCAAAGGAATTTGGACTCTATTTAGTAAGCAATTGAGTAAAAGCACTATAAAACTCAAGTAGTGTTTGGAACAGATGAGTGGCATCACCTAATATATAAGGAATATTAGTTTAGCAGCAGTGTAAAGGAAGGTTAGAGTGCCAAAGAATGAAGACAAGAAGTCTCACAATTATAATACCCCTTGTTCTTGGGAACGAATGCTTATACTTTGGTGATATCAATGGGAGTATAAAGGGAAAGAATCAATGATGATATTCAGGAGGCTGAAGTAATGGAGGAACTGAAAGTACTCATGGTTTAAAAAGGTTATAATTTAAAAAATTCTGAACCTAACAAACACTGAAAGAAAAAAATGAATTTCCAAATACTCAGTGGAACAGATAAAAGATGAGTTTCCTCAACTTTATAAAATCCCAAAGGGCTGTTATGAGGATCAAATTAGATAATAATTCTAAAGTGCCAGGCACACAATAGAGATGATATAAATTCTAGCTGTTACTCTTTTTTATTATTATATGAATTTCTATTACATGCAGGTTACTTTTTTAAAATATGTATTAAATTTGCTTTTACTTTCAAAGCTCATTTGTGCTGCTTTCTAAACTCTCTTCTGTTCTTTTATGTGCACAGTCATCTTAATCTTCTATGTGAAGCATCTTCTGGTGTGTGTGTGTGGTTTGGGGAGGATGTAGATAGGTTGAGGATTTGAAAAGAAAAGAATAACCATGGTATAGAATGAGTCACTAAGAGAAAAAAAAATCTTTAAGAAATGTGAGGTTTAAAAAGCATTCTTAAACACCAAAACATTTGAAGGAATTTACATTTATATGACTGATGATAGGAATTACTTTGCAGTTGGTATATTTTGGATTACCTATTTTTTCTAATACTCCTTTGATGACAGACTGATTTCACAGACTTTCAAACAATTTGTCACTCAAAAATATCTAACCAAAAGTTGCTAGATTTTCTGTTCATGTAGTACAGATTAAATTCACAGAGATTGATCAAATTTTTTGTCTGAATGTTTTAATATTATTCCAATATAACCCTAAAATTCCTATATATTTGCATAAATCTCTTAAAATAGGCATTCTTCTTATATTTCACTTTAAAATCAGTGAGGCAAGTCTTTGTCAGAGATAACCTATTAATTCAGTTATGAAAACTCAATCTACTTAGCATGCTAACTAATTTTTTAGGAGAAAAGGAGAATAATGGAAAAGAGGTTAAAAAAATAATTAACTGGAAACCAACTAATCTGAACCCTAAATGAACCAGATTATCCCCTCCTCCCTTGCATTTTTCCTTCATAAGAAGCATCCAAAATATAAGGATACAGTTCATAGCTATGATTTTCTGAAAATAAAAGTAAATTCCCAGAAATATCCTGAGGTCAGCATGATTAAGTCTAGTCTTTATACACCATAAAACCATCAGTGTTGTTCAGAAAGTTTAAATCACAATTACTGCAACCATTTTTTGACATTTGTTAAACAACAAGGGTTGAAGCAAACAAACAGGGATTTTCATCACTCATTACAAAGGAAATCCAATTCTTTATAGAACCTTAAAGTTGAAAGAGAACTTAAAATACATTTAGTGAAACCAGAAATCACAATAGAGAAACTTCTTTGCCTCATCTCTGAAGAGTAATCATATATCCGGGGAATTTTAAAAAACATTCAGGTCAGTACTGCATATGAAAACACAGCCCCAGTTTCATGGAAAAAGAGCCTTAATTCTTAAAATTATAAGATGAGATATGTTGGAGCCAGATGAAACTGGATGGCAAGATCTGACTGTCAAATTTCCCTTTTATCACTTTGCACCTTGTTAATCACTTGACAAATTCCACAAATCAGTGTTTGATTTATTGTTTTGTTGATTGTAAATATATAAGAAAATAATGGAGAAAATATTAGTAATGAAGATTAAACTCAAAAGGCATCCTGCACACATTTTTGTTTTCAGTGAACTAGTTGTTAAACATTCACCAACAAGGTTCTGCCTATAAGACATTTTGTCAAGGGTCTGTGATTTTGTTAATGTTGAAACTGCTTTTATGGTAATTTCCTTAAACACTTCAGATTACAACTTTCTTAGACAATAAGCTTTAATTGTTAGGAAATGATTTTATAGATTGGTTGAAACCTGAATTCCACTAATTAATTATCACTTAGTTGCAGGTCTCTCTAATCCCTTGTTGACATAACAGGTATTGAAATATCTGAAGATAATTATCATATACCCTGAAGAATTCTATTCTTCAGAATGAAATCATGTCACTAGATGTGTAGTATGGAGTAAATCATGACCTCTCTACACCTCAATTTCTTCAACAGAATAATGAAGGTTTACTAAGAGTGGTATCAAATCAAATAGGAAGGGATTACTTGGAGTTGAATATTGACTCAGAAAAATCACAAATTAACATTTTCTATGGTTCATTGTATTTTTATTTATTTTGTTAAATGTTTCTCAATTATATTTCAATTTGGCCTACAAAGTTTTGTGGGTTCCCTACTACCAGTAGGTGTGAGTTTGACACCTCTGAAATAAACAATCCTTAAATACAATTCTACAAAGAGTTTTTTCAACTTTCATTATCCACCATTCTGTCCCCATCTAGTTTATTATTTAAAGAGTATATCTTCTTCAGGTATTTGGTTAATCAAGATTTAAATTTTGTGGCATGGAAAAACAGAATGAGAACTATTTTCTAATAAAGCATTCAAACTTCTTGTTAAGCTGTATATTTTATTTCTAGGCATCAGAAACAGAACTATGGTAATCTACTACAGGTTGTGAGGGATAATTTAAAGTGAAGTGTGCCCTTTCTGAAAAATGAAATCTAGAATGGCTTCCCTATTCTCTAGGCCTGTTTAGAAGTCACCTGACCTTCCAGCAATCTGGGGCTTAGAGCAATGGAGACCCTCCCCCAGTGCCAACTCAGCAGAAGATATGCCAAATAAGGTTAAGACTGCTTTCATTGGACACCCACATGTTTCTGGGTCTTTTGTCTCCTGCCATTACTTGTGGGCCAGCCTCCATACCAATAAGAGTGAAGACCAGTTTGGGGGGGCTGGGTTTCTTCATTAGAAGATTATATAAACATGGACTGGCTTCTACCTGTTTCTCTCTCCCTGCCACCATGTAGGCGACAAAGGCAGAATCCTTTCTCGTGAGAAAGAATAAAGACCTTTTCTGACCTTAGATTCAGACTCTGAACTCTTTCATCTCCCACAAGGTCATTTAGGTAGGAAGAATATTAACATGTCCTATATAGAAATATTATTAATACATGCCACATCTATTATGATAAATGAATATCTTTGTTAGAACTATTCATTCAGCTTTTCCTTTGTATTTTGAGGTACAAGACTATATACAGGCATGTAGACATTTGAATTTAAGATTAACGTAATTTATTTGTCTTTGGAGATTTTCAAGAGAATGAAAACAGTAAATAAATACTATATTTGCTGTATTCTGAATGAGAATACAAGAAAAAAGATCAAAGATGGAACCAAGGCCTGGCTATCCTCTAAATCTTATAATAGACTTATGGGAGTTAAATATGCCTATCTTACCTTTCCAGTACTCACTCTGCTAGAAGTAATAAATACGGATTTAAAAGAAAGGGTGAGTCATTTCCCTGGTACTGGTTATTGTTGAGATTAATTCTCCGATGGAGCTGTTTATCAGTTCTATACTACATTGAACTATACCACATTTCAATGTTCCATTTAACAAAGGAGGTCTAAAAACACAGGTCTAATTCAAATTTACCAAGTTACTAATGCATCTGGGCTGTGTTATAACTTCTGCTATGTGTAACTACCCTGACTTTTGTAATTCTCCATGAAAGGGATTGAAGTGAATGAAGATGCTGACTAGCAACTCACCAGGTCAAATCTGCTCATAATTAATGTATTAGTGCATGAATGTAACTTTAAGAAATGCCTTTGAGATTGTTTATATTCACACAATTTATTCCTCTTAAGATTTTCTATGGCTTCAATTAGACTTATTAAATTGCTGATTAACTGTTCTGACCTCTACCCATCTACCAAACTTAACATTACCTGAGGATCATTCTTTCCAATTTGCAATTTTGTAATTAGCAATGTAAGTGGAGAAAAAGCATCCAAGTTCCACTTAGGAAAACTCATTTACATAGTGAAACCAGATCTTTCTAGTGAAATATTATGACTAGCCTGCTATGATTTTTGTATAATTCATGAGTAAAACACCATTTTTTTTGCATGTAAAGTTTACCTTTTCTATCTCAAATACTTGGAGAGGGAAAAATTATAATACAAAATTAAAAACATGATAGAGGAAATTATGCAAAGTATATGCTATAATACATTAAAAGATTTATCTAAATTTATGCAATTTTTTCTGAATTTCCAGCTAAGATAAATAATCATTTTTCATTACATAGGGTAAAATGTTCTTATGTGATAAATCCTCATGATTTTTTTTCTCATTTATTATGTAGCTTTATTGTGGAAGAATCTAAAGAATGTGTTTGTACCAATGAAAATGATATCATTTTAGCTTCCAAAGAGCTAATAATCTAGTGGAACAGTTACTATAATTACAAAAATAGCCACAATATAACTGACATAATTCAACCAAAAAGTATTTAGTAAGTGCTTACTATTTGCTAGGCAATGAGCTAAGTGTTAGGGATATGAAACCAAAATTAAATAGTCCCTGACTTCATATAGCTTACATTCCTTTAGGGAAGATAACATACATAGTACAAACTCTTTGATTCACTTTTTCAAAGCCATGGCAATTATATCTTCCCTCTCAGAGCTCTAGAGATAATGTGAAAGGTATGAAGAATGCATCTTCCCTAATGCTATGGTTCAAACCCCTTAAAGGTTGTGAAGGCTATCATCTCCTCAACTTTTGGATATGAATGACTAATACTATCATTTTGTTTAGCAACCTAATCTCAATTATATTTGATAAAGAAATATTTACTTTGATGATATAATAGGAGCAATAAGTATAATATTTTCTACCAGCCACTTGGGGACACAGTTTTCCCTTTACTATCTTTCCTTCTGGGAAGAATGGATATATACTTAGCTCAGTTCTTACATATCACTTGTGTAACCAATGTCAGGTCCAAATGAGGTACTCCTGCTGATGAATCAGTATCTCAGCTACTATTGGGTTGGGTCCCAAAGATCACCTCCAAAGGTCAGTAGTAGCTCTTTGGGACATCAATGTTGAACTTGCTTCGAAATTCAGGATATAGTATGCTAATATGCTAGAATTTCACTATCCTGACCTTTCAAAACTCTTAAGGTTGGTGTCTCCAATCTCTTCACTCAAAACATAATACCAAACACAAGCAAAGAAGGCATGTTTCTCAGGGTTACATGTTGACCTCAATAGAGAGAGCCTAAGGCCTTTCCGCCTTAAAGTTACTGTCTCTTATCAGACATTTTCAGTGAAGGAGTTATAAAGCCAAACACATGCAGATCTCCAGAGGGGTGCTGCTGTGAATACCTTTAAGTTTCTGATCATATAGTATAGTGAACTCTCTATTTAGTCAGCAATAAACTATGGCAAAACATTCACAGAAACTAAAGTACAGCATTCACAATGATATAACATAACATCTTATCATTATAGTGGCCACATAGTTTTAAACAAAAGATATCATTAAATAAGTCCTTAACTCAATCATCCTTAAGGGGCAATGCTCCTTAAGGGACACAAAGTACCAAAATCAAAGTTTTCCCAACCCAGGTGTAATGTTAATGGGATTTGAAGATCTTCCATGCCCTTGATTGGCAAGTAAACAGGTACTTAACACTTAGTTTCAAGTTAATTATATCAAGCCTCTAATAAAGAAACAGAAGGTATGAACCCCTATTGCTGATGTAACAGGAATGGGTGGAAGAGAGAGGAGATAATACTATATATAAGGAAGATCACAAGCTGGACAATCAGAGCTTCTTGTGGAACTTCTTGAAGAAACTTCTTGGAGCAAGCTGCCTGGAGACTGGAGAAAGTGATTTTGAATTTGAGAACAGAGCTTCTGCTGTGACTTTTCCTCTGGGAAATTCTGTGAAGAGCTTCTGAGAACCAGGCTGAGGAGCTACCATGAGTGAGAGAGGAGGATTCCAGCTTGAGGGAATCTGTTCTGTTCTGAAGGCTTGGGAATGTGGATGTTCACTGCATTAACCATGTGTACCAACTTTGTAGTTACTGTAATGTCTTTGGCTTTCTGGTTCTGGGACTTGGTTTTCTGGCATTTGAATAAAGGCTTTGGTTCTACCCTCCATATGGAGAGCCTATTACATTTTGTGATTGACAACTATACTAGCATATTCATAACCGTTGTGGGTGTAGTGAATTTTGCATTATTGTTACAATAAATCACATTGTCTTAATCTCTCAGTCAAAAAGTTTTCTTTCTTCTTGATTGGAGATTAGTTTCCAATCATTCTTAACTTATCCATCCTTAAGGGGTACAAAATACAAAGTCCTCCCATCCCTAGGCTACAGTAAATCATTATCTTCTCAGTCAGCACTAGGTATCCAAGGAGAGGTCTTTTCATCTTGGCTTGAGGCTGGCTCCCAAATTCTGTGGTTCCTCTTCCACAGGTTGACCTCTTGTCTGAATCTACCCAACTGTACCTGGATTCACAGACAAGCAACTCTCAGCTCCTCATCCAGTTCCTCATCCAATTCCTGTTCCATATTGAAACTCTAGTGTCCAGTCCACCTTAAATCCTTCACAGTTTCTGTTTCTGGGAAGACAAAGCTTAACCAAGCCAAAACAGCATTCATGTACATTTCTGACACCATCATGAATTCACTATCTGCCTGTGAAATCAACACAGATCAACAAACAAGTCCTGAGAATTCAACACAAATTATCAGTATAGTCCCAGGACTTCTGAAACCTTCCTCCAGGACTCTGTAAACAGATAACAAGAAAATCCTCTTTCAGGGCTTCCAGTAGGGTCCCAGGGCTCCTGTACAAAGTATCACAAATAAACACAGACAGAACAGACAAACAGAGTGCTGGACACCACAAGTTTTCCCCTTTTCGGTTCTGCTCTGTCCCAGCTATGCTCAGCTTTTTATCTGTCATTAGCTTCTCCTGGTTCCACCCACCTCTTTCATTCTTCCTGTTCCTGTCTTTGGCAAGTCCCTCCCATTGTGGAATTCATGGGTTCTGTTTCATAACAAAGACTTGATATAGTCAGGGCAAGGCTCAAAGACACTTGAACTGAAACAAGGTGCTAAATAAATAACTGAACAAGGTGCTAAGTATTCATTTGTTTGCCATTACAGGAGTCAAATCAAGAGCAGAGCAAACAAAAGAAAAATGGTGTAAATTCTGATTATTAGTGCCTTCAAAGTCTTGCCTAATTCTGGCTACATAGTCAATCAAAAGGGATTCTATGAATCATGTACATAGAAGGTCAAAATTAGTTATAGAATGTCTATACATGCTCAAGGCTTCTCTAAATCACATCTTTTACATATCTTCCTGGCTGCCATGATAATAGGATCTCAAGTATCACCATATGGTTGAAAGTATATGCCAGTTGTCATTAAATGTATTAAAAAAATGCCCAAAATACATATAAAATATATGCAAAACTGTTCGAGGGAGGTAGAGCAAAAGTAAAAGGGGTAATTTAGAAAGACTATACATGGAAGTTGTCACTTGAAGTAGAGTTTTGAAAAAACAAAACAAGCAATTCTGAGGCCTGCCTGATCCACCTGCTGCTGCTGTTAGGTTATAGTTCTCTACCTAATAAATTTCTTATTATGTATTTTATTAGTGTCTATCAAAATATATTGAATAAATACCTTTTGAATCTACTGCAATTGAAAATATACCAACCAATAGGAGAGGCATGACTTTCATAGTGAAAGGAAAGAGAGATCACTTTCAGGTAGTATGGAATAGGGAACTCTTCATGTAGGTTATCACTTTTGAGGTAAACCTTAAAGATCAGGAAGGCTACAAGAAGGCATAAGTAGGTCATAAATATGATTCCCTTGAAGAAAAATCTGAAGGTGGAAGTAAGAAAAGACTATGGGAGGCAACCCATATTGAACCTAGTCTGTAGAGATCCAGAGCTTTAGTTATGGGCCAAGAATTCCAGATTTAAAGGCATATATAGGCACAGCCAATTGAAAAAAAAATACTTTTGAGGGCTGAAGGAAAATAGCACATCTGTGAAGAAAGACTTCTAACTTATTCACAGAGGTTAAAAATTAAAACTACCAAAATAGATGTGTTTAGTTGTTAGTAGAACTATATATTCATCCAACCATTCAGAAATCAATTTTGAATTACTAAAAATATCATTAAGCTGCTCATAAACTATGAACTAATGATTATACTACAGGCAATATACCCCCAAGGAAATCAAAGAAAAAAGAAAAATATGTATTGATGAAAATATTCATAGCCCTTTTAGTGGTAAGGGGATAAAAGAAACAATCTGTTTTTCTATTGGTAAGGGAATAGTTGAAAATAATGATGAATGAAGACAAAATATCTATGTGGTATAAAAATAAATATGAGGAATTCTGAGAAATATGAGAAGATCTATATGAAACAAGGAAGGGTAGGGTAAGGAGAATGAGAAGAACAATATATACAGCAACTAAAATTAGACAAGTTAAACAACTCTAAAAGAAAGCAAAACAATAATGTTAAGAATCAGTCTTGGTCATGAAAGAAAATGGTGAGATATATTATACTTTTTTCAATAAGGAAGTGGGGAACTAAGGGCACAAAATGTTGTATACTTTGTCACATACAGTCACTATGCTGATTGGGTTTGCTTTTGTTTTAGGGAAGGTTCACTTTGGGGAATAGGTGGGTGAGGGTGATTGGTTATAAAATTACTAAATTATAATATTATCATTTTGAATTTTAAATCAAATTTATAAAGAAAATATTTTTAAAAGGGAAGAAGCATAAGGTTATTTACTGTAGTCTGTTTCCTATTTTTCAGGGGATGAAGCTGGGGCTGAGTGGAATATATCATCTCTCCATAGAAATCGGTGTCTTCTGTGTCATAGATGTTCCTGGCTTAAGGTTTACCCATATTTTAATGGGATAAAGATAGCAATCCATGCTTTTTTTTCTTTTTGAAACAGTTAGCTATGGTTCATGCCTTATTTTTATTCTTAAAGTAATTTTTTACCTGTATCAAGTAACCCTGATGACTGCATAGAAGAAATCTCTTTGTATCCCCACAAAATGCAGAATCAGCACACCAGCTGCCAGAAACCCTTTATTAATAGCTCTCTGTTATATGAAGCTTTCTTTTAATACCTAATCACATTTAGTGAGTAAACAGCTAGAAATAATCATTTAGGACTCCATTCATCAGAATATTATTACTTCACACAAACAAGTATTCAGGAGATAGTCTGTTTTCATGTGGGAATAAGTACTGTTTACACTCTCTTTTTGAAATCTGACTAATAGGAAGCTTTGGTTTATCTCAGCCCCAAAGCTCAAAATGAAAACCAGGAGATTAGGAGATTTTAATGAACACATCATTATCTGAGCAATATAATGCTGAAATTTAGACACGGGTGAATTTACAAGTTTAAATCAACAGGCTGCATGGTTTGGCTCAGGCTTCAGGGATATCTTCTGAGCAAGTAAAATAGAAGTACATTAGACAAAATCAACATCTTAGACACTATTAGGAGACATCTGTTCTAATACTTTATTTTCTACTGATCCTTCCAGAGACATTGGCATGTCTTAACTAAGAGTCCATTATTTTTAACAACTATTTATTAAACCTCAAACATATATAACATGTTTTTGTGAGCATGGAGGAGTTAGGAGAGGAGGATAGAACACACACACAAAAGCATAAGTCGCTGTCATTGACATCAAGATCCTTACAAATGAGATGATGACATTTATGGAACACTTTTAAGGTTTGAAAAGTGTTCTACATAAATTGCTTTATTTTATCCCCACAACAACTCTAGAGGGAGGTGACTGAATTATTTCTGGTACACAAATGAACAATGGCACGAAGAGGTCAAATAATTTTCCCAGAAACCCACAAGTAGAAATTGTATGAGATTTCAAATTCAGGTCTACCTGACTACAAATCCAGTCATTATTCTTCTATTCCACAATAATTCCTCTAATTAGGCATATCAGGCTTACATTGTCCCTTAATGACCTTAAAGGATATTTCACACATAGTAGGCTCTTACCAAATGGTTTTTGAAAGAACTGCTGAATGCTTTAAGATACCTTCTTATCCTTATCAAAGTTAAGGTAGTTCAATTTAGGAGTAACATAAAATTAAAATTAGAATATAAAAGTATAATCTCACTCAAATTCTTACTGGTAATTTTCTAGGTGTTATATTACAAACCAATAAATATACAGAAAATATCAATAAAGGTAAAAAAAAAAACCACACCACAACAATAATTAAAGAATATTGGAATCAGAATACCAGGGAACTAATAAAGGGATTTTGAGGTAGGCAATTATGAAAAAGCCATAATATTTTATTATAGCACTGTGCTATTGAAGAATCAAAAGTACTTTGTATTTATGAACACTCCTTCCTAAGAGTATCTTAAATCTTATAAACATAAGGGGTGCAAATAGTCACCTTCCTGAAAGCAAAAGCACAGCTCAGAACATTTGAATTTAACTTTAGTACTCTCCCATTGAGACATAAAATAGTACTCTTAAATAGCAAATACACAAGGGAGGGCCAGGTGAATGTGAGAAATTTAAGACGTAAATTATTCATAAGCACATGCATAATGACATTCTGAGATAAAAAATCAGAACCTGTAAATGAATAAGAATCATTTGAATACAAGCATAAGCATAAATTGCCCATATGGACATACTATGTGTACTTATCTTTTGTATTGAATCAGAGACTCCATCACTTTGATTTCAAAAAATATATGAATACCCACTCTATGCAAGCTTAACGTAAAAAAAGAAAACATGCACACACACAAGCACCAGAAAGGTGAATGAGAAATTAGAAATTAGAAAGGGAATTAGAATTAGGGAATTACAAAATTCTGATTGTAGATTCAAAGGAACAGGGTTCAAATTCAGAATATTTTGTGGACTACTAGTGGCAACCATATAGAAGGACATGGTCAAAAATCACATATGTTGGGAAGGCATGAAGGTCTTATAAGTTGCATGTTGGAGGAAATAGTCACATGAATGAGATCACATATTAATCTGAGTGTGTGTCATATACAGGGCAAGTTGCCAGAGATATAAAGAAAAAAAGAAAACATTTTTATTCTCAAGGATCTTATATGCTGTTGGGAGTGGGAGATAACATATGTACAAGTAAATAGAATGTACATGAAAAAGTAATAAAAAGTAATTTCAAGTGAGAGAGAGTGCTACTAACTGAAGGGATCAGATAAGTCCTCTTGTATGAGGCGGCCTTTGCACATTTAAGTTTTCTATAAATATTTATGAGCAAAAGCTGAATAAATGAATAAATCTGGCCTCCCTGGAATATTGAAATTTGTGTATGTGTGTATTGGGAGGAGCTAGGCTCTTTTGCCCTTTCCCTCCTAGGAGAGTATTCTCTTTGCTCTAGGAGTTAGAGAGATATAATTAAGCTTCTTATTATATGTGTAAAAAACCCCAGCCTAAAAGCAAGCATGGAAATAAACTATGTAGATTTGTAAGATCTTTTCTAGCCTCATGGAATTATGATTTGTTATTTTAGAAACTGTCTATTTCCTCTATCCTGAAAGTAAAAGGTAAGTGAAATTATTTACACAATTGTTAACTTCCCTGAACAATATTCTGTGAAAACATAACTTTAACATTGTTCTTTTATGTGAAAAAATATATTGGTTAGACTTTAAAATATGTAGATAAGAGTATATAATAAAATATAACACAAATATATTTATATATAACATATTTATATAATGTTATATAAATATCATATAATAAATACATAAGGATTGAATTATTTTCCCCTATCAGTGAATAAGACATTTCAAATACTTAGCTAAAAGCATGGATAGTCTATAATATTTGGATATATGGATATATATATCTATATATATATATGGATATATATGGATAGTCATATCATATAATATGAGCTATTAAAGATGATTAATGTCAATATATCTCTTATTATTTCAACAAAAAGTGCCCATAGGTGAGAGACCAAATATTCTTTTCAATAAAATCGCTTATACTAGTTATTTATGAATTAGAACCAAGGAAGCTATAAAAAGTCATAAACCTTTGACAGATTCGCCTAAGGGCTACAATGATATTTTTATTGATAAGAGATTTTGCTCAGGAAAACAGATTTTTTCAAATACAAAATTTTATATCACATCCAAGCAGAACACATTTAAAGAGGAAAATTTTTTGACAGGAATTTTTGGGATTTTTGATAGAACACACTGTACTCTCTCTATCGTATGGTCATGGAAGTCTAAATCCAATGCATCAAAGTGGCATGTAGTTGAAGTTCAGTTCTTAAATGTTATGTCAATTAAACTCTGGCCAGCTATACCAGACTGAATCTGGCACATATTTTTTGTCTATTTTATGAAGAACAATCATAGTATATACCAATTTCAGAAGGTTGGCCCCCAGAGATTATTGGTTTTCTCTTTCTGTCTTCTTTTCTCAGTCACTCAATGATAACTCCCCAAATGGACAATTTTTAAAAACATATTGTCTTCATTTACCCCTTACTTTTTTGGTGATTAGAGAAAAGCCAGATAAGGCAACTGGAGGTGTTCAGATTTCCAAACTTTTTGGTATCCATACTGTAGGATGTCTGTCTGATTACTGATGAGTTCAGACGTTACTAAAAGAACTAGATCATATGCATATTGATAATGCTTAGTATAAATGAAATGTAAATAAGTTAGAGGTAAGCAGCAGATTCTTCTTGGAGAAGTAAGTGGTTAGCAGAGTTAATTTCATCATATGCCTCAAGGCAACAACAATAACAAAATAAGGACTGCATAGGACATGTGGTTATCTTGCCTTGTGATGTTAATGATAAGCATAAGGAGAGAGGGTCAAGCAAATAATTGCAGTTTATGAATTGACATCCACTGCAGAGTATGGAAATTTTATTAAGAACTGGACAAGGTTCTTCAAATTAAATATAAATATATATGTATTTATATATATATTTATTAAAATATATTTAATTATATTTAAAAAATATATATATATACATATATATATATATATATATACACCTTGATCCCTGATGAGGTTGATGAAAAAATGAACAAAATAAAAAACAAGACTCAGAAAATATGGTTCAGGATTGAAAAAAAAAAGAAATAGGACAGAAGTTTCAGAAACCTATGTATACATGGATAGACTGATGGATGAATGGATGGAAAAAGCATTTATTAGACATTTTGTGCGAGGCAACATGCTAGGTGACAGATTTTTAAATTGGACAGTTTTCACTCTGAAGGAACTTATATATTCATAGTATGCAACAACAAGGAAGGAAATTTTTAGTATAGGGTTTTATAGGAATGAGGAAAGAGGCCCAAGGTGGTCAAATGTTATGTCCATTTCAGAAGCCATTGATTTGATGATTGTTTCTAGAGCAAGCAGAAAGTATATGGGTGACACAGATGATTATGAATAAAAGTCTGGGGTTTGCTATATAAGAGCAGGTAAGGTGAATCCACATTCACTCAATCCTCAATAGAGGCCGTTTTGTGTCACAGTGGGCAGAGTACTGAGCCCAGAGCCCATGTGACCTGAGTTTAAATACAGCCTCAGACTTTACTACCTATGTGACCGTAGGCAAGTCATTTAAACTGTCTACCTAAGTTTAACCTTCCTTTGTGGATCTCCTCCTGGAGATCCTGCTTTCTCATGGCAGAGGGGCTTGCATAATTCAATGAAACTATGGACTATGACATGCAAGATTACTGAAGACCAACAAGTCATAGTAGAGAGTTCTGACAAAAAATCCTCTGCCATAGAAGGAAATGCAAACCACTCCACTATCTCTGCCAAGAAATCCCCAGGGTCAATATTAATATGCTAAAAGAAATTATATTGGAAAAAGAATCCACTAGGTAGAAATGTACCCAGTATGCTACTAGGGAAGAGCAGAGAATGACTATAAGTAGCACCAGCACTAATGAAGTAGGTTGGCCAAAGCTGAAAGGAAGCTCATTTGCATATGTGTCTGCTGATAAAAGGAAGGTCTGATGCTATATAGAATGATATTGCACAGGAACCTGGAATACAACATCTATGAACCATGGTAAACTGGACGTGGTCAAACAGGAGATAGAAAGATTAAACATCAACATCTTGGGTTTCAGTAAATTTAAATGTATGGGATTACACGAATTTAGTTGAAATGATCACTACATATGCTACTATGGTCAAGAATTCCATACCATAGCCCTCATAGTCAATAAGAGGATGAAGAAAGCCATGCTGGGATATAATCTCAAAAATGACAGAATAGTACTTGTTCAAATCCAAGTCAAACCATTCAATATCACAGTAATACAAGTCTATGCTGTAACCACTAATGCCAAAGAAGCCAAACTTGATTAGTCCTATGATGACCTACAATATCAATAAAAAAGATACCACATTCGTCATGGGTGATTAGAATAATAAAGTAGGAAATCAAAACATAGTTGGAATAACAGGCACACTTCTCCTTGGAGTACAAAATGAAGATAACCCACTGATCATAGCAATATTTTTTTAAACAATTCAAATTACTTTATACATATACATTGAAAGATGGTCAATACTGAACTCAGATGGATTATATACTTTGCAGCTAAAGGTGGAGAAGCTCTACATAGTAAATTAAAAGAATACTGGTATTGATTGTGATTCACACCATGAGTTTCTTATTGAAAAATTCAGATTTAAATTGAAGAAAGTAGTGAAAATCATCAGACCATATACATATGATCTAAATAACATACATCATTATAAAGTGGAAGTGATGAATAGATTTAAGGGAGAAGATATGGTAGAGTGACTGAAGAACTATTGACAGAAGTTTACAGTATTGCAGAGGAGGTAACAACAAAAAATATTCCAAAGGCAAAAAAAAAAGATCAAGGAAGCAAAATGGTTGTCTGATGAGGATTTACAAATAGCCAATGAAAGTAGGAAAGTAAAAGGTAAGGATAAAGAGAAAGATATGCCTCCCTGAATTCAGAACTCCAGAGAATAGCAAAGAGAAATAAGAAGTATCTTTTAAATAAACAATGCAAAGAAATAAACCAATAGAATGGGAAAGACAAGAGATTTCTTCAAGAAAATTGGAGATATCAAGGGAAACTTTCATAGAAAAACTGTCAAGATAAAGGACAAAATTATAGAGAATTAATAGAAATAGAAGAAATTAAGAATAGGTGGCACAAATTGACAGAACTATAAGAAAGTTCTTCACATCACCAATAACACCAATAGTGTGGTTATTGATCTAGAGTCAGACATTCTGGAGAATGAATTCAAGTGGGCCTTAGAAATAATTGATAACAATAAGGCTAGTGGAGGTGATGCAATTCCAGCTGAGCTATTTAAAATCCTAAAAGATGATGCTGTTAAAGTATTACATTCAATATGCCAGCAAATGGAAAATGCAAGTGCTCACTGGATTGGAAAAGATCTGTTTGCATCCCAATCTTAATGAAAGACAGTGATAAAGAATGTTCAAATTGCCAAATAATTGTGCACATTTCACATGTCAATAAAGTTATGCTTAAGATTCTGCAAGCTCAGCTTCAGCAATGTGTCAACTGAGGATTACCAGAACAGTAGATTGGTTTTTGAAGAGGCAGAGAAACTAGAGACCAAATTGCCAACATTTGTTGGATTATGGAGAAAGCAAGGGAGTTTCAAGGAAAAAAAAGTCTTCTTCTGCTTCATTGACTACATCAAAACTTTTGCCTATGCTTATCACAACAAAATGTCACAAGTCCTCAAAATGATGGAACTTCCTGATCATCTTTCTTGTCTCCTGAGGAACGTATATGTGGGTCAAGAAGTAGCAATTAGAACTGAACATAGAATAACTGATTGATTTAAGATTGGAAATAAGAGTATGACAAGGCTGTCTAGTATCCACCTTATTTATTTGACTTATATGCAGAATATATCATGTGAAAAGCCAGGCTGGATAAGTTAAAAGCTGGAAGTAAACTTGCTGGGGGAAATATCAATAAACATACATATAAAAATGAGACCATTCAACTGATAGAAAATGAAGAAGAATTAAGAAACTTCTTGATGAAGGTGACAGAGGAAAGTGTAAAAGCTGGTTTTAAGATTCACAAAAAAAGATAAGATCTTGGCATCTGGTCCCATCACTTCCTGGCAAATAAACAGAGTAGATATGGAAGAAGTGTCAGATTTTACATTCTTTGGCTCAGAGATTACTGCAGATGGTGACTGCAGTCATGAAATTAAAAGATGCTTACCCTTGAAAATAAAGTTATGACAAATCTGGACAACATAATAAAAAGTAGACATATTAACTTACCATTAAAAGTCCCTATAATGAAAGTTACTGTTTTTCCAGTAGCAATATAGAGCTAGGAGAGTTGGACTATAAGAAAAGCTGATGGCTGCAAAATGGACATGTTTGAATTGTGGTGCTGGAGGCTTTTGAGAGCTCCTTGAACAACAAGGAGATCAAAAACAGTAAATACTAAAAGAAATTAATTGAGGATATTCACTAGAAGGTCAAAACTGAAGCTTAAATACTGTGGTCACATAATGAGAAGGTAGCACTTATTGGAAAAGATCATGATTACCTGAAAGATCAGAAGCAAAAAGAAGAATGGATAGTAGAGAATGATATGGATAGATGAGTGTCATGGAAACAATCAATATGAACTTGGATAGAGATAGTGGAGTACAAAAGGGGCTGGTATGCTGTGGCCCATGGGGTCAGGAAGAGTCAGATAAGACTGGACAATTACAACCACCTCAGTTTCTTCACCTGCAAAATAAGGTTGTTGTGAAGATGAAACCAGATGATATTCATCACAATGCAATTATACTATGCTATTAATAAATGCTTGTTTCCTTTTTTCTATCAATCAAGACAGCTTGACCCCAAGATAGAGTCCTAGAGCTGATGTGATTAACTCCTCCCACACTTAGCCTTACCACTCTGATATTGAAGGTGCTCTTCCCAGAGAGGAAAGGGAAGCTGTGGGCAATAGGTTTTTAATGACTACCTTTTTGAAAAAGAGGCCCAGAAGGTTCTAGATACAACAGATACAATAGGCTTGTTTGCTTGTCTTTGTTTCCCCATGACTTAGCACACTGCTTGGTACATGGAAAG
>CM053586.1:150156418-150187369 GCA_028646515.1 Pseudochirops corinnae | reverse complement strand
CTTTCCATGTACCAAGCAGTGTGCTAAGTCATGGGGAAACAAAGACAAGCAAACAAGCCTATTGTATCTGTTGTATCTAGAACCTTCTGGGCCTCTTTTTCAAAAAGGTAGTCATTAAAAACCTATTGCCCACAGCTTCCCTTTCCTCTCTGGGAAGAGCACCTTCAATATCAGAGTGGTAAGGCTAAGTGTGGGAGGAATTAATCACATCAGCTCTAGATATATATATAAACATACAATTGGTCAATAAACATTTATCAAGTACCTACTATATGCCAGGAATTGTGCTAAGCACTGGAGATGGAAAAACAAATGAAAGACCCAGTCATTGCTATCAAATTCCTTATAATCTGAAAGGAGAGGACAAGTCAGAAAATAAAACTGAGGAACAGACATACAAATATATTATGTGCTTTCTGTCTCTGTCTGTCTTTCTCTTCATATGTGTGTGTGCAATATAAATGTTATATATAATGTATGCATATCATAATACATTACATAAAGAATAGTAAATGGACTAATACCAATTAATTTTGGGAAAGAGGGCACTAGAAATTGGGAAAGGGAATGTCAAGAAAAACTTCATTTGGAAGGTGGTATCTCAGATAAGTATTGAATGAAGTAATATTTTCTGAGAGAAGGGAACATTCCTGACATGAGTGATAGCTAGTGTAATAAAGGTAATCATAATTTTTTGTGTGACTAAGTAAGCAAAATTGTGTTTTGCATAAAGGAATTTTTCCCCTTTGTATTGGAGTATAGTTTTGAGAGAAAACAGAATTCTATTGGACAAAAAAGACAAATAAAAACAGAGCAATAGGCAGATACTATGGTTGTAGAATAGTACATGTGCTTCCAGAGGAGGTGGCAGCATTTTTAGTATTGCTTGATTGTTCTACTTTGTAATATAAGAGCTCCCATATAGAGTGTGGGGAGTAATCTAGTGATCATTTTAGGGCAAAAAAAAAAACCCACATCAATAAAACGAAACAAAAAATAGCAAAAAGATCATTGTAAAGGATAAGTTTGGAAAATTATAAAGATTTTGAATTTAAAATTTAAGGATTCAGAAACCAAACAGTGCAAAATTAGTCAAATGATATGGACAAAGCTCTCAAAACAATTATAGCAAACTAGCAGTCAAATGAAAAAAGTTCCATATCACTAATAAACAGAGATAAATTCAAACAAATCTGTGGTTTCACTTTATACAAGCAAACTAGGAAAGATGGAAATAATCAATATTGGAGGGGATTGGGGAAGATATGCTTTCCAGCGTATTGTTGATGGAATTGGGAATTGGTCTATTTTCAAAGGCAATTTGGAATTATCTAAATATAGTGATTTGGATATATCCAAATACATATCTATATCTATATCCAAATATGTCCATTCCCCATGACTCAGAGACTCAATGACCAAGAATATACACCAGTGAGTCAGAGATAAGAAAAACACATTCAGAAAAATATCTGTAATAGCACTTTTTGTGACAGCAAAAGTGGAAATAAAGTAGATTCTACAAATTGGGGAATCAAAAAAATAGATTATTGCATATGATTTGTTCTTTAAATAACATCCTATTTTTTCTAACGGCTTATAAAAAAAATTAATATTCTTTTTTTTTTTTAAAATTGAGTTCCAAATTATTCCCTTACCTCCTCCCTGAGATGGTAAACAAATTGATATAGGTTATACATGTGCAAACACGTAAAACTTATTTCCACATTAGTCATTCTGTGAAAGGAAACAGACCAAAAAAATACCACAAAAAAGTAAGTGAAAAATAGTATGCTTTGATCTAAATTCAGACACCATCAGTTCTTTCTCTGGAGGTGCAAAGTATTTTTCATCAAGTGTCCTTTGGAGTTGTCTTGGATGATTGTATTGCTAAGAATAGCTTAGTCATGAGCAGCTGGTCATCATATAATATTGCTGTTACTATGTACAATCTTCTCCTGGTTCTGTTTACTTCATTCTGCATCAACTTATATAAATCTTTCCAAGATTTTTCTGTTTACTTCATTCTTTATCAACTTATATAAATCTTTCCAAGATTTTTCTGACATCATACTGTTCATAATTTCTTATAACACAAGGTATTCCATTATAGTCATATACAATGTGTTAATTGTTCCACAAAAGATGAATATCTCCTCAATTTCCAATTACTTGCCAGATTTTGGTACATTATTTAATAAAATGCTACTGTGTTGTAAGAAATGACAAATATGATGAATATACAAAAGTGTAGAAGACTGAAATGAACTGACACATAGTTAAATAAGTAGAGCCAAGAAAATATGCACAATGACCACAACAATGCAAATGGAAAGAATCATCAAAAGAGAATAAAAAGTAAGGCCCCAAAGAAAAGATATAAGAAAATACTTCCCTCATTCATTTGTGGGAGGTTTAGGGGCATGAAGCAGTACATACATATTCAAACCATTTTGCTGCATTGATTGGCTTTACAGAATTGTTTCCTCCTTTTCATTGTGTTATATATAATGATTCTCAGGAAGAAAATAGACAATAGATTCTGGGAGGGATTTATGTGATATAATAATAAAAATATTAATAAAAATGTACTTTAAAAAGTCAACCAGAAATGTTTATCTGGGTGGCAATAGAGAGCCACTTGAGTTTATAGAGTAAAGGTTTCACATAATTAGACTTGAGTTGAAGGGAAACTCCTTTAAAGACTTGTGGAGAATGGATTGAACTTGGGATGGACTTGAGTCAGGAAAAGCAACCAAGAACATGGAAAAATTGAGATTAAAGATGATGAGATAGACTGCTGACTAGGTGAGTAGAGATAAAAAGACTGAAGGAGGACATGTTATAGGGATAGAAATAGCCAGACTTGGAAACTGATCAGATACTTGAAGCGAGGGAAAGGAAAATGTTGGTTTTAACAAGGCTACAAATCTTGAAGACAAGAAGGATGTTGGTGCCCTAGGCAGAAATAAAGAAGTTCAGGAAATGGGAAGTTTTGGGGAGGTGGAGGAGAGTTCTATTTTGTGCATATGGTTCTTGAACTGCCTGTGAGACAACTAATTCTGCTTGAGAAAATGGGATAAAAGAAACAACATACAGATTGGCCTTGTCAAGTTGGGTAACCAACTTATTGTCAGAGACTGGAATAAAGGAAGAAAAAGTAGAAGATGAAGTTAAGTAGTTTTGAGATCAAGAGAAAGGTGTAAACAGGAACTCATGCAAAACTTTCTCTTTCTTCCAAGTGAAGTATGAGGCAAGGCTCTAGGATGAGAAGGTATGGAAGGTTTAAAAAGAGAAAAGAAGGTTTAGAATGATCATTTGGGGAATGAGATAGGGAATCAATTAGCTAGGAGTAGAAAAATTACTTGCTGCAATGAGGGTTCTATTGAGATAAAATGACCTGAATTTGTAGCTGACACAGTTAGCTCTTAGGAACTAGTAGTTTCACATAATTAGACTTGAGTTGAAGGGAAACTCCTTTAAAGACTTGTGGAGAATGGATTGAACTTGGGATGGATTTGAGTCAGGAAAAGCAACCAAGAACATATAGTTCAAATAGTGTTGGTTTTGAAGTAAGTGAATTAAAATCCAGCTTTAGGAATTCAATGGCTGTAGGACCTTGGGAAATTCACTTGATGCCCCCCTCACCTCAGTTTCCTCAACTGTAAATGGGGATAATAATTTCTATCTCCCAGGATAATTGAGATCAAATGAGACATCTGTGAAGTACTTTGTAAACCTTAAATTGCTATGATGTTAGCTGTTATTAGTTCAGTTAGAATATTTCCTGTAGCTCTGTTCAACAGCACATTGGTAGAAACAGAGATGTCTTTGAAAAGATAAACATAGGATTGGGATTTAGTAGTATATTTGCTGCCATAAGTAAAGGGTAAAACAAAAATCAGAAGAGAGAACATTCTTTCATTGAACTAATTAACTGGTTTGAGATAGGTAGAATTAAATGGATTGATTATTATTTTTGATGAATCTTGGATTTTATCACCATGAGCACTCCTTCCACCAGGGCTAATCATGACTTTGCCAATGCTTTTATCAATCTATGCAGTTATTATTCCTATTTTTCAAAAAATATACAAAAATTTATTCCTGAGTTAATTATGCAGACTCAGATCATTGAATCATTAGAGCTAAATTCAAATTTTATAACCAACAAGAAACAATAGTAATGAGAAACATTTAGTATATGATTTAAATGATTTAGACCTGAATTGTTTAAATAAGCTATTTGAAATTTATAAAAGGAAAATAGACAACAGAAATGACATTGACATCTACTCTTAATATTTTCCATAAATTAAAATAATGTAAAGTAATTGCCATAAAAAAGAATACCAAAAGAACCCAGAAAGCCCTTAAATCAATAAACATTTGACTTACCTGTGAAACAAGAAGAAATGGTTCTAGAAAAGCAATACTGGGTAAGAATATATACTTGTATATAAAAATCTCATGAAGGAGGATGATTGATGATTATGAATAATATTGTCCCATAAAGTATCATGAAGCAGTAAAGGGTAAAAATAGTCTATATAAAATTTGCCAAGATATCCAAATAAAAGCCATTCAAGGGCACTCAGTTTTTAAATTGGAGTGAGGATTATAAACAGAAGAAAAGTGGAAAACATTTGCAAAAACTTTTAAAATGTACTGTATTCATTATCAAAGAGAGGGTAATCACTGCAATTGGGCCCTCTCACCAAAATCTCTTCATTGCTTATAGACATGGTAGAACTGAAACCAAAGACCATAAAAATGGGAACAGCAGGCAGATATACAAAGGACTTCTGTATTAGGTGTGCTGCAATAAAAGACCCATTTATAATATACCCAAAAGGGGGAAGATAGCAAAGGCATAGGAAAAAAGTCCTAGATGTTGCTGATTCCAAAATAAGGGTACTGATCTTTACCACCACTTTATATACCTGCTTTTCTATCTCTAGGATAAACATAAGGATTAACCTGAAATTTCAATATTTTAGGAAATTCCTGGATAAGCATACTTCCTTTAATACTGCAGGTCAGAGACTTCTCTGCAACTAACTGTCTTTTAGATTTGCCAAGAGAACTAATAGGTAATGTAACTTACCCAGGGTTACATGGACAGTGTGTTTCAGAGGTCACTCACTTAAATATCTTTATAAGTTACTAAAAAAAAACAAAACTGAGGGACACTTTAATCAGGATCTTATTTGGAAATAGGAAGGTTTTCTAAATCAAGATTTGAAAATAGACCACCTGTTTGTAATTTCATAATAAATTCAAAGATTCCAATGAGCTTATTGCTTTTCTCTTTAATTAAAAAAATGATTGGGTAGAACAAAATTCTGCCTGACATACTTGTTACAAATAGATATTTTCCATTTATAACCAAGATCATTTAGAATTGCCTGGAAGATTTCATAACAGACAAAATAATAATAACAATAAAAAACATCAGGGAAGACATAAAACAGAGTGATGCATATTTGCCAAAAGTATTCAATACAATGCAAAGCACAGGTCAACAGTTAGAAAGAATTCCTATAGACAGTAAGTTGTTCAGGTGCTTCAGTTCAAAGATGATTGTGTTAATTGACTGAAGTCTTAGGCTATCATTGCATCAACTTGAAGAAATTTATAATCAGGGCAGCTAGGTGGCACAGTGAATAGAGCACTGGCCCTGGAGTCAGGAGAACCAGAGTTCAAATCCAGCTTCAGACACTTAACACAAAAAACTAGCCATGTGACCTCGGGTAAGTCACTTAACCCAAACTGCCCTACATTTTAAAAAAAAGCAAAAAAAAAAAAGAAATTTATTATCACACAAAGAAGTCTGTCCATTCTGTCCCTACAAGGGGAGAAAAAAAAAAAACTTGTGGAAGAATGTATATTGTTCAGATTTCAATATGCATCTAAATTGAGCAATATCTAGATTATCCATCATTATATATATCTGGGGAGTGGAGCCAAGATGGAAGAGTAAAAGCAGGAATTTGCTTGAGTTCCCACTCCAACCACCTCCAATACCTGTAAAAAAAATTTTTTAGAGCTGCAAAACCCACAAAATGACAGAGAGAAACAAATCTCCTGCTGAGCCTGGCAGGTGAAAAGGAAGGGTCTTTCACACTAGGCTGGGAGCTAATCACAGTCCCATGTGAGCTGCATCAACCCAGACCTGCCAGAGTAGGTGTCAGGAGAATGAATCACTAGCAGCTGTGGCAGTTTCCAGACTTCTCAAACCATGAACACCAAAGAGAAAATAAAAGGTCAATAGGAAATTTTGTTGGAATTGAGTGATAGAAGAGTGCAGTCAGGCCCCTGCCCCTAGGGTAGTAGAGGTGGTGGAGGTGTGTTGGTTTCAGCTGCTGCCACATGGATGCCTCCAGAGTTCCTGGCCTACAGATTGTAGGGGAACCAAAAGATCATTCAGAGGATCATTGTTCTTGCTTTGATCTGCTTGGATTTGGGTCCCAGTCTTGTGTGATAGTCCTGGGGTGAGGAACATGCCAGAGTTTGTGGTGGTTGTGGAGAGGGTATCTTCCTCACAGCTCTAACAATTGCTGTACAAATCTGCAGAAATTTGGGACATAGCACTCTCCCCTCTGGAAGCAGAGTTCTACCATGGCAAAGAGCTGAAAAGTCAAGTCATTGGCTGACAAGATGAGCAAACAGAGGAAGAGAAATCAGACCATTGAATTTTTTGGGGGGGCAAAGAGGATCAAAATATAGAACCAGAAGAAGACAACAAAGTCAAAACTCCTGCACCAAAAGTCTCCAAGAAAAATATGAAGTTGTTGCAGGCCATGGAGGAGCTCAAGAAGGATTTTCAAAATCAAATAAGAGAAGTGGAGGAAAAACTGGGAAGAGAAATGAGAATGATCTGAGAAAATCATGAAAAGCAAGTCAACAGCCTAATAAAGGAGACCCAAAAAATACTGAAGAAAATAACACCTTAAAAAATAGACTAACTCAAATGGCAAAAGAGGCCCAAAAGGCCAATGAGGAGAAGAATGTCTTAAAAAGCCAAATTGGCTTGATAGAAAAGAAATTTCAAAAACTCACTGAAGAGTATAATTCCTTTAAAATTAGATTGGAGCAAATGGAAATGAATGACTTTATGAGAAATCAAGATCCTCTAAAACAGATCCAAACAAATGAAAAAATAGAAGGCAATGTGAAATATCTCACTGGAAAAACCACTAACCTGCAAATTGATCCAGAAGAGATAATTTAAAAATTATTGGACTACCTGAAAGCCATGATAAAAAAAAGACTATACACTTCAATCTTCAAGAAATTATAAAGAAAAAATTGCCCTGATATTCTAGAACCAGAGGGAAAAACAAAAATTGAGAGAATTCACCAATCACCTCTTGAAAAAGATCCCAAAAAGAAAACTCCTATGAATGTATAGACAAGTTCCAGAGTTCCCAGGTCAAGGAGAAAATATTACAAGCAATTAGGAAGAAACAATCTGAATCTTGTGGAAACACAATCAGGATAACACAAGATCTAGCAGCTTCCACATTTAGGGATTGAAGGGCTTAGAATATGATATTCTGGAGGTCAAAGGAGCTAGGATTAAAACCAAGAATCACCTACTCAGCAAAACTGAGTATAATAGTTCAGGGGAAAATATGGACATTGTTTATAACTGGACCTGTCAATAGAGATGGACAATGAGCTGTGCCCAGAGTACAAAAGGAAGAGTAGGGTGGATAATATTGCTTTCAGGAAATTGTAAAACTCTCTTTTTTTACTGAATCCAAACTTCCCATAAGAGCAAAAATTCAAGCTTTCAATATAAACATTTTAATAATGTTATATAGAGGCAAACACCAGAATATCACTGTCTCCAAAGAACTGAAAATGAACATTGATAATGGGTCATGGGTATAATGTAGGTTAGGTATTGGGAGGCTACAATATATAAACCAATAAGGAACTCAGAAAAAGAATGAGAGTAATTAAGGAACTGTCTGATCAAAAGGAAAAGATGAAGTGTGCTGCTCCTGTGTCGACAGTGAGTAATGACAAATGGACAATCAGAAAACTCCACGGTACCCTTGTAATATCAGGAAGATTCCAATATAGTGGATGTATTTTCTTTGGTGACTTCTACAGGTACATGTATTTTGAGAAGGACACAGGATGGATAGGCATACATGGACAGTGTGACATTTACAAAGGTTCAAGACACATAGTTTCTGGGTATTTTAGTCATTTTATTAATAAGGCCAGCAGATAATTAACAAAAGGATCATCATTTGATTTTTCTCTTAAACCAAATATAATCATAGCAGTGGGCTCACAGTTTATAAACACTTCTAGTAGGAGTTAATGTCACCCCTTCTTCATGGCTCCCCCAGACCAATAAAACATTTCTATACCAAATCACTCCCAGATATACCAGACCATTCCTAGATTTGGAATATCTAGACAAAAGGATCTGTCTCCACACAGGTTGAGTAAAATACAATGGACTTTCCAGACTTAGATTAAATTCCTCCCAAAATTGGGTAGAGTCTGACTAGATCAAGGAGAGTTAATGCAATCTCATTATGAGTAATGTCCTTTAAGAAAGCTGAACATTTAAAGAAATTTAGAAGGAGAGAGCCCTGAATCTCTCCCCACCACCCCAAAAATATTGGTCATTAATAATCATTTCTCACAACAGTTTTCAATTTGCTCCTTTCGAGAGAATTCCTGAGTTGATGAAATCATCAGTAGTGTACTCAGCATGGAGAAGGTTGTCCAAATAGTTATCTTTTACTCTTGTACATATCTATCAAATTATGCATCCATCCATCCATCCATCCATCCATCCATCCATCCATCCATCCATCCATCGATCCATCCATCTATCCATCTATCCATCCATCCAGTTAGCTCTCTAGCTTTCTGTTTATCTAGCTATTGTACCTATTGGTTTGTCTATCTGCATATGTACACCAATATGGGGTGAGGAGTAGATATGGCCTGAATTTCTCTCCTAAACTCTTGTTTTATATCACCAAACCCCACTTTGGAAGACTTTCATCAACATATTCAAATGGGCATTAATCTTCAGCCTTCCCTATATTCCTTGAGAGCATCACCACCCTTTATCTCCAAAGTTTATAGTCTAAGTAGGCATGGTAGACTTCTGGAGAGAACTCAATAGGGAATGAAAGGAATATATATTTTTCTCAGAGGTATATGGCACATACACAAAAAGTGACTATGTACCATGGCATGAAAACCTCACAATCCATTATAGAAAGGCAGAAAATTTAAATGCATCCTTTTCAGATAATTATACAATAAAAATTACATGTAATAAAGGGCCACAGGAAGATAGACTAAAAATTAATTGGAAACTAAATAATCTAATCCTAAAGAATGAGTGCATCAAACAACAAATCATAGAAACAATTGATTACTTCATTCAAGAGAGTGACAATAATTAGACAACATAGCAAAACTTATGGGTTGCAATGAAAGTGGTTCTTAGGGGAAGTTTCATATCTCTGAATGCTTATATGAATAAGCATTATGAAATGAAATATGAAAACAGAGAAATAAGAGCTCAGTGCATGAGGCATGTAACTGAAAAAGCTAGACAAAGAACAAATTAAAAATCCTTAATCAAATACAAAATTAGAAATACTGAAAACCTAATGAGAGTTTAATAAAATTGAAATTAAGAAAACAATTGAACTAATAAATGGACCTAAGAGCTGTTTTTGTGGAAAAAAAAACCAATAAAATTGATAAACCTTTGGTTAAATTGATTAAATAAAAGAAAACCAAATTACCAGTATCAAAAATAAAAAGGGTACATTCCCATCAAAGAAGAGGAATTAAAAAAAAATTAGGAATTATTTTACCCAACTGTATACCCATAAATTTTATAATTTAAGTGAAATAGACGAATAGTTATAAAAATACAAATTCCCACATTAACAGAAGGAGGTAGGATCAGACCTTGGCCTCAATTTAATTCTGGGTCCAGCACTGACTGAACTATATCATGTGAAATATCTTGTTAAAATATGTCCCTGAAATGTAAATAGAGAGAATACAATATCAGAAAGAAGAGCAACTTATTAGGACAATAATATTAGTACTGATGCCAACAGCAAAATAAGTAAAAAAAAAAAAATAGGTCACTTCTTAGTACAACAGACCATATGGATAAAGAAAACACTTAGTCCTCTATAGAGTAGCATAATTGTCATTCTAGTAACACAATTTGGTTTTATAATTAGCTAATGAATTTCTGACCAGCAGGTCTCATAGGAAATTTGATGGTTCAGAAACGAGCTCTCATTTGTGATTAAATTTCAAACAGAGTTTTTTCTTTCATTAAGCTGTGTCCATTACACCAAGTGGCATGTGCTACCCTGTATGTACAGGGATGATATTACTGATTTTCCATTAGCTTCAAGTTGTTTCCACTGTTATCAGCCCCTGAAAAGGATTATAAATCAGAGGAGGATGGGGAAGAATTGCTGGCAGGTAAGGAGATATTTGATGTTCAGAGCCCACACTTGACTTGGAAATAGCACCCTGTAATATTTGAATCAAATCATAAAAGTCTATAGCCCTTCTAATTGCCAGAAAATTAAACCAATTTAGCCAATGGAAAATGAGATGTATACTTTTTTTTCAGTTGCTTCAATTTTTCTATTATGTATATTTCATATCCCTGCAATCAGTGAGCAGATGCCTTACCTTAGGGTATAGATTATGCTCTGCCCCACTCCTCCTGCTATTTATCTATCCATACAAACATAAATATACATATATGTACATATATATTTATATATACACACATATACATACACATATATGTATGTATACACACAAGTAATATAAATAATATCGTAACCTAAAAATACTGTAATAACTCAATTCCAACTGAAAGTCTTAGGGCTCCTCTGATAATAAGAAGCACAGCTGTCTACTATTCAAAAAAGAAAAAACAATTGTTTCCCCCAGTGGGGCAAGGACCATGTAGAATGTGTTGCTCCATTTTGGAGGACATAAAAAACGCCTAAGGACATACTCAGCTTATTCAATCACAGTCTCCTGTCAGGAACCATGAGTTATTAGAGATCTACCACAGTATAACACAAAATTCTGGAGGTCTAGCCTGTAGAATGATGCCAATTGGCTTATTCAAAAATGGCAAGCAATCAACCAACAAGCAAATATGTTAAATGTACAACTACATGAAAGATACTGTGCCAGATATTTGGAGATATAAAGGCAAAAATAAAATAAATCAAAACACATCTCAATTTATGACCTACATGAAATTCACTACTGCACTGGACATTATATCAATTGCTTTAGAAAAATTTCTAATTACACAGCCTTTGTCACTTTCTGTGGATGCTTGCTTGCCTGTTTGTTACCTCAGGGCTTAGCACATTGCTATCCATGAAGTGCTTAATGTTTTTTTAAATTCGATCATCAAAATGGTCTCAGGGTTTTGATGAATGAATGAAAAAGCATTTATTAAACACTTAATATGTGCATAGCAATGTACTAAACACTATATGCACAAGTTGAAAAATGAAATAATCTCTGCTTTTAAGTTCACTTTCAAATAGATGGAGGAAACCCATGAAGAATGTTTCAGCTGCAAATCAGATGGAAAAACTCAGTGGTCTTTAGGCAAGGCAGATGGTGATGTATCTTCTTTAGTGCAATTTCATTATTGAACCTTTTTATAGTGTTCCATGTTAAGGCTTAGTTTTCTATTTGCTATCTGTTCTAGTTTGATGATCAGGAAGACAGTACCAAAGAGACACTGGGATAATATTGGCACTGATATACCTGTTATCATCACAAGGATAATTGGACCACTCTTCTCCTCACTACACAACTCTGATACAATGTAGCCAGTCTCACATGTTGCTGTTTTCCTTTCCAATTAACTCAACAATATTAGCATACTATGGCCCACTTATTCTTTCCTATTATTTGCAGTTTGAAAGTTTCTCCAAAATGGAAAAGTAACTGATGAACTTACAGTTATTATCAGTCACTGCAAACCTCCCACAGCTCAACTGTCCTGTTTTCCTTACCCATAGTCACAGAACCAATAAATTTCAGAGACAAGATTTAAATCCAGGTCTTTCCCAATATGAGTCCAGCACAAATTTTTTTTTTCTCCATAGTCTCATTTTAGTCTTGTATAATTTAAATGTAAGAATGTGACACATTTTACAGATTTAATGTGTGAAAAGGAGACATTTTATTTAAGGAATGCATTTATGCTATACTGTTTTTCTACCAAGTGAATATTTTGAAATATGAATAAGCAAACAGAAAATTCACATATAACCAACATCTCTATAGCACTTTACCTGTATTATCTCACTTGAATCTCACAATAACCTTGAGAGATATATGCTATTATTATTCCCATGTTATAGATGAGCAAAATGAGACTGGAGCTGCAGCAACTAATTGAGGGGGTTTAACTCTTTTGAAAAGAATATTAACAAACATTGACATACTGACATATTGAAGTATCAACAAATCTTTCTATCCTATTTTCCCGTGTATACAGTGTACATTATGATTTGAGCCCCTCTCATTTGATCCTTTGAAATCGCCTCGTAATTGATTTCCTAGCTTTTACTGCCTTCAGCCAGCTTTCAAAATTAACTTCCTAAGCACAGACTTCACTATGTATTTATCTAAGAAACTTCAATGACTCCTTATTGCTTCTACGGAAAAATATGACTCCTGATTAACCACTCTTTTGAACAGAATTAAATTGAAACACATCTGGGTGGAGGGAGTAGAAATTTGCAAGCAAGAAACCACATTGCATCATCATGTCTTGACATATCAGTACCAATTTGAAGACAAAATCCTAAGCATGTATAATTAAGTCACAAATGAATATCTTGCTATTCCTCACACGAGACATCATCTCCTATCCCTGTATCTTTTGAATGGCTATTATTAATGCCTAAAATGTTCTCCTGCATCATCTCTACCTCCTGGGATCCCAATTTTCTTCTACCTTCCATAGGAAGCTTTTCTTCCACTTCACATCTAGCAATACTCTGCCACCCATATTTTACCTTGTAATTATATATATATATACATATACATATATAGAGAGAGACAGAGACAGAGAAAAAGAGAGAGACAGAGACAGTGACAGGAAGAGATGGAGATAGAGGGAGAGAGAAAGAAAGAGGGAGAGAGGGAGAGAGGGAGAGAGAGAGAGAAAGAGTATATATTTATATTTATATTTGCACAGTGAGGAGGTGAAATGGATAGAGTCCTGGGCCTGGAGCAAGGAAGCCCTCATCTTCTGAGTTCAAATCTGGCCTCAGACACTTACTAGCTGTGTGACCCTGGCAAGACACTTAACTCTATTTACCTCAGCTTTCTCATTTGTAAAAAGAGCTGGAGAAGGAAATGGCAAAACTCTCTAGTATCTTTGCCAAGAAAACCCCAAATGGTGTCACAAAGAATCAGATATGAAAAACAAGTTAACAAAAACAACATATATTATACATGTGGTTTCTCCTAGTACTTCTTATAAAGTATTGTTTAGTTTCTTACGTATCCCCTGCACCTAACACAATGTTTGACCCATAATCTGCCCTCAATATATATTTACTGATTGGTTGTATGAATGATCTAACTTAAAGGAAAGTCAAATAGAAAGGCAAAAGAATTAGCTTTGGCTAAAAGTAAAATGCTTCTCAGTTGTCTCTACTAAAAGAAAATAATCAAATCTTTATTTTTCTTCTTATTGGACAAGAAATACTAACAAATATAAAATCTCAGCTCAAACAGCAGGAAGGAAGGAGGAGAGAAGAAAATAATATCTTCTATCTTCCTTCATGAAATTTCCAACCTGATGGCTGCAGGGCTAGTGATTTTGCATAATATCCCCAGTACAACTGCTGTGTACATTTGGGGAATGCCACAGACCTCCTGCCAGATACTAAACAAAATGCCAACTCTTTCCTCACTGGAGCTGCCCTCAACATTTCCCTTTGGGTGCCCCATATGTTTGCTGACTGTCTGAACCAACAGGTCTTAGGAGAGGAAGTATATCTTCTAATATACATAAACACATTTGTTTTGGCTCCTTTCACCTGGCCAAATGGGAATTCGTTCTCAACAAAAGTATTAGTAATCAACACTCTTCTTTTCTGTTGGAAAAATAGTTTAAAATGTGCATCTTCAGATAAGAAGGCAGTTAAGTGATTTTTATCATGTATTGATACTAGACTGATAAAACTCAAAACTTCATTAGTTATTGGTTTTTTTTTTTTATCAATTGTTATAGACAAACCTATCACTTTGTATGCAACATCCTTTATTGAGTCTCTCCAAATTTAGCTAAAACAACATCATAGTCTACCACTAGGACTAGGCCCAAGGTCTTTTTAGCTTAGTGGAACCTGTCCGAGCTGGTTCTCCACTGTCACATTGTTCAAGAACCCAGATTCACAGTGATACCACAGCGAGGGCTATGGACCAAAGAAGTAAAAGGAAAAAAACCAAAACTGACCTATATGAACAAAAACATTTTTATTCTGGGAGTGGAAAAGAATTTATAACTGATGGGGTACTCATAAACTGGGGAATGTCCAAATAAGTTATGATATCTGAATACTATTTAGGTATGTGAAATGATGAAGGGCACTTTTTTTTTTTTTAAGAAAACTGGGAAGGCTTGTATGAACTGGTATGGAGGAAAGTGAGTAGAACTAGGAGATCAATTAATAATAAAAAGTACGATAAGGACAAACAATGTTGAAATTTAGAAAGTCAGTAAGCACAATTCCATTAGACTCATAAAAATGTTTCCCACCACGTGATAGAGAAGTGATAGACTCGCAATGCTGGCTGAGATGTATTTTATTTGATCATTACAAAGGCAAATAATTGTTTGGCTCCACTATACTTATTTGTTAAGAGGATTCTGTTTCTTTTTATTTTTCAGGCTGAGGGATATGTCTGCTAAAAAGGTAGAAAGGGGAAAAGTCAGATCTTCATTTAAAAGAACAACAACCACATCATGAGATAGCATTAAAGTGTGATATTTAAGATATACATATATATATATGTGTATATATATATATATATATATATATTTTTTTTTTTTTGGTTTGGACCTGTGATTTCATTGTTTTTCCTCAACAAGGAAACTCCTTCTATCAGTACAAATTAGCAATAGTTTCACAGATTAAAATTTAAGAAAGTTGCCTGAGGTACTAGGAAGTTGTCTGTTGGTGGACTTGAATCTATATTGGCTCTCCTCTGAAGCAAATTCTCTGGGTATTTAAGCCTTGCTTATCTTTTGGAAGTCAATGAATTATGGTGCCCCATTTTTTTTTTTTTTGCTAAAATACTTCTATTACTTTTTTGCCCTACTTTTGTTAAACTATTCTTCCCCCAATAAATGTACAGTAATTAAAAGTCAGGAGACTCAGATTCTATTCTTGATTTTGCCACTATACTAGCTGTGAGATCATGAGCAAGTCAACTAACATATCAATTAATCATATTTGTCATCTGGAATCCTTGTATTCATCTCAAATTGATTGCTGTTCCACTCAATAAAATATCCATTTCAAACCTTCTTTTCTCAAGCCTCTCGCACTATTCTTCTCCCTGCCCTACTGAAAAACATGTACTTGTTTTGTCTGTCTTTGCATCTATAGCACTTAACATCGTGCCTGGCTAATAGTAAGTGTTTGATAATTGCTTTCTTATTGGTTGATTGAAATGTAAGGTGTTATTGGTAGAACATGTACTTACTCTTATACCTTATAGTTCTAACCTTATGTGACCCTATAAGCTATATTTGATTAATTTTAAATATGCATTCAAGCTCAAATTGAAACTTATATTTTTGGCAAAATTTATTCTGGTTCAACAGTCTTTTTAGTGACACTAACACTCGTTTATTTAAACCCATAGTAGCCTTTTATGCTAGCTGGCAGAAGTAAATAGCAGACCTATATCACTGCAAAGACTCAAGTCAAACATTGATAAGAAACAACAATATTCCAAATACTAAGCTAATCACTGGGAATACAAGGATAGTAACCCCCTACCCCCCCCCCCGCAAAAAAAAAAGTCCATTATCTTAAGGACCTCACAATATAATGGGTGAGACAATATGCAAAAAAATATGAACAAAGAAGATATATACAGATTAAATTACAAATAAACAGAGGAAGGACACTAAGATTTAAAAATACAAGGAAAGACTTGCAGAAAACTGCATTCTAGTTAAGACTTGAAGGTAGCCAGGGAAGCTAGGAGATAAAGATGATGAGGGAAAGAATTCCAGGTTTAAAGAATGACTAAATAAAGTGCCTGAATTCAGGAAAAGGAATGTTGTGTGTGAAGAACAGCACGTATGTATGTGCATACACACACACACATATATATATATATATATACAGACACAGATATATTCATCACCATAGAAAATTTCTTATTACAATGACGCTAATATATCTGTAGATGTTTATGGTGTCAATCACACTGTACAACATTTTCTCACCTCTAGTTTCTGTTCAACCAGAAAATATTTCCTTAACTTTCCCCTCATCCTTCCTAAAGGTCTACCGGCAGTCATTTACCCAAGTAAAACTTCTTAAGATGGTCTATAGTTCAGAGAGACTTGACTAATGGAAAATAATTAGAAAGCAATAAGTATATTCCAGGCATACAGTGATGAGGGCCTACACTATGGTGGTGTCATAATTGATTAAGAGACACATGAGATATATGGGAAAGGTGGTACCCAAGTAGGAGTAAACCAACTGCTATAGTGTTGTATGGGAGGCCTGAGATGGTGCCTGGAAATCAATGAATTGTATGCTCAGGGATGGCAGGGAAGCCCACTGGGATGTCAAAGGCAAGAAAGATGCTGTGTATCTGTACATGGCTGGAGGGGGTTGACTAGAACATGACAGAATTGCCACTCAGTGAAACTAAGCAGTCTTAGAAGGAAGGGACAGGTATTGATACCTCTAAGAACTTGGCGTTATTGACAAATATATAGGCCTGATCATAGTTCAAAAGAGCCTACTGCAGAAGGAAGAACAATGAATTTGAAGTCAGAAGACCTGACTTTGTCACATATTACTGTGGGATCCCGGGACAATGTTTTTGTGTCTCTGTGCTTCAGCTAGGGACTGACTTAGGTGTCTCTGAGTTCTTTGATGGCTCTAAATCCTATGCTATTATATGATAGTTTGTAACAGAATATCAGAACCAGAAGGGACCTTATAGAGTTTTTATGTCACCCCTCTAATTTTAAATGAAGGAAAACTAAAGGCCAAAGAAATAATGCATCTTGCCCATGATCAAGTTGCATTGCTACAATTTCAGGACTTGGAGCTCTTTTCACTGTAAGAAGCTGCCTCTTAATTTATTTATATAAATTGCTTTAATCTGAGTCAAATAATCATACTCTCTTATTTCTGTATAGTTGACACTGACTGATAGCACCTTTCTATGGTGCTAGTCAGCAGTCTTTAGAAATGTTTTTGAAAATAAAGTTAATAAATATTTTTGAGTTTCATGAATCCCTCATGAACCAGTCTACCTTTTAATCAGTCAACTTGTCATTCCTCATTTAAGTTTTTTTTCATTGGTTAAAGGACAGAGAATATAACTTTTAATTTGCATTAATGTTAAAGGCTGTTAACTCTTAACTTTGCCTAGTTAAATTTTTTATTAGCTTTCTTCATGACTATGCTAACAAGAGGAGCTAAACATGTACACTTAATTCATGTCTTGAATTAGCTTCTGTGAATTACTATTCAATGCAATCACTTATGCTATTCATCATGAGAGAGATTTAATCAGACAAGTCTATTTGGAAGATTCCCTCACCTCCACCTCACAAATAGGTTTTGAAATCCTGAAATAACAGATACTCTAGGATGTCACTAGTGTCCAGGGTCATCCTGCTATGGCAGTTGCTCCTCAGGGAAGAAAAATATTAAATTATAGTGAAATTGTTTTTTACCTGTGGCATGCATAAATATTTCTAAACTAAAAATATATTTTTAAAAGTTCTTACCACAAATTTATTTAAATCATCACATATTTTTGAACAGTGGTTTTAAATTGGCCTATTCAATTGAATTGAATCAAATTCAATTAAAAATAAACACAACCTGCTATGTAGAAGACATACCATTATATGGTGGAAGTAGTTCTAAATCTGATGTTAAAGTACCTGGGTTCAAATTCTAGCTCTATCACTTACCACCAGTGTGACTTGGTGCAATGCATCTTGCCTCTTTCTCTCTGGGGTGTTCAGTTTTCTCAACTATTAAATGAAGCAATTTCATTAGATGAGTTCTAATGTCTAATCTAGCTCTATATATAAGTCTATGACATGGTGCTATATGCTGGGGATATAAAGAAAATAATAATAATAATATGATTCCTGTCCTCAAGGAGTTTACATTGAACTGAAAGTATAATGAAACCCATTTATAAAGCACTATGTAAATCAACAAGCATTTTGTAAACATCTTATTTTTGTTGTTTATAGAGAAACATTGAGAAGGCAGCCAGGCACCTCACTGGACAGAGTGTTGGGCCTAGAGTCAGGAGAACCTGAGTTAAAATCCAGTCTTACTAGCTGTGTGACATTGATCAAGTTACCTAACCTTTGCCTTAATTCACCTGAGAAGGAAATGAAAAATTACTCCTGTATCTTTGCCAAGAAAACTCCATGGACAGTATAATGTCTACTGGCTCATAAAGAATCAGACATGACTGAATAACAAGAGCAAACATTAGACAGTTAACACAATTAAGCCTCTGTGGTTAGAGAATGAGAATAACTAGAGAGTTAGTCAGAGAGATGCAGATTTATCCTACCATCAACAACCCAAGAGTAGTCATTTAACCCATTAGGGCCCCTAGACAACTATGAAAGTTAAAGATATTAATTTACATTAGTAGAAGTAATATTTTCATTGGAAGTTCCTTATTCCAAAAAAAATCACAAAAAGGGTGAGGGGAGGCAGGCTCTATTAACAAGATAACAAAAATGAAACATTATACCTTCAAAGTATTTATATTCTTTTGATAACCAGTTTGACCCTCTGGATGTTGATCAACCGTCAATCTTTTGCATAAATTATTCTATTTTACATTATTCAAATTATTGAACCCAAATGAGAGTTAATTGAGAGACATCTTTGGGAATAAGTGATATCCCAAATATAATTAGGAGGTAATCTGAAATGTTTAAATGGGGAAAAGAAAAGAAAGTGGTCAGCTATTTCCTAGATAGAGACAAGCAGCCTGTGGGGGCATTTTCTTTTCTTTAGTCTTTGTTGTATTTATCTTTTTTCATGCCCTTACTTATCCCATTTAACTGCCCAAACACTACCAAAACTTTCACAATACCAGTATCTTCCTTGTTATTCAAGATGTAAAAATTCTGAAACTTACATACAGTTTCTTTAATGAGAAGGATACAAAAAAATGTTTCCTTGTTCAGATTTTGGTGGAATTCATTCTAGTTCTAACACAAACTCTCTTGTTTAAACTAGGAAAATCTAACTTTTCTCACTTTACTTTATTATTTATTATTTACTTTATTTTTTCCTTGTAAAAATTTAGTGGAGAAAGGTGTGTGTGTGTGTGTGTGTGTGTGTGTGTGTGTTTGTGTGTTTTGGGTGGTGGGGAACATTATAGTTCTTATTAAAAAATATGTTCATTCAGAACTTTTTTATCAATATTTTTATATTAGATTCCTCCCATTTGAAGTGAAACAAGGAAGATCTCGGACTAACCAAATGTGAAAGAAATTGTTCTATATCATTATCAGACATATCATTTTCTAAAATAGCATTCCTTCTTCTTGTCCTTTTAACTTAATACCATTTTAATGTCTCCACCTCTATCTAGTGACATTTCACTGCTTATGAATAATTTGTGTGTCTGTCAAGTTTAGGATCTAATTTTAGAAACAGACTTGCTTAAACATAGCCAACACTGGAATAAACTAATTGATCGAAATAATTTTCTTCAATTGATAGAATTTGCTTCAAAACAATTCTCCAGAACTTCCATTCATAAATCCAGGGAAATAAATGGTGGTTTTTACTTATATTTATTTATGTACATCACACATACAAGCACACACACACACACACACACACATACCACACTCCTACACATTTAATAACCTTAATCAGGAGGGGGATGTTCAGAAAATGTATCAGTTGCTAAACCATTCTGACTCTGGATAAAAGCTGAAAATAGGAGTCTCCTGAATTGCTATTGTCCAGAGTAAAAATCATTTGGTAGAGGCACAATTTCTTTTGACATTAGTCTTGATTTTTTTGTACTTTTTGAATCTGCATTTTCTGTCAAGAATAAATCTTGTTAACTGCTCCACTCTAACAGGACAGTTCTGTCCCAGCAAATTTATACTGGGACAGCTATACATTATTAACAAGCTATGAAAAGTCACTGGCTAAATGTCACGGAAGCTGAGATATAGCTGCACCTTGGGATTCATATAGCAAACAGTTTAGTTTTAATCATCTTGGACCACAAGGTGTCTTGACATTTGAGGGGCAACTTTTTCCTCTTTAACTTCCACTGGAATCAGACCTCTATTATCTTAGCCATAATTTTCAAGCTCAACTGTGATAGAAAGTTTTACCTCCTAAATTAAAAATGTGAAAAAATCGATCTATCAGGGACCTTATCATTCATTTAATCAATGCTCACATGCAGGCTAGCCAGGAAAAAATGAGCAAGGACAGCTAAATGATTCTAACATCTCCAGTACCACAAAAATATTTTGAGTGAAATGTCTGTCCATTACATTAGTTCCTATGAGATATGACCTTGGTGAACTGCATTAAGACAGATAATTGATTTGGGTATAGAATTTTTTTTTCACTTTGAGAAATTCTATGGGTTTCATATCTTTCAAAACATTTCTTTAAATCTTTTTTTTTAAACTAAACTCATAGTTGAATAATCAGAAAAGCAATCTGAGGTGTCAAAATGTCTATAATTATAGTCATTTTATTTTATACTATCTCCCAGGTAGGGTTATGCATTTGAGCCTTACTGAAATCCAACCAAAATGTTTATATTCTCATATAAAGTAAGAAAGTGGGTTTCTATTTAAATAGAATTGAATAATTAAAAAACATATTGAATACATGAAAGCCCAGGCTAATCAAATATAGCATAAATATACAGGTAATTTTATGATCAGTATATGAGACAGAAGAATGTAGGAAAAAGAACGTTGGACTTGTAATCAGGAAAGCTGCATTCAAATCCCCACTTTGATATTTATTTCATATATTTACAATTGGAATGGTTCTCTAAAAACACTTAGTCTAAAACTTTTATTTTAAAGATGAATTAAGGCTATATAAATGGTAAACATTAAGGAGGGAACTTAAACCTACATATTTTGGTTTCAGAACATGTTCTTTGCTCTTACTTTGTTACCCTGAATGACTTACTTACCTTTTCTGGCCTTTTTTGTTTAAAGAATGTAAAATAGAATAGTATATATATATATATATATATTATATAATTTGCATATAATTTTTGTTTTTATTTATAAAATGAGGCTGTTGGACTCCATTTATTAAGGTCCCTGCTAGAAATATATCTATAATCCTACTAATGATCTTTATATTGCTTGATTTCAATCCTATGTTTCTTTACTAGGAATCTGAGTAAAAATTATTTACTCATAGATAACCATGATATGAATCAACCTCATGTTTTGTCCATACACTGATAATATATTCACCTGTACAACTTTCATTCTTTAACTTTATCCAAACAATTAATACAATATACAATATATACTAATAAGGGTTAAATGTATATGTGACCTAAATATAAAAGCTGATTATCAGCGAAGAAAAAAAGCAGGAAATGAAATGAACATCTTGTGTATGTATGTCTAAGGGGAAAATTCTAAAGTCACCAAAGGATAGATAAAATAAAAATTTTTATAAAATTGAAAGCTTTGCAAAAACAAAATCAGTGACACAAAAATTGAAAAACAAACAATTAAACAGGAAAACAATCTTTGAAGCAAATGGAAAATATCAAAGCATAATATTTTCCCCATAATAAATAAGAGGCCATAGGTTATGAACAAACAATTCTAAAAGGCAGCAATGCATGTTATCAATAATGATATGAAAAGATACTCTAGATGACTAATAATGAGAAAAGTATAAATTAAAACCCCTTAGAGAATTTATTTTCCATTTATCAGATTGACAAAAACCAACAACAACAAAAAATAAGGGATACATGTTTCAAAGTTTGAGGGGCTTTAGAAACACAGGCACCCTGATACACCACTGGTATAATATACAAATTGGTATAATCATTTTGGAAAATGTTTTGGAAATGTGCCAAAGTGTGTGTGTGTGTGTGTGTGTGTGTATGTATGTGTGTGTGTGTATTTCCTTTAATCCTAGAATATTACTGCTATGTGTATACACCAACCAGCCAGAGACAGAATGAAAAGTTTCATAAGTACTAAAATATTTATAGTAACACTTTTGTGGTAGTGAAAAACTGGAAACAATGTAGATTTCCATCAATTGAGATTTAACTAAATTGTGATATTTAAATATAATGGAATATTGTTGTATAATGAATATGAAGAATTCAGAGAAACATAGGATGAATTATATAAATTAAGAACAAGGAAGTTACCAGAACCAGTATAATAATTTTATGTGGGCAACAAAAATAAAGGAAAAAGAACATAGAATAACTTAAAATTCTAATAAATTCAGCGGCAAATTGTTATGTCCAAAATTTTATTTTGAAGCAATTCTTTCTCCTCTCACCAGAGAGGTGGTAGAATGGAGATATTTAATGAAGCCCATATTTTCAGACATGATCAATAGGTGAATTGCTCTTCCTTGACTATATACTTACCTGTTAGGAGAGAATGTTTGTTGTGGAAGAATAGTGATTGGGAAATGAGCAAAAAAAAAGAAAGAAAGTAAAATGGCATAGACAAAATAAATTTTTATAAAATAATTAAATGAATAGAGTGTATGAGGAAGAAAATCTTGGCAACTACTTCATTTCACCAGTGAGGATGCTGAGACATAGAAAAATTAAATGATCTGCCCAAGGTAGCAAAGATGTTTAGTGGCATAAATTTGCATTGTAATCTAAGCAATCCATTCATCAATTGGTTTGTACTATTATTATTATTTTTTTTTGCCTTAAATGGATTTTGAAAATAGTTCTGAACTCCCCCAGTATAGATAAGGAAACCAAACTCACAAGAGATGAAACCACTTTCCAAAGGTCATATGAAAGGAAGAAATCACTTTCCACTCAATAACCTAATTTTCCTCTAACTTCTTATTTACTGTTGGTTTACTGACTGTTTCCTCAATTAGTCTATGTTTCTAAATCCAGAACTTTATTTTACAACGTTCTTTAGTTCCTAGCATAGTTTTAGGTGTCCTCTAGGTAGTTCAATAAATGCTTATTGTTTGCCAAATCACATCTTAGCTCTCACTTTAAAGCAGCAAGATAAATCAACTCTTTTCTACATGGTAATTAGTTCTCTCCCCATTCTGTCTAATATTGACTCATCAACATACCTCAAAGCTTTAATGCATTACTACTATCTTTTAATATACAGTACTATATTGTGTCTATCTGAAATACAGTTCTGGAATTATCATTGTCATTAACAAACCACTTTCAAAGCCTTCCAACATTTAATTTAGATGTGAATTTTTCTCTATTTACATATTTAATAGTGGTTCATTACCATATAAATAATCTACTTTGCCTATATGAGCCCTGTAATCAAATGGCCTTGCCCAGTTAATGAAGTATATATAGTAAGAATATGTTGTTAATGCTGTATATTCATCCAAATATTATATATGTATGTATTAATATATAGGGATATGTGCATGTATACACATATATATGAGTATATATATCATTTTAGAAAATATTAAAATATATAGCAAATAAGACAATTTTAATAAATCCTCAGATTGATAACTACTGAAGCTTAACATAGGGAGATTTTCACCAAAAGGATTTGCTATAATCATGGAGAACATCTATTACAGAGTCTAAATGGAAGAGTACTTCCTTTTAGATAGTGATATCCTTCACACTTTTCTGTTTATGCATGACCTTGTGTTGACTGCATCCCTTTAGTAACATCGCAGAAATTTCTAAATGTGGTCTATGATCATATAAAGGTGTTCTACTTAACAATTCATTTAGGAAGAAACAAATGGATGAAGAATGTCTATTGTCCATTTACTGATCAGATATAGACTTGATCTGTTGATACATTCAGTGTTGATACTCAGGAGAAGTGGGAGAATGTATGCCATTAGGGTACAAAAGGAGATGGACTGGTCTTGTAGGGAGAGTGAGGGATAATTTTTGGGACCCTACCTCTAGGTTTGAGGAGGCCCTAGTAGAAACCATAATTCTTTTTCTTAAGGTGGAAAAATTGTTGTATTCACAACAGAGGGCAAAGAAAGATATTTATTCTCTATGTCCATTCTCAACTTTATCTATCAGTTTAGAAGAGTTAATAGTAAAGAACTGGAAGTGATCGACCTGGAAACATAGATTCAAGACTAAAGTCTAAATTAGTATGAGTGACTGAAGTAGCCTTGTAATAAGAATGTAGATGAATAGGCCCTATCACTTAACATCTTTTACACAGGATAAGTAAAAGAAAGTATAAGAAGCAACTTCTGTGTATTTTTAATTTGTTTTCCTTTTCTTAAATTGATGATTTTGTATTTTGCTTTATCTTACAGTCATTTCCTGATATACTGCACAGATTCTTCTCTCCTCCTTCTCCCCTTATCCTTTTTAACAGAGAAAAAGAGGAATAGGGAGAATCAAAAAGGACTAATAAGCAACTAAATCTTTTTCTGTATACTGCATTCCTCACCAGTAGTCCTCCATCATGTTACTTGAATAGACGCCTTAGAGTTCATTAATAAGTCCAGGGTTCTTTGTTCTTGGTGGCTGACAGCTTCAGAAATTGACCGTGTTGCTATGGCAACAACTTTGCACAGTTTTTACTCTTCTTCTAACCCTAATAGGATTGTGACATGTTTTTTTTTTTGTTTTAAGCCTATATCTAGTAATTGGCAAAAAGATGGTATTACAGCATGGAGATTTTTACCTTATGGTCTCTAAGGATAAGAATTTGTTCATCTCAGATATTCCTACCAGGCTCATGTGTATTGCACTCTCATGTGGAATAATACTATCCATCTAGAAATCTCTGTCTATCTGTACTTAGCCCTGATTTACTGAGCAGAAAAAAAGTTATCGTATCTTTAAAAAAAAAATGGACCTGTATTATCTTTTAGTATATTTACATATTCAATAACCATAATAAATAACTTAGGCTTTATAGGTCAAGTTATTTTTATAAAAAAAGAGTTTGAATAATATTTTTAAAAAAATGAACAGGAACAACAAAGTTCTCAAACTCTCCACTGTAACACTTGGGAAAAGAATATGAAGGAAAACAAAGGAAAGAGAAGGGGACAGAGTAGGAAACAGAGAAATTCATATTCCGCCTGATAGGTAGAGAGGAAGGAGAAAGTGTGTATATCTCAATTCAAGAGGTTAGGCTTCATGAGCAGCACAGGTCCAAATCAGAGCAAACTTCATTCTCAGAGAATCTTGATTGTATCCTGACATGGGCCATCATTGTGCTCAGGCAGACATCACCTGTCAGATCCTTTGTCTTCTATGATGCAACTGTTCTTAATGATTTCTTAAACTCTCACTATAGTTTTCTAGTATCCTTACCTTTTATCTAGGGCACATAATAACTGTCAGAAGTGAGTTTTGGGGCCAGTTAGGTGGCATAGTGAACAGAGCACTAGCTCTGGAGTCAGGAGGACCTGAGTTCAAATCTGACCTCAGATACTTAACAGCCATGTGACCTTGAGCAAGTCACAACACCAATTGCCCTGCATTCACCCCTCCAAAAAAAAAAAAAGTGTTTTGAACCCAGTTTCTATCTCCAGAGTCAATGCTCTTCCACTGTTCTATCTGTTTTCTGAGATGAACAATGTTAAATGCAATTAATCCGAGTACAGCTGCCTTTTAGTGCTGTTTTCATTTACATTTTTGCAGTCGTGTCTATTTTTCCTGTTAGTTTTATTTTCCCATCTTACTCTGAATTTCTGATATTTGTTTCTTAGAATATGATAACATTTTATTTTTTTATTATAGCACAATGTGTTTGGACATTCTGTTTCTAGGATTTTACAATCAGAGCTCAAATAACTTGACATAAGACTGCCAAAACTGCTGAAACGCCACTAAAAGTAATTATCTCTACTTTTTAAAATGTATTTGCTAAATTGATCGGTAAAAGGACAAAAGTCAGAGATTTTTAAACTTATATGCTTCCTATTAGTTATTTTGAATATTTCATATGGTTGTTAATAATTTAGATTTCTTATTACAAGTGTTTATATTCAATTCTGAGGTAACACCTCACACCTATCAAATTGGCTAATGTAACAAAAAATGAAAATGATAAATGTTTGAGGTGATGTGGAAAAACTGGAACATTAATGCACTATTGGTGGAGTTGTGAACTGATCCAACAATCCTAGAGAATAATTTGAAACTATGTCCAAATGGCTATAAAATTGTGTATATCCCTTGTTTCAGTAATACCTCTGCTAGGTCCACATCCCAAAGAAATGAAAAAAGGGAAAGAAAAAGGACCTAGTTATACAAAAAAATATTTATAGTCGTTCTTTCTGTAGTGGCAAAGAATTGGAAATTGGTGGGATGCCCATCAATTGGGGAATGACTGAACAAGTTGATTGTCATGGAATACTACTGCGGTATAAGAAATGACAAACAGGATGATTTCAGAAAATCCTGGACTTACATGAACTGATGAAAAATGAAGTGAACAGCATCAGGAGAATGTTGTACACAGCAAAAAGCAATACTGTACAATGAAGAACTATGAATGACTTGGGTATTCTCAGCAATACAATGATCCTTGCTGTTTGTTCTTCATTTTCAAACAGGACTATGACATCAGGGACATGATGCCATGATATGCAAGTGAATTGGACAATGATCCAAAACAATCCCAAAGGGCTCATAATAAGACATGCTATTTGCCTGCAGAGAGAGAACTGATAATATTTGAATACAGAATGAAACATACTATTTTTCTGTCTTTCTTTCTCTTTCTTTCCTTTTCTTTTTTCTTTTCTCCCTTTTCTCTCACTCCCTCTCTTCCTTCTTTCCTTCCTTATATCATTTTTTTCTTGTTCAAGTCTTTTTGTACAAAAGAACTAACATGGAAATATTTTACATGATTGCAAATGTACAACATATATCATATTGCTCATGGAGTGGGAAGGGCAGGTAATAAGAGAAAGATAGAATCTGGAGCTCAAAAGTTTTAAAAAAATGTTAAGAATTGCTTTTAACATGTAATTGGGGAGAAAATAAAATATCGTTTAAGCATAGTTTATATGCACTGACTACTTGCTTAGTGGAAAATGGTTTTGATCTTACATATCTATGTCAATTTCATATGCAATATAGTATCTGATTTTTGTCAGAAATAAAAATGCAAATATTGTCCCCAATTTATAATTTCTCTCTTTATACTATAAATTTTATTCATGAAAAATGCTTTAAAAGTTTTCTTGTAAACAAAATTGTCTATTTTGTCTTGTAATTCATTTCTACAAAGTCCATCTAGGAAGCCACATTTTATCATAGATGTGACCTTCTTGAAGGCCAAACTCTTTCTAAAGTCTACAACATCAGATTCCAATATCTGGCAGGTCATACTTACTTATAAAAAAAAAAATTCCTCTTCATGATTTCCTTCTGTCACTCCTATTTCTGACTTCTAGAGCCAAGTGGAATAAGTTTATTTCGTCTTCCATAGAACAGGTCTTCAAATATTTTATTTGAATTCTAGATATGGATTGCTCTGAATTTCAAGGAGAGCATCAATTTACCACAAAGCTGGGCTTATTTGCTTAAAAAATAATGGTGTTACAGAGTACAGGAGGCCTATTATATCCTGTAGTATTAACAGTTATGAAACCTCAGAGGTCATAGGAAACAAGGTGTACTATAGATAAATATTCATATGGTAGTTCATTATCATTTATTCTTATTAATTTCATTATTGAAAGATTTGGAGAAATGATAAAATAATATTGGATGGCACTTTTTTTTGCATAGTATCTGTGTTGATGGTAAAGAAGAAGCTGTGCATCAGTGATTTCAGTGGCCACTGCTCTTGACTACCTCTCTCACCATTACTGCTTTTTTGTCTCTCATATACCCAGATATACATAGGTGGGAACAGCAACAGCAACTGACTCTACAATGCCAGAATCAAGACATATTTTTGGAATCTTTAATGTCTAGGTTCCAGTGAAGTGACAGATGGGACCTGGCAAGAAAATCCCTGTCCATTCTCACATAGTTAGTCTGTTCTCTAGTTAACACCTGCAGTTACTATTTGCAAGAGTATTAAGTCAGAAGAGAAGCATCATTCATTTTTCCTTCATAATTGATGATCATGTCATGGTGCTTACTGTCCCTTATCTAATATTGTGAGGAACTGGTGAATGAGAAGCAGCTTAGTGTGATAAAAAAAGAGCAGGAGAATTAGAATCAGCAGACTTAAATTTGAGTAACTGCTTTTACTAGGGTAACTTACTAGGTTAAGTAAGATGTTGGTTAAATTGCTAAACATCTCTGGTTCTCAATTTCATGATCTATTCAATTTAGATGATAATATTCAAAATTCCTAGATCCTAGAAGTATTTTTTCAAGATTTTATTTTATTTCTGTGAAGCATTTTGCAAATGTTAAGTCCCTGTATAAAAATGTTAGCTGTGATGGTTGGCTCTTTTTTTTTCTGTGTGCTATATAGTACTTTCACCTTTGCTCATAAATGTAGATGGTCATAAAGTAGGTCCACAGAAGTTGGCTCTGTCTTCTATTCTGTCCCCTGAGATTTCTGGCTGGACTTGACTCAAAGAAGCTACCACATGTTCAAATGTTACATAGACAAGTCTGGTTTCTCAAGTGAAATTATTTCCCACATGTTCCAAGCTCTAACTAGATGTTAATTTTTAAACCATGAGCAACCCTGTCCTCACTGGGATCATAGTATATTAGGATTAATCAATAAGCAATCATGAATATATGCTAGGAACTATAACAGCTGGAGATACAGAGACAAATGAAATAGTCCCTGGCCACAGTGACCTTGCATTCTATCAGGGAAAACAACATGTCCACATATAAGTAAATGCCAAATATATTCAAAAGTATATAATAGAACCTTACCTTTCTTGGTGTTAACATTCCTAGAAAATGATGCAAAAGTCAAAAACTGAAATGTTGACACCTTGAAGCTATGGGAAATAGGAGTTACATTCCCATGACGAAGAAAAAATATTATCTTTTTCTAGAGATTGCTGAAAATATACTTTTCTGCATACAGTTCTTTATCACAAAACACTAATCTTTTTCTAACACAGTAACCATGAAAAAACCCATAAAAATGCAATGGAGAGAAGACACAAAACAGGACAGGACAGGGAGAGGAAGGAGAAGGGGAAGTGATGCCAGAATCTACTGAGGTAAAAAAGGGAAAGGGGCAACCCACTATTTCAAATCTGTTTTTCAGCTCAGGGGTTGAATTGTTTCTCAATGAAAGCACCTATGGTGGAGTGAGTCCTGGCTTCTGTCTGAACTCAGAAATTCTACCTTGGGCAGTTTGATCTGACTCAGTCTTGTCAATCTCTCAGGCTAATACACCAAGGTCAGGCTGCTGCTTTGCTGCTGCTCCGCATCTCCACACCATGCTAACCATATCCCTGTATATGGGGGAGCTTCGTGGCACCTCAGAAGCCTGAGTGACACTATCTCCTTTACCCAAGAACTTGGGCATCTTTTTCTTTTTTCAATACCTTCATCAGACACTTGAGAAATTGCTTTAGTACTTTCTGGAGCAGATTCACAAACACTTTTAAGAATACTTTCCTACTTTTGGCAGAATAACTAATTGTTAATTGTTAACACCAAATTTGTGGCCGATAGCAGCTGCAGACATTCTGGAATGAAATATATCTAACAGCTTTATTTTCTCACTAAGCCACATCACTGAATTTGCAGTTTTGGGCTTAGAGCCCAAAGAATTTGCACTCTGGTTTGGGGGCACAAATGCTATATAAAATTTGAGTTTTAAAAGCAAACAATGAAAATTCAACAAATGCATGGGTAGCTCTTTACAAAAGTTGAGTGAACAAAATAAGTGAATAGGATATTCAGTAAAGATACAAGAATGATGCTGCTGGCAGCAGCTTCCTACCTGTGCATTTACCTCAGTGACCCTCCTGGCCAACAGTACATGCCAATCCTGAAGAGCCCCTTATGCCTTCTACACTAGACTCTTGTATTTGAACCTTATTACACTGAACCAATTAAGTCTACGAGATAATTCCATTGCCTTTTAGAAGAAAATTAGCCTTGGATAGTTTATGTGGAAAGAATATTAGTAGATGATGCTCCTACTACAGGCATCTAGCTTTTTCAGGTTTTAAAACTATACTATACAACAACAATCATTAAAACTATTTGTTTTAAAATAGAAAAGATAAATGAATATCCTAGCTTCATTTAATGGTTGTTCAGATCCTTCCTCATTCCCATCCCCCTCAAGTTTACTTCTTCCCACCACAAAATCCCACTCCATATCCGCCTACTCTTTCCACAGGGCTAGCTGGAATTACTGCTCTGTAATTTAAATAGCAAAAGAAAATTTAAAAAAAAAAAAACTTGGTTTCATATAAACTTTTTCCTTCCTTACTCTTTCCATCTTTTTGGATCTCA
>CM053586.1:150134790-150155918 GCA_028646515.1 Pseudochirops corinnae | reverse complement strand
TAATGTAAACTAAAATAAATAAAATAAAATATTTTAAAAAATAAAATAAAATGGGGATAATATTAGTACCTGTCTTATAGCTTTTGTGTGTGTGTGAGAATTAAAAAAAGATCAGTGTAAAGTGACTCATAAAGCTTAAAGTACTACATTAAAAGGCTCATTATTCTTAATAATAACAATATGAAGGTTATTTACTCTAGATTAGGGTCTCTTAATGTTTAATCTTGTTTTTTTCTTTTTTTTAAATAATTACCTTTCAATATAATTTATTTGTTTTGTAATAATATGTATTTTATTTAATGCATTTAAAAACATGATTGTGAAAACAATTCCATATGCTTCACCAGACTTAAAAAGGAGTCCATGACATGTAAAAAAAATTAGGGTCCCCTCTCTAGATTGTCAATACCTTCCACAAAAATGAGGCTTCCTCAGAAATGTCATAATACTTTGTACCTCTCCTAATAAATTCAATATTTCTTCTGTGTCCATATTTCAACCCCCTTAAATATTTGATATGTTGGATATTTCACAATAATTTTACAAAAGACACATTTTTGCCATAATTATCTGGATTTTTCAGCAAAGGTTTTATTTCTATTTATCTTATTCCACTACTATAAGCACTTGCATTAGCCAAAGTACTACAGACAGAGGCTCAATCTTATTTCTGTTTGTCAAAAAAGTATCCTACACATTTCAAGACATTACAGCATGAGTAATTTTTTATTACATTTTAGAGCCTACTAATGACAGTGGATGTGTTTTATTAAATACCTAGGAGTTTTTTAATGCCTAAAAAGAAAATTAATATTAATATTAGTTCTAAGAAAATTACCTACATTCATCTTTATGAACAGCCTATTCTCTTCCCGGAAAGATGTATTATTTATATTGCTTTTTGTTTTGATTATTTCTTATGATATATTTTGTGTTTTTTCAAATATGCTATGTACCTATCTTTTTTGGTAAAATATTTAAACATTTTATTTCTTATCAGTTAAGACATGAAGCATGTCATTGTTTAACACACCATTAAATAAATTTGATATATTTGAGAGTGCAATTTAGTTTCTTAATAAATCATTGATATTGTTGTCTCAATGAGAACTTATAGTAATATTTCAAGATCTTAGAGTGAATCTAATTTTTGATCCCATTATTCCCTTCAACATCTGCTATCTATGTGGCATGTGTATCTCTTATAGGGCAAACTCCAAATCCTAACTCAATACATCTAACTACCCTAAATTGCTATCTTCTTTCCCCCACCAAACCCAGCAATATTCCAAATTATCTTTTTCTTGAAAGGAAGATCTTTCTAGTCACCCAGATTTGCAATCTATGTCTCCTTTTTTTTTTTTTTTACTTCTCCCTCTCCATCAAGCTCCTCAGATTTGGCCTGCCTTATTTATTATGAATTGCAGAATATTACAGTCACAAAATATCAGAGTTGAAGGGACTTTCAGTGTTTTCTAGTACAACCTATACTTGAATAAAATCACTTCTACCTCTCTGACAATAGCTATTGAGTCATCCCTAGAAGACCTTTCTTAAATGGTGAGAAATGCCTTACTATAAATGCAGTCTACACCCTTTTTGGATAGCATAATTGTTGGGTATTTTTTTCCCCTTTTCTATTTAGAGCTGCAATCTGACTTTTTTCATAAAGTATTTACTTAATTTTGAAATTTGCTTCTGTAACTTTTAACCTTTGGTCCTAAATCTGCCCCCTAGGGCCAAGTGAATTAAATAAATATCATTCCATCTAAAAGATCTGAAAAACTACTGGAAGACTTCAATTCCCACTTACAAAGACACTTATTCATACATTGAATGACAAAGCTTTTCAATTAAACAGTTTATCATTATGTTTTGAATATGCACACCAAAACATACAAGTATGTGTGTGTTTTACAAGGGGGAAAAAAAAACACAACAAACAAGGGAAAACATAAGGAAATGGCAGGCACATTAAGATTCTTTTTTTAAATGTATAGGCTTGCCCTAGAGGCTGGCTTCACTATTCTGCTAGTTTTAATTCAGTTATGAGAAGCAACTGGGCTTCCATAAAGTGTAGCCATTAAGTCAGCATTTCCAGGAAGCAAGGTGATGGTGTTGAGGGTTAAAGAGGGATGTATTTCTAGGAAATCCTTTGAGGGTTCTTATTAGTCTGAAAGAATTACCAGGCTTAAGCAATCTTGGCAGTTTTACAAAAGTTTATTGTTACACTGAGGCAAGGGGTGGGGTAATGAAAGCTGCAAGCTGATAGATATTAAAAGCAGGGTTACCAAGTTAGTGTGATGTTCTTCAGTGGGCAGGGGTCTAGAAAGATGACCTGCCAAGTTCTAAGGGCCAGAGAGGCATTTTTAAAGATACAAAACTGTTAGTCATAAGTTCATTAAGCTAATGAGGTGTACAAAGGTGGAGTTAGGGAGGAGCCCGGGAGGAGCTAGGGAGGGACTAATACTTAAAGGAACAGGCACCCTTCACATCAACTGCACATGTGCCCTGCCCATAATTCACTGGGAGAAATCCAAGGGGAGGGGGAGCAAAAGGTATGGTTTTAGCCTTAACCCATAAAGTAAACCAGTGGTTAGATTTGAGGTCAAATTCCTAAGGAGAAGTACCTTATCCAGTTTGGGAATGGATGAGTCTCATTTTGGCCAGCTACTAGTCAACTAAAACAAAAGGAGGTAGTGCCTTTAAAAGAATTCGTTATCATAGCTATGGAGTAAATGGTTTCAGAGAAAATACCTCTGGGCTGGGGGCAGGGAAGGCACAGAGTTAATGTTTTGTGGCTGGGGGCAGGAGAGAAACAGAGTTAATGCTTTACAGCTGGGGGAGGGAAGGGACAGAGTTAAAATGATTTCACAACTGATGGTACATACAAGAGACTGAAGTTACAACTATGCCACAAAAATCACCCCAAAATATTACAGATGCACCTCATCAATGGGAGAATTTGAGATTTCTTCTAGCAAAACAGTGGTGAACAAGGTAAAATACTGAAGAGAAAAACTTTGGGGACCTTAAGTTCCATAAATTGCTAAGCATTCACATTCTAGGAAGTTTAGCCAAGATTGAAATGCATCTCTTGGACATTTACTCTCCTTTTGGGAGTGATTTAAGACAGTAGTATCAAACTCAAATGGGAATAGGGGTCACTATATCATGTGCAAAAATCCTTGCAGGGTGTATATTGACTTAGAAAACCACATATTGATATTCCTATATTTTATCTTATTTTCATTTATTTTATTAAATATTCACATTTTAATTTGGTTTGGGCCATACTTTGGAGTATTATGGGCTACATGCAACTCTCTGTAACGTTTTTGACACTTCTCAGGTTGGGTCATTTAGGTCTGAATTGAAGCCTTTCTTCCTTGAACTCAGCTTTTCTTTAAGTATTGTGTTTAGATAATGTGTAGTTTTTACTTTAAGTATTTGAACTGTGTCTTTTTAGCCTCCCACACTGGCTTCCCTCTGAATCTATTAAGGATCTGGTAAGAATGAGGTCATGCTGATTTGAATAAAGGTGTTTTAATGTATTTATTTCTTTTTCTTTTATATGCTCTGGAGTAAAGAACCATATACAGTTTCAATGAAATACAACAAGGAAATAAAGAATATGAATTTGTTTATGGGTAGGGGCACCTCAAACAGTAAGATTCTAATTAGATTAATCTATACATTCTACATACCTAGAATTTTTTAAAAAGGACAAGAAAATAAAACAAAACAAAAAAGCTAGTTCTGCTATCCATTGAAAAGAGGAGGGCGGAGTAGAGGCAGTGACATCTTTCAGAACAAGGAAAGTCTTAATGTTTCCCTAGATTGTTTTCTGATTTGGAGTGGATACAGTCATTTGGGGTAAATATAGGATAGATCAGACCCTGGTTTTCAATTAAATGAACAGTCATTTATCCAGCATTATCATTTGGTGTTTTAGTATAAATTATTTTATTTGATACTTGCAACAACTCAATGAGAGAAGTGACGGAAGCAGTATTCTCTGTATTTTATAGATGAGGACAATGATTCTTAGACAGAGTAATTGCCCAGCATAGAGTCACAGTGCTGGTGAGAGCAATGGCTAGGTCTGAAACCCAGGTCTAATTATTTTCATTGTCAACACCCTTTGCTACTACCTATTTTCTGGAGTTTTGTTACTGCCTCATATCTTCATATTGTAATATTGACAGGATTATATGTCTCCATCCTTTCATTTGCACCTTTAAAGCCTTACAGCCAAAACTAAATCAATGGGAAAGAATCATCATAGCAGTAAATGAAAGTAGGCATTGGGAGTGGAGAGAACACACACACACACACACACACACACACACACGCACACTGGGGGGGGGGGGCAGCACCAACGTATTCTTTAGCTTTATCTGATATTGCCACAGAAGATTAAACTTTGTGTTTGTGGCCCACCCCCAGATACTCCTATTCCATCAATAAAGTCTATAAAGGCTTTAGTTCATAGAAATAAAAATCATGGTCTATTATAAACTCAAAGAATCATAGAGATAGAATTGGAAGTGATGTCCGAGATCATCTAGTCCAAACACTTCATTTTGTAAATGACAGAACTGAGACCCATCATCATCAAATGCCTTGACCAATACAAAAGATCAGAGGTGAAATTTTACATCAAGACTTTCAACTCTAGCATCTTTGCTTTTATATACCAAATTGCTTCCCTCAGCAGTATTAAGTAGGAATACTCTCCCACATTACTTCTTGTATCTGTCTTCTATTTCCCTTCATATGTCTAAGCCCCTACTTCAGTTGCTTCTCAACACTTTCCTATACTCATGTAATAACCAACTAGTTGATCCCCTTGCTTTGAGCCTATACCCTCTAAAATCCATCCTTTATCCACATGATGAAATAATTTTCCTCAGACATTGTTCTGATCATTTCCCTTACTTGCTCAAAAATTTTAGGACTTCCTATTTGTCTTTACATAAAATGAAAATTTCTTTGCCTGCTATTTAAGATCCTTTACAATCTGGCTCTAGTCTACCATTCTAGCATTAAATTCACATTATTACCTTTCTTAAACCCTATATGTTAGTCAAACTAAAAATTCTACCTTTCTAAAAAAGCCTTCACAGATTCTTCCAGATAGTAGTATACTTTCCTTAAAATATACCCAGACTATTTTTTCCTTTCCTCATCTATCTTTCTAGGTAGCCCCAGATCATGTTCTGTCATATCCAACCATACACCAAGACACTAGACCCTATACAGCATTAGTACCAGATCATTATCCTGCTGCAAAATGTATTTCCCCAATCTCCCATTTTTCACCTTCTGTTCAGATAACAATAATCAAATCAAAATTACCATTGCTACTGTAAAGTCCATGATAAACTATAGCCCTAGGGCTGTACTGACAATCTCCAAAATTTCCCAGACCAAGAATCCCCAGTCTGGTTACCAGTCCTTGGTATTTGATGTGACCTTAAGGGCAGAATCTCTTTTATGTTTGTATTTCTATTCAAAGAACCAAACAAGGTATCTGACACATACTAGATAGCCAATAAATATTTATTTATTGATTTATTGATCACTCTTTTGGTTCTTTTAATCTTTGCCTTGTAGTATATTTATCTGTACAACCATTGCATACATCTTCTTCCAAAGTGGAATGAATGTAGTCTTCTTTAAGGGAGGGTACTTTCCTTTTGGTGTTTGTATTCAGACCACATAAAATAGTACCTGGTACAGAGTAGATGCTTAATAATGACTATTTATTGACTGATTTGAATCCCCAGCAGCTAGCTCTGGGCCTCAAATTTAACTGATCCTTAATAAGAATAGTTTGAATTGAACTGAAATATTAAGAGTGGCTTATTGTGATAGAGTCCTGTATACTTGACTCTTTTTACTGGTACATGGTATCCAAAGGGTTAAAAGTAATATGTCTGCACAACAGACTAACAACCTTCCTGGAGAAAGGTGGCTGTGTTTCAGTCTGCCTCATGGAAACTCTCCACATAGTTAAATATTTTCATCAGTGATACAGAGCTAAAAGCTGTCATTGAATTCTGCTTTCACAGCAGTCACCTGTCACATTCCTGTGCTAACAGGCAAAGAAATAGAAACTATGTCAAGAGCCAGCACGTGCTCAGAGAGGCTAGAAGCCTGACAGTGGCATCAAATTGCTGACAAAGGTCTGCAGAGCAGTGCTCAGTCTTGATTGGCTCTTACAATGGCATCTGCAGCTGATGTCAGATATAACTTCGTTAGCTGCTCCATCAAGTTCAGATGCAAATAAAGGATGAATTTTTTCTTGTAGGAACAAAGTTCCACAGGGAAGAGAGTAAATGAGCATTAGGCTCATTGTAAGGACCAAATAAAAACTCATAGATTCAAACTGGAGTGACTGCTCTATAAGTAGAGATATCATAAGTAATATGGGCTTAAAGAATGCTATAGGGACCTGGCAAAGGGCGATTTTCAGTAATGTGAAATGCCTCTGACTCCTGATAAGTTATTCAGCTTAATTTACTTCTACCTTTAGTGAATACATGCTGCATGTAATATATTGTGTTAGGCCTTGGGTCAGATAAGACTAGTTCCCTATCTTTATGGAATGAATATCCTGATAATGGAGATAAGACATATGGACTGAAAATTACAAAAAAAAATTTATATAATAATAGTTATGAATAGTCAGAAAGGTGTAAAACCAAGTGCCATGCTGGTGTACCTCTGTAAGAATACATGGTCTCTTCTAAAATTTTAGCAATCAGAAATAGTTCTGTAAATTATCATAAGATCACAGATTTAGAACTAGGACCTCAGAAGTCATAAAGACCATTCTTTTCATTTAACAAGGGAATGGAGAGCCAGTGAGATAAGGGAACTAGCCCCATGTCACATAACTAATAAGAGTGTGAGACAAGATTCCAACTCATATCTTCCTGATTTTGAGTTCAATGATCTACTCCCTATTTCATGTCACCTCCTTAGCAAAATATTTCCACTTTTTGAGTGAGATCAAACTCCTTTAAAATCCCCAAACTCTATGTTTCAGAGACTACTTTGCTTTAGTACATAGTTATTAAACCTATGGTTTATTGAGTCACTAAACTATTCAATTAAAGTGAAAAATACTATTTTCTTCACCTTTCCTCCATGCTTTACTCATTCGTTCATCCAGTAAAATAATTTATAATTGACTTTAAGAAGGAAATATTGGAGAGGCAGTATGATGTGATGGAAAGGGAAATTTATTCAAGATCTGAAGACCTGTATTCAAATCTTAACTCTACCACTTCTTAATAGCTGTATGACTTTGGGCAAGTTCATTCATCTCTCTGGGCCTCAGTTTCCTCAGAATAAGAGGATCTGATTAAATGATCTCGAAGTCCCTTTGCCATTCTGTGTAATGAACCATCCAATGAAAATTAATAGTATATATGTCATGGGAAGGATTCTGGCATCAGCAAATAAAAGGAATCAATAACATGAAAAGAAGCTAAGATTCATTAGGCTTTATTATTGCTCTATGATTTATGCTATGTCATTGATGGCAGTGATATATGATAGTACCAAATGTATGCAATAAATTTATTGTCATTAGACAATGATGCTTTAGCATTAGGCAATAATCAGAATGTATTTATAAGTAATTATTAACTGTATTCTGAGGATATTCAGATGCCCTTCTATTTCAAAGGTGATCATATATTGTCCTTACTATTAGATTTCTGTTATAAACTATTACATATCTGAAACATTTACTACTGTAAAAATGTGTTACTCCCACAACCAGTGTAAGATTAGGAGAGGCAATTCAAGAAATAGTAAATACGTATCGCATCTAGTGAAATCATTACAATTTTGAACATTTTTAACTTCTTGATTAATTTTTGTGGCATAGACTTACTAATAATAAATTAGGGAAAGGGAAGTAAAAGAAAAAATAAGATATTCCATGTATTTACAAAAACAGATCAAAGAGAAATAACTTAAGAATCAGACGGTTCCCTGAAATCTGTGTTCAAACAGAGAGTGTGGTTATGCTATTTTAAGAAATCATTAAAGAACATTGCCTAGACACATCAATAAGAGAGCCATGTAGAAAAAAGAATCCACTAATCATCCTGAAAGAACATCAAAATGAACATTCCATGGAATATCACTGACAAAATAAAAAGCTTCAAGAAAAAAGACAAAAAAAATACTTCAAATAGCCAGAAAGAAAGAACCCACTTATTGAGGAACAACATTTATGACTACACTGCATCTGAGGAAGATCTGGTACAGTTTACTATTATACATTTAATACTGTAAATGTATCAATTTATGCTATCCCTCTAAAGAAGTAGAAAATATGGAATGAATGAAATTTTCCAAAAGGCAACTAAGAATAAGTTACCCAGGAGAAAAATGAGTACTACTCTATAATGAAAACATAAAAAAATAAAAATAGACATTCAGTAAAATGGAGGACTTTCACATATTCCAAACAAAACAAAACAAAACCAGAGCTGAAAAGAAACTTGGAAATACAGATATGGGAACTGAGAGAAAAATGGAAAGGTAAATAAAAGTACAAAATTTAGAAAGAAATGAAAAGGGACTTTATAAGGATGAACTCTTTGTATTCTACTTAAGGGAGTGAATATTAAAATGATTCTTTTAGAATCCTAATGCTTTAAGAGGTCATAATGTTATTTAGTCAATAGATACAGAAGATCTATAAATACCTTTGTTTTATTTTGAAGATGCTAAAACAAAAAAGGAAGGGTGTAACTATACATTAGGAGAAATGGGGGGAAAATGCAAACATAATCAGATTACAAAAGTAGAATTGCATGCAAACATAGAAGGAATGAGGGGACAGTCACCACTCAAACTTCACTTTAATCTAAACTGGTCAGAAGAGGGCAGAAAACATATACATGCAAAACTTTGGTATAGGAATGGATTAAACTCAACAAGGATATAGAAAGTAACATAAGAAGGACATAAGAGGAGGGAAGGGAGGTATAAATCACAAACAAAAAAATATCTTAAACTTGAGGAGAAAGTAGGGATAAGAAAGTTAAAATGGAAGAAAAGGTAAAATTTTGGAATAAAAAAAGAGAGTGAGAAGTACATAGAAGTAAAAGTACAAGAGAATAAAATGGAGGGAAATAAACAACAATCATATCTATGAATGCAAATGGAAGGAACTCACAAAAAGAAAGAATGCACACACACACAAAAACACAAAAAACACAAACACACTAGAAGCAAACACAGAGTTAGAATAAGAGGTTGGAGCAAGATCTAGTTCTTAGCTCAATACACTTACAAAAATAATTAGGGGCAACATTTATGATTTCTAATAAGAAAACAGCATATTTGTTAACTAAAAGATGAAAAGACAAATTATATTCTTGCAAAAGACAACATAGTTAATAAATTGATTTGATTATTTATTATATACGTACAAATAGCAAAGCTTTTAAATACATAAAAGAAAAACTAAAATACAAGCAAAATATCGTAAAAAATATTAAAGTGATAGACTTCAATTCCTGGAGAAAACTATCTCCCAACAAATAACTAAGAAAGATGTACTTACATAGAATTTTTAAATACATATATATATATATATGTACACACACATACATACATACACATACATACACGCACATAATAGTCCTCTGGCAATTACTGAAAAGAAATACAAAGAAATGTACCTATTCTCAGCAGTACATTGCATCTTTACAAAAATCAATCCTAACATTGGACATAAGAACCTCACAAACAAATATAGAAAATCTTAGATATTATAATACATTTCCTTACTGAACACAATGCAATAACATTACATTACATAAATAAATGGTCAAAGGAAAAATTATTAAAAAGCAATTTGCAACTAGATAGCATAATTCTGACTACAGGTCAAAGAAGAAATTATAGAACTGATAAATTTGTTAAAGATAATGACAAAATTGTGATAATATACAAAAAAGTTTCATAAGCTTTTGAGTTTTAAATTTTTTCCCCTTCCTCATTCTCTATCCCCAAGATGGTATGTAATCTGATATAGACTCTACATATACATTTTTATTAAACATATGTTCACATTAGTCATGATGTACAGAAAAATTAGAATGAATAGGAGGGACAATGAGAAAGAAAAAAACCAAAACCAAAAAAAGAGAGAAAATAGAATGCTTTCATCTGCCTTCAGACTCCATAGTTCTTTTTCTGGATGTGGATAGCATTTTTTTGTCATGAGTCTTTAGGATTTGTCTTAAATTCTTTCATTTCTGAGAAGAGCTAAGTCTATCCAAGTCAGTTATCACATAATGGAACTATTATTGTGTATAATGTTCTGGTTCTGCTCACTTTACTCAACATAAGTTCATATGTCTTTTAAGATTTTTCTCAAGTCTTCCTGTTCATTATTTTTTATAGCACAATAGTATAACATTACATTCGTATACCACAACTTGTTCAGCCATACCCCATTTGATGGGCATCCTCTAATTTTTCATTTCTTGGCTACCACAAAAAGAGCTGCTATAAATATTATTGAACATGTGCATCCTTTTTCCATTATTATGATCTATTTGGGATACAGCCCTAGAAGTAGTATTGTAGGTTCAAAGGGAATGCACATTTTTATAGTCTGTTGAGTATAATTCCAAATTGTTCTCCAGAATGGTTAGATCAGTTTACAACTTCACAAATAATGTATAAATGTTCCAATTTTCCCACATCTTCTCTAGCATTTGTAATTTTCCTGTTTGGTCATGTAAGCCAATATGATAGGTATATTGTGGTACCTAAGTAAGTCTAAACATTTTAGTAGGGAAACAAAAAAGAAAATTTCAATACATTAAAAATGTAACTAAAATATTAGAAAATCAGCAATTAAAAAACTCTAATTGATTACCAAAATAGAAATATTTAGAATTGAAAAGAGAGATGAATGTGGGAATCTACTTGCCAATATAAGAACTACTGTATATAAATACAACTATGAACTATGATTAACAGAATACAGAGATAAATAATTGGAAAATATTAATTGTTCAGAAGGATGAATCAATATGAAAAAACAGTACTGCCGAAATTAATTATTTGTTCAGTGTCATTCCAACCAAACTAACAATAGATTCCTTTATAGAACTAGATATAACATTTTAAAATGTTGAGACAGAGATAAAAAAGTCAAGAGTGTTAAACAAAATAATTGAAAATTACCCATCCATATCACTGTTTGGTATGTACTCTAAAGATAAAAGAAGTAGGAGAAAGTCCTATGTGTACAGAAATATTTGTAGCAGCTTTTTGGTGGTGGGAAAAAAAATTGGAAACTGAAGGATGGTCAACAACTGAGAAACAGGTGTATACATTGTGGTATAGGAATGTTGTGGAATATTAATGTACTGTTACATATGAGAAAACTGATGATTTGTAAAAGATATGGTAAGCCTTATATGAATGGATACAGAATGAAACGATTATAAGCAGAAGAATAATGTATACTATATCATCAGTGTTATAGAAATGAATAATTTTTTAAATTTATGAAAAATGATGAAGAACCAGGAGAAAAACTCATATAAGGACGTTGTAAAATCCATTTTGGAAGATGTAAGAGAACTGATCAATCCAAAGTCCATTCAGGATTCCTGAAGATAATGAAACATGCAGAAGGGTTATAGATTTTGGGATTTGGGAATATTTGTAAATCCTCTAATGGAAAAAAAAATCATTTAAAAGACTTTTAAAAATTGCATAGGTCAGAGAATATAACAGGATTCATCCCATTATGTGAATTATTCAAATAAGTTACCAAAAAGTTAAATGAATTTTTAAGTTCACAAATATTTTTCTTGCACTTCAAGATTATCACAACATTCATTAGTACCAGAGATTGAGGGGGGCAGGAGGAGAAGAAATACCTCATGCTCTCAAAAACTACTTCATCGTCTTTGTGACCTTATAGACCTCTGGATTGAGGAGTTTAATTTTATTTACATTATTCTGAATTTTATGTGATTTTTTCCTATACAAAATATAAAAGATACCATTCTACCCCTGTGGTTTTAGGCAAATTGCTGTAATTGCTGGGTTTCAGTTTCTGCATCTTCCAAATGAGAAAAATAGATTAAATTATTTATGTGATCCTCTTCACTTTTAAAGCCTGTGGTTATATAACCTTTGAAATAACCTCCTTCCACCACAATGTACAGTTCTCCAAATTGCTTTGTTTTATTTTTCTTATTCAGTGAACCTCTGTTCTATAAATTGTGTTCCCTACTGGGTAACTCAACACTGAGAATGACACTTTCAGATATTATTGGTCCAGTGTAAATCCTTTTGTTATTATTGAAAGACCTGAATTCAGATCCAAATGAAGAATATTATAAGATATTCCACACATGGTTAACAACATAAGTCTTAGGATACAAAGATGTTGCAACAAATTCTTGTCTGAGTTAAACTTTCTTACTTAGAAAAATGAATCTGAAATGACTCCACTTGAATTTGAAATGATCCATTTTAGTATGCAAAAAATTTCAAAATGACTAGCAAGTAAAGGAAAACCTTCAGAATAAAAGTCATTTCCTGAGAAATAATAGGATACACTTTAATTTTGTGCAGTGGTACTAGAAATAAGAGTTGCAACAGGTTTTCTGATTGAATAGATTTTAGCATTTAAAAGAAATGTGTTTTGAATTGAAATTGAACTATTTTCCATTCTTTTAATAAATACAATGCTTTCTTTTCAAGAATTACAAATGAGACTCTGTATGCTGCTAGATAGGTATTATTATAACTCATTCATGGAAAATGTTGATCTTTCATTTTGTTTAATTTCTTTTTACACTCATCTACCATCTCATTAATTCCAAAAAATACATGTCTATGCAAAACTAAAACCTTAAGTTTGTATAGTAAAACAGTGGGACTTAATAGTTTCTGTCGATGGATAGACATGAACCACCAAATCAAATGTTAATACCTAAAGAACTGCAGTAATATGGAAGGAATCCTTCCCCATATGTATTTTCAGAAAAGTTGTAATGAAATCTATTCCTTGTCTCTTAGTTCATGTTTTTATCTTTGAAGTAAAATGTAGTTCAGGGACAGTGGAGTGGCAGTCAAGTCAAATTTATTGCTCATATTATGCAGCAAGGAACTGTTAAATATTAATGAATTCAGAAATGTAAGTTCCAATTTAATTTTTAAGTAAAATGCTGAAAACAATATGGTATCCCTGAATAGATATTTTTATTCTTTCTTTTCTTGTCAAACCTGCTAGGACTCTTGTTCATCTCCCAAGCCTATATTGCCTGGGGCTGTGAGAAATTAAAAGTGCATCAGCATAGCTGTGTTCAATTAGATTTCCTCGATTCTCTGTCCAGAATTTTGATTTGCACACATTCGGATACATCTTCTTCCTCATCAAAATATCTTTGGGTTTTATTATATATTGTCCTGACATCTGTCATAATGACAATACTAATATATGTTATTTCTTTTTAGACATATCCCAATGTTAAGATTGAATGGCATGATGTTTTGTTTTTTTTTATTTGAGAGGATGTTGTATATTTTTTTTGCCTTTTTTTTTTTTTTTTTTGGCCTGCTTATAACATTTGTTCACTTACTCATTAAGAAATAATGGATTCTTGTATGGAACTATCTATCTTCTATTATGTTGTTGTTGTTGTTGTTGTTGTTTTTCTGAAACATTATATACCATACCTTGTGGTTGAAACTGTGTCATGTTTGAATAAACTGAGCACATTTATAGAAGAAGCTGATCAGGAGGCTAACGGTTTTGAGTTCATTCCATGAGACCACGAATTGAAGGACCTCAGTTGATTAGATTGTAGCAGAGAAGATTTAGAGAGGACATGGTAACCCTTTTCAAAGATTTGAAGAAACTATTTCATGTGGAAGAGAGATTAGATGCATTTTCCTTGAAACCTGAAGGGAAAACTAAGAGCAGTAAGTGGAAATGTCTTGTGCTTTTTTTGTTTGTTTGTTTTTCAATTTCTTTATACTTCCTCCTGATTTTCCTCCAGTCAATACTTTCTCAGTTGTATTTCCTAAATTATCAAGCATTTATCACTGCTTAAATATGAATGTGTCCCTAGTCTCTGTTCTAGGTTGTCTTCCTTTTCTGTCAAGGTGCCTTGTCCCACTTATCTCATCAGATCCCATGGTTTCAATTATCATCTTTATGTAGATATCTCCAATATCCATATATCTCTAGCCTAAGTACATCTTTTGAATTTCAGTCTTTATTCACTAATTGTTGGGACATTTCTGAAGGGATTTCTATAAGAATCTTAAGCTAAACATATACAAAACTGAAAACTTACTTTCTTTTTAATTTCACAAATTTTCCTAACTTTTCTAATTCTTGTGAAGTTAGGGTACCAGAAACCTTCCAGTGACCTTGATTCATAAGCTTAGGGTGATAACTCCTCAGTGTCCCATTCTCACATATCTATGCAATTGCCATCTTGATTCTGCCTCCACATCTCTCAAATATGTCCATAACCTTTCAACTGGACTGTTGTAATAGCCTACCAAGTAGTGTCTAATTCCAATCTCTTTCCTATGAAATCCATTCTTTATACAGTTGTTTAACTGATATTCACAAAGCATGGTTGAATACATTTCAGACTCCTCAACATCTTGTTCAAAATATTTCAGCAACTCATTATTTCTTGAAAACACAATCCAAACTCCACTTTGGGGTATTTAAAACCCTCATACAATATCTCTAACCCATTTTTCCAAACCAGTTTCATATCACTACTTCACAAAGTCTATGTTCCAGCTGTCTTGGTCTACTTGCTATTCCTCAAATATTACATTCCATATTCTACTTCTGTATTTTTGACAAGCTGTCTCCTATGCCTAAAAAGGCCTCAGTGCCTACCTAACCTCCACTCCTAAGAATCACTATCTTTCTTTATGGTTAAGCTCATGTTCCCACCTAGAAAGATCTTTGCTGGTGCCCCAGGTTACTAGCTTTACCACCACCACCCCCAGGAATTAAATTTCCTTTGTTGAATTTTCTTTATACATTCATGCATACATACATACATACATACATACATACATACATATATAATATGTATTTATATGTATATATATATATATATATATATGCATGTACATGTGTGTGTAAATATTGTATACAAAGTGTTTCTACCTCTCGATTATAAAGCCCCTTGAAGGCATGTCTTATTTATTGAAAATATTAGAGGATTATTATTAAGGTAATGTTTTGAAACACTAGGTGATGTCTAAGACCCTTTCCCATCTTGTGAGTTTCTCTTCCTGTGAAAGACAGTTAAATGTTTTTACTTTCTCTAATTATATGATTATACATTTGCTCTGGTTATATATTTTTCTATGTAGGTCACATAGTCTAATAACATAACTTAATACATATTAAAAATATAGAGAAGAATAGGAAGACATATGAACTGATGCAGAATGAGGTAAAATAGAACCAGGAAAAATAGACAAAATGGGTTCTATGATGTAAATGTAAATAATAATTGAAAGAAAAAAAATAAAATAAAACCCCGTATAAATTATAATGAACAAGCTTGGACATAAGAATAAGCTATGAGAATGCATTTCTTTCATCTGTAGCAGTAAGAGACTGTGGATTTGAAATATTGAAAATGCTGAACTTCGTTGATGTGTTTTTTAGTTTTGTTAAACATTTTTCCCCTTTCTTTTGTATTGTCTGTTTAACAGATTTCTTTGTGGGTGGAGGAAAGAGAATTTGAAAAGGGTGACATAAAAGTAAAAGATATAATTTTAAGAAACATTTCAGAGATATATTATTACCAAAATGTCAGATAATAGAAAATGGTCTAAAAACATTTATTCAGCTTCTACACCAGCAGTCTTTAATTCGTTCTTAAAAATAACTTTACAACTATCAACTGAATAAACAATCCTAATAAAATTTTGAAGTTAGCATGGATAGTCCAAATCATGAGATTACAAATTCAGAGTTTGAGGGGATGTAAGTGGTCACCTAGTTCAACCCTCCCCTTTTTATCATAAACAATTAAACTGATGCCCATATATGTTGAATGACTTGTCCAGTGTTTCATAGTAGAATAGCTAGTGTTTGAACTCAGATTCTCAGTCTCCAAATCCTGTTTCCATGTCTGTGGTGGGAGCATAGGTGGGTCCTTGCAATCAACTTTAGACAACTTACTCCTTTTCAGTACACTGAAATTGTTACATGGATACGATTAGATGAAGCAAGGAAAGAGTAAAATAGACTTAGGTGCATGATTGTGCCCCTAAAGAAAAAAGAAATACATTTATGAATGATAGCTACCCTGATTCTTGCATCACTTTTTCATTGGGTAATGATGACATTAGGAATGTCAATGAAATGACTTTTAGGATCTATAGTGTACCCCATCCCCACCCTAACTTTTAATGTAATATACAAACAAAGCTCAAGGAATGTTTAATTGGTTCATCCACATTCTAATTATGATGTTTTCTATTTTATTGTTTCTTCCACACCAACCCCGCTACTACCACAGAGCAAGACTTAAGGAAGAAAGAAGAATTATTAAGTTAAAAATCCTGGAAAAGAGTGGAATGTTGATTATTTTCCCAAGAAAAACAAATTTAGCTTAAAGAGAAACCTCCAACACTGAACTTCAAACTATCTGATTATTTTCAAGGTGATCTAGACTTTTAGTTATGAGAAAGGGTCATAACAATGTTTTATTCTGATTTTAAATTAAAAAAAATATTAGAATATAATGCATAATTTTCCTTTCCACATGTGAATAAGATGTAGATGCAACATTATGTAGGATAGAAAGCTGACTTCTGAATCAGAAAAATGATTCTGATATCAATTGCTTCATTGATCCTGGGCAAGTCATTCAAGCTCCCAATGTCTCCAAAAAACTCAAAAACTCTAAATAACAGCTCTGATGTATATGGAGGCAGGTTTCTCAATGGGAATTCTCTATACAAATGAAATTACAAGTCAAGATAAGAAAAAAAGAACAGAAAATAGAGAAATTTAACAGGAAAGTTTAGGCATAGAAAACAGATATTAAGAGGAGAAGGTTTTTTGGGGGGAGGTTGGCTAAGATGGTGGAGTAAAAGCAATAACTAACTTGAACTCACCCCCAGTTACTTCCAACACCTGTAAAAATGAGTCTAAAAAATTTTTAGAGCTACAGAAGCCACAAAATTACAGAGTGAAATACATCTCCCTTTGAAGACAGCCTGGCTGGCTGATAGGAAAGGTCTATCACACCAGGCTGGGAGTGGAACAAAGTCCCATGTGGGCCATGCCAACACAGACCAACCATAGATCAGGCCAGAGAAGACTTTAGGGGACTGTGTGGTTTCCAGGTTTCTTAATCCATAAACACCAAAAAGAAAGTGAAATGTCAGTGGGGAAACTCTGTTGGAACTGGGTGAGAGCAGAGTGTGGTCCAGCCCTTAACCCTGGAATAGCAAAGGTGGCAGCAACTACAGCAGCAGCTTCTTCTGGAGCTCTAGGCCAACAGATACTGAGGGGAACCAAGTGGCTGATGAGAGGGCAATTGCAGGAAAATCTTTGCTAGTGCTGAGGCAGGATTCTCTTGCTTTACTCTGCTTGGACATGGGTTGCAGTCTTGCATGGTGGCCTGGGGTGAGGAGGAGCACTGACAAGGCAGAATTTTTTGAGGCTGTGGAGAAGCAATCCTCCTCATAATGCCAAGAAAAGGCTCCGACAACAGTTACACAAAACCCCAGAAATTTGGGACACAGCACTCTCCACTCTGGAAGCAGTGTCCTACTTTGGCAAAGAGTTCAAAAATCAAGTAATTTTCCAGAAAAAAAAAATGAGCAAACAGAGGAAGATAAATCAGACTATAGAATCATTTTTATTTTGTTGACAAAGAAGATCAAAACATCAAACCAGAAGAAGACAACAAATTCAAAACTCCTGCATCAAAATCCTCCAAAAAAAATAGGAATTGGTTGCAGGCCATGGAGGAGCTCAAGAAGGATTTGGAAAATCAAGTAAGAGGAGGAGAGGAAAATTGGGAGGAAAAAGGAGAATGACCCAAGTAAATCATGAAAAATGAGTCAACAACTTGCTACAGGAGACCCAAAAATACTGAATAAAATAACACCTTAAAAAATAGACTAACTAAAATGGCCAAAGAGGTGCAAAAAGACAATGAGGAGAAGAATGCTTTAAAAATCAGAATTGACCAGATGGAAAAGGAACTTCAAAAGCTCAGAAGAACATAATTTCTTCAAAATTAGATTGGAGTAAATGGAATCTAATGACTTTATGAGAAATCAAGATATTATAAAATACATCCAGAAGAATGAAAAAATAGGAGAAAATGTGAAATATCTCATTGGAAAAACCACTGACCTGCAAAATAGATCTAGGAGAGACAATTTAAAAACTATTGGACTACCTGAAAGCCATGATCAAAAAAAGAGCCTAGACATCATCTTTCAAGAAATTATCAAGGAAAACAGCCCTGATATTCTAGAATTGGAAGGTAAAATAGAAATTAAAAGAATCCACTGATCACCTTTTGAAAGAAGTCCCAAAAGGAAAACTCCTAGGAATGTTGTAGTCAAATTCCAGGGTTCCCAGGTCAAGGAAAATAGATTGCAATTGGGCAGAAAGAAACATTTTGAGTATTGTGGAAATCCCATCAGGATCACACCAGATCTAGCAGCTTCTATATCAAGGAACTGAAGGACTTGAAATATGATATGTGTGTATGTATATGTATATGTATACATAGACAGATCTTAAGAGGAGAAGGTTTTTTTTGGGGGGGGGCTAAGATGGTGGAGGCAAGAGGCAAGAGAAAGCTATTGCAATGGAGGGGAAGAGCAGGGAGATGAAAGCAAATGAGTCAACCTTAGTCTCAATGGATTTGGCTTAAGGAGGGAATAATTTATACATTAAATTGTGTATCTTACCTTACAGGAAAGGGGATAAGAGGAGGGACGATAGAAGAGAGGGAGGACTGGGGTAGGTGTTAGTCAGAAGCCAACACTTTTGAAAAGGGGCAGGATCAAAGGAGAAAATTGGATAAGTGGGGGGGGGGATAAGATGGAGGGAAATATAGTTAGTCTTTCACAGTATTACTACTATGGAAATGTTTTGCTTAACTAAACATGTATAACCTATATTGAATTGCTTGTCTTCCTATTGGAGGTGGGTGAGGAGCAAAGAAGGGAGAAAATCTGGAATGCAAAGTTTTAAAAACAAATGTTAAATACATTGTTACATGCTCTCAGGACATAAGATATATAGGCAATGGGATATAGAAATCCATCTTGCCCTACAATGGGGGTTCTCAACCTGTGGGTTGCAAACCCCTTTGGGGGTCAAACAACCCTTTCACAAGGGTCACAGGGGTCACTTAAGACCATCCAAAAATGTATTTCTGATGATCTTAGGAATTGAGATACCACTTCTCTATCCATCTCCAGGCAGGGTCACCCACATGCAGATATGCCCACATACGAATATTAAAGGGTCACAGCATTAGGAAGGTTGAGAACCACTGCCCTACAAGAAAGTAAGGAGGAAGTGGAGAAGGGAAAGGCTGGGGAGGGGTGGGAATATAAGAGGGAACAGACAGGGGACAGGGGTAATTAGTATGCTTGTCATCTTTAGGTGGGGCATAGGGGAGAGATGGGGAGAAAATTTGGAACTCAAAATCTTGTGGAAATGAATGTGGGAAATTAAAATAAATAAATTCTGGGGTAAAAAAGAGGAGAAGTTTTAAGAATTTGAATGATTTAGATTTAAGAATAAGTCAAAGATGATACTCTAAGGCTTTATTAAGCATACAAAGAATTGTCATGGGATTTCTCCTTTTCAGTTGCAAATAACCCAAACCCATATTGCAAGAAGATAATTTGAGAAGATATGAGAAAGGGCAGATTAGTAAAGTATATAAAGAAATGAAAGCCTATCCTAACATATGTTTAAACTGATTGAGGAACTATGTGTTTTGATGGTTTGGCAATCATTGGCCTGGAGAGTAGAAGTGGATATTTTTAAGCTTCTCTTAAAGATAGATGATTCTATTATTAATATAAATGATGCTTCCAAGTTATAAATCTTAAGATTTAGGTGAGGTATTCTAGGCATAAACACATGAAAAGCAGCTCAACACAAAGTTGCAGGATGAAATAGTACAAAGAATAATGAATGTTCAAGTTCTCACATTGCTATTTACTGTCTCTGTGACTTTAAGCAAGTCACTTTAATCTTTTTAAACTTCAGTTTCCTCATCTTAAATTGTGGAGGTTGGACGAGAAGATCTTTTGCCTCCTTTTTAACTCTAAATCTATAGTCATATAATAGATAAAATTTGACTTTAGCACCCTCTCACGTCCCCAGAAACCACCTTTCTTGTTTCCTGATATTGCTTCTCCAGGAATACACCCACCACCCCCCACCTCAACCTATCTTTCATTCTTGAAGAAAAAAATTCTTGCAAAGATATTGACAGACTATGAGAATGTTGTCTGGCTACAACTATCAACCAAAAGCATAGCATAGCAACAGATATGTTTGCTATACAAAAAGTGGTTCTTGAAAGTAGAAAAAAAAAATCGCAAATGACACAAAAATATTCGAACATAGGAAGAAGTGGAAGGTGACAGGGATGTTACTGTGCAGACAAGAAATGGAGGGTACTACCATTAAGGTGAATAAGAAAAGACTTCTTATAAAATATGGGATTTCACCCTGGCTTGGAAGGAAACCAGGAAATCCAGGATGTAGAAATGATCAGTGAGAAATTTCAAGCATAGGAAGCAACCAGTGAAAATGCCTAGAGGTTGGAAATGAAGTGTCTTGTTAGAGGAACAGGAAGGAGGCCAGAGTCATTGAATCACAGAATACATAAGGGTTAAATAAGTGGTAAATCATAAGAAAGACCAGAAATGTAGGAGATTGCCAAGTTATGAAGGACTTTATTTTTTTTTTATTATAGTTTGCATCATTCATTTCCACAAGATTTTGAGTTACATATTTTCTCCCCCTCTTTCCCCCACCCACCGCCCCAAAATAGCCATCCCAGTGTGTC
>CM053586.1:150113658-150134290 GCA_028646515.1 Pseudochirops corinnae | reverse complement strand
ATACATATATACATATATATATACATATACATATATATATATACATATATATATATATATATATACACACAATTATTATTATTAGTAGTAGTAGTAGTAGTAACTACATCCAACTGGGACTTAAGATGCACAGGCACTGTGGTAGGGAGATCCATCCTGCCCTACTGGAAAGTCAGAGGGGTGATGGGGGAGGACATACTAGAGAATAGATTGGGGGAGGGGTTATACAATGGGATGGCTGTTTTGGAGTGGTGGGTAGGGGAAAGATGGGGAGAAAATTTGTAACTCAAAATCTTGTGGAAATGAATGATGTAAACTAAAATAAATAAAAGTAAAAAAAAAAAACAAACCAAGATTTAAAAAAAAAAAAAAAGAAAGTTTATATGCTTTCCCTAAGGTCAGAAAGCTAGAAAGTGCCTAAGGCAGTATTGAAACACAGTTCTTCTCAACTCCAAGTCCAATACTCCATTCAGGGAACCACTTAACTGGCCCAAATCCAAAGATTAGCACAGTACTTAATATGGTATTAGATCTCAAATGCAGTTCATATGAGGACCACTTACAAGAATTAGAAACATTTAGCCCAAGTATGAGATGACTAAGGAGGAGCAATATAACTTTATTTAAGTATCTGAGGGGTTTAGCATCCACAAAAGTGATTAGACTCTGCTTGGAGTCAGAGGACTGAGATGTAAGAAGAGGGCTGAAATTAAGAAAGATGTATAGTTTAGCTTGAAATAAGTCCTTGTAACCATGAATATTGTGCAGAAACATCATTGTGATGCAGTTCCAAACAATGATCTAAGCGTTAAAAATAATAAGGGTTGCATCTATAATACTTGGTGAACCCCTACAGCTTACTCTATAACTTGAAGGCACCCTAAAGTCCTTTATCCCCTTATCTTCAACCTGTACCAAAAGAATTACTTCTTTCTCCCTTATCCTGTGTTTCCTGGGTCCTTTAATTTTTAAACTATATCCTTTTGCCCTACCCTTAAATTTTTAAACCATAAAGAATTCCCTTTGTCTTCTTCATCCTATGTTATCCTGTCCTGTCTTTAATCTTCAACCTCCATAAAACCTGTAAAACTACATCACCATTCTGAAAGTTCTATATAAGCACAATATCCAAAAATATCAAGGTCTCAATTAGGTTATTTGCTAAGGATGCCCATGATGCTTTTTCACATAAAATAAAAAGCTCCCATTGGTTTAAAAGAGTGAATTCTTTCACAGCTGAACCTCCCAAACTCTGCCCTCAGTAACTTGTTTTCTTTTTAATGAGTTTTTAGGGAAGGTAGGTGGTGCAGTGAATAGAGCACCGAACCTGGAGTCAGAAGGACCTGAGTTCATAATCCATCCTCAGACACTTAACACTTACTAGCTGTGTGACCTTGGACAAGTCACTTAACCCCAATTGCCTTGCTTCCTCCCTCCAAAAAAGCAAAAAAAAAATTAATAAAGTTGTGAGTTTTATAGTGCTAGGGTTACTCAAGTAGTGGGTATTTGATCCCTTGTTAGAGATGTTTTAGATAGCATGTTTTTTCAGGTATAGACTGGTCTAGATGATCTATGAGGACCTTTGCCACTGCAATATCCTTTCATTCTATGAATTCCTGACTTCCTCATGCATAGGTAAATGCAGTCTTTGTTTTTTGTTTAACTATGCATGGCTTATGCCTTAGTAGTTAATTATAGCACAACAGTATATCTTAAAACTATTTGGTTTATAGTCTGTCTTAGAGCATTAATGCTAGAGTATGTTGCCAGCAGAGAAGAGAATCAGTGTGGAAATGACCTTGGGGAGTGCTCATTTCTTTCAGGATAAATATCAGAGTACAGTACTTACTAATTCAACAACTGTATAGTCCTCGTAGAGGGTTTAATCTTTTAGCCCTTTTCAATGAAGTTAATGGATGTTTCACATGAATGATGGTTCTGTATGGAGTTTTCAAAAAGGGTGTGGAATATAATATAGCAGAAAGCAATGTAATTTCTTTAAAAATTTCCTTTGAATTAAAAAAAAAAGAAGAATCTATAAGTAGGCATTCAATGGAGACATAATGTTCCATTTCAGGCTTTCAAAACAGATTTGCAAATATAACATTTCTTAAACAATGAAGTACATGCACCAAGCAAACTCAAACAGAGGTAAATTGCATCTAAAGATGCATAATTCGTACTACAGTAATTCATTTCCTAGCCAAGCAATGAATCCTGTCACCAAACTCGGAGCCAAAGGCGCAGTGATGTGATGCATACTGATTTTCCTCACAGTTCTCTAGGGGCACTTGGGGACAACAAAATATTTGTGGTGAGGTTTAGCTTTTTTTTATTCAGAGTTGGCAGAAGATATAAGCAAACAGAATCTGAAGATGCATTTCCATCAGGATGTTAATCTGCAGTTAAGTAGACTAGGTCAGCCATAAGACTTGCAAATTTTAAATATCAGTCAAGCATTTTGGCTCAAAGAGTCATTTTATCCCTGTTTTATATATTAGGAAAATGTTTCTTTTAAGGACCTTGAACTTTAAGGCATCCCTTTCCTTATGTCCCTTGACCAGGAAGTATTTGAACTACATTTATTTCATCTCCCTAGTGATTAATTTTCTCTTACTCTTCAAATTATTTAGTTATTTGTCTCTTCTATGATATTGTATTCTCTTAGTAGGATAAAAAGTCCCTGGGTAGTAGAGGCTGTTCCATTTTTGTCTTTTTCCCCAAATCTAGCACATTGCCTTGAAATTTAAGTGCTTAATAGATACCTGTTGCACAGGATTATATAAGCACTCTTTAGTTTAAATGTCTCTTCTTTTCAGGGGACTTTCTAATTATCCTTTCATCCCATTATTAGGCTTCTCCTTGCCCAAACTGCTTTGTTTTCATTTTTTGTTCATTTTGAATTATCACTAAACTAATTGAATGATGTAAAGAATTTAATAACCGATTGTACTTAATTTTCCTAGCTTATGAGACATCATTGAGATAACTACTTGGTGCAGCAATTGATTGAGGGATTTGGAATCATGAAGACAAGAATACAGATTCAGTTTAAAGACACTTAATATCATTGAGACCATGGACAAGTCACTTTCAGTTAAGCCCTGGTTTCCTCATTTGTAAAATGGGGATAACTGTGGCATCTACCTCACAGGACTGTTATGAAGATCAAGTGAGATGAAATATGCACAGTGTTTTGCAAAATTTGAAATGCCTTGTAAATACTGGTCATTTTAAAAATTTTTTTCTGTGGCTTGAATTCTTAGTCTCATCAATTCTGTATCTTAATAATCAATGTTGTTATTATTATTTAGTAAAAACATGCTCATATGCCTGCCTTTTTAAATAAAATTTCTCTCATTTATATATAAAAATTCAGTGTTCTTTGAAAAATGCAACAATAAACATAAGCCTATTCAATGAACATTTGATCATAACTATCAGGTGAGGCATAAATCAGGGATACATGTGGTTGCAAACAGCGTTTTTTCACTGTGATAGAGGAGTCCTACATCACATAGAACAAATTAAAGGGGGAATCTCTGTGGAAGGTTAGATCTACCAGATGTTTCTTTTAGTGTACAATGTGCTCATTTAATCAAGTTGTCAACTATTGCAAGGCTTCCTGGACAAAATCTAGAGTTTGTCCAAACTATTCACATGGAAAAAACCAAAGATATCAAGAATGTATATTGCCTATATTATGGCAACGGTTTGACAACCTACAGGATATGTAAATCATTATATAAATATTTAGGAGAGATGAGAATAATGGATAATTATTTTGACCTGGAAATTAGTACAATAAGGAGAGTAGACTGCATTATTTGCTTTCAAAATATTGTGAAGTTCCCTTAATTACTCCATACTTCTTAAGAAAGCAGTCTTATGTTTTAATATCCATATTTTATCAGCATTTTGATTTGTATAAGGCAAGGGATACAACAGCCTCAAAAAAATTGAAATAAGTAGCACACAGAGGCTAATGCAGAGGCATGTAGTAGGTGTAAGTGGGCTTCAAGATGAAGCAAATGATGAATTCTTAGGACCAGAAGCAAAGAATGCATCCAGCAAATGAAAGAAAAAGAACATGAGCTTGTCAAATTGCACATTTAGGGATTGACAGATGATCATGTAGTGTGTGCAAGTGTCAAGAGCAAGGAGGGTCTTTTGTATATTGAGAATCAAGTCAAATTAAATGTAAAAAACAAAATAAAACAAAACAAAAAACAAACAAAACACAGCTAACGTCATGTTGTTGAGTCATTTCAGCTACATCAGATGCTTAATGACCACATTTGGGATTTTCTTGGCAGATACTAGGTTCATCACTTCTTATCAAGTTTATTTTACAGATGAGGAAACAGTCAAATAAGGTCAAGTGACTTGCTGAGGGTCACACAGCAAGGAGGGTCCAAGGCCAGATTTCAACTTGGGAAGATAAGACTTTCTGATTCTAAGCCCAGTGCTTTATCCACAGCCATCAAGCTGCTTTAAAATACTAGAGTGATTTGCCATTTCCTTATGCAGTGGATTAAGGCAAACAGAGATTAAATTATTTAACCCAAGGTCACAGCTAGTGAGTATCTAAAGCTGGATTCGAACAGAGGTCTTCCTGATTCCAGGCCTAGCACTCTATCCACTGAGCAACCTGGCCACTTTTATTGGGTACATCCCCTGTGGCAAAGTTATTGGAAGAATTGGAGAAAAATCTCCAAAAAAAAAAAAAAAGCAGATATGGTTGGGTAGTAATAATAACCCCCTTCTGTATCAGTTTCCTACTCTTAGCACCTAACTCCCAAGATTTTTCTGAGAGTAAAATGAGTTAACATTTGCAAAGAGATCTGCAAACCATGGAGCCCTACATAAATGACATTATTATTATTATTATTATTATTATTATTATTATTATTATTATCATTATTATTATTATTATTTCAATTCTCTCTACTAGCGCCCTCACCAACCAAATTATCTTCTAATTATAGGATCTTGTATATATATTTTTATGTGCTTAATTATGAATGTGTTGTTTCACTAATGGAATGTTAAGTACTATGAAGACAGAAAACCTTTTTTTCCCTTATGTACACAATGTCCACCACATTGTCTGGAACATAGGCTCTTAATAAATATTTTGTTTTGTTTTGATTGACTTGTTGATTACATCACAGGAAGGAATACCTAAACATATAAGATCACAGTTTCATTTGAGTATTTGGGCATTTTTGATTTTATTTCTCTGGGGATCTAACTCACATCTAAGTGGTACAGTAGATTGAACTCTTTACCTCGAGTCAAGAAGACCTGAATTCCAATGTGGCCTAAGACTCTTAGTAGTTGTGTGACCTTGGCAAGTCACTTAACCCTGTTTGTCCCAGTTTCCTCATCTATAAAATGAGCTGGAGAAGGAAATGGTAAACCATGCTACTATCTTTGCTAACAAAACCCCAAATGTGGTTATGAAGGGTCTTTGATGGCTGACATGGCTAAACAACAAGAATATAGTGAACAAAAGTCTCCCTAGAAGAATGTAAACTACTTAAGGGCAGAAGCTGTTTCTCTTATTTTTTTTTTTAGTCAAGCCCCCAAAGGAGGAGTATACAAAATGTTCTTTAATTGCACCAAATTGCTCTGTCAGGAAAGTAATCAGGAGCCCCACTTTTTAAAATAAATCTACACTCCCTAAGCAACCCAGGTGAATTCTGATGAAAATAATCAAATCAATTAGGCAGGGTTTTGAATATACAGCAGGCCCACCACTGACACTCTTCTTCACCTCCTCTAAATGTATAAAACCCTGTATATTTCCTTACAAGACTCTAGACATATGCCAAATTCCCTTAATATCATGGCATCAGAGATGTAAAGCTGGGAAATTATTTTATAGAATCAAAGAATCAGAGTTTCAGGGGACCTTAAAGGTAATCTTATCTAAACTTCTCATTTTTCAAAAAAAGATAGGAAGGATCAAATAAGGAATGTTAAAAATGTGGGGAAGGAAGAAAGGAGGTAGAGAAGAAAAGAAAGGGAAAGGGATAGAGAGTGAGAAAAGGAAAAAGAAGGGATAAGGGATGGAGGAACAGGTAAAGGGAAAAGGAAAGAGGTGAGGAAGATGAGAAAGGAGGGAGGGGGGAAGAAGAAAGAGGGAGATCAAAGAAGAAAAGGGGAAGGGAAAGATGAAGGGAGGGAAGATCAAGGGAAAGTAGAAAGGAGGGAAAGGGCAAGGGGGGAGAGGGGAGGGAAGGAGAGAAGGAGAAAGAGGAGGAGGGGAGAATGTAGAAAGAAAATGAAAGAAAAAAGAAATGAAGGAAGGAAAGTAGGGAAGAAACATAGGGAAGAAAGGAGGAAGGGAAAGGGAAGAATGTAAGATTATAAGAAAGGGGCATTTATTAGTCCCTTACTATATGCCAAGTTCTGTACTAGCTGCTTTACAAATATTTGATTTTATCTTCACTAGAAGCCTGGCAGGGAGCTGCTATTATTATACACATACTATAGTTGAATAAAGTGCAGCAGACATCCCAGGGCAACACTGTCAGGAAATTTCTAAGGTTGCATCTGAACTCAGATCTTCCTGACTCGAAGCCCAGGGATCTCTCTATCTATCTACTGTATCACCCCCTGCTTCTACGATCCTGAGAGATTAAATGCCTCACTCAAGGTGACTCATAAGAAAAACTAAAGGGCTAAGGTTGAACTTCATTTCTCTGTTGGCTTTTAAAGGACTTCACAACCCTACCCTTTTCTACCTTTCCTATTTTCTTAACTCCTTATCTCCCTCCATCTATTCTATGATCCAATGACTTTGGTCTTCCTTGCTTTTCCTTGAACAAGTTACTTCATTGTCCTGTTCTGTGCATTTTCACTAGTTATCCTCCATGCATGGGGGAAGAAATGTCTTCTCTTCTTTGTCTAGTGGCTTCTTTGGTTTCCTTCCAGTTCCAGATATAATCTTACCTTCTGCAATAAGCCTTTCCTGGTCCTCCTTGATGTTAACACCTCTCTTATGAGATCATCTCCAATAGTCTTTTATTCATCATGCTTTCACATAATTATTTGCATAGTTTATCCCTCCATTAGATTGTCAACTCCTTCAGAGCAGGAAAGGTTTTTGCTATTTTTTTTTCAATATCCACAGTGCAAGGTAGTACCAGGTACTTACTAAATGATTGTGGATTTGACTTGATTATCAAATAAACTCTCTTTCTCCTATACCATGCTGCTTCACCTACCTATTCATTTTACCACTGAGGAATCTGAGATTTCAGAAGATTATATGGTTTGCCTAAGATTATAAAGATATCAAAAAAGGAGGTTAGACATTAAAAAACTGGCTCTTTTGACTTCAATTATTCTGGAACAATGAATGGCATTTCAAGTAAGAGCTGGAATATGGGTATTTATACTAGCAGGGTCAATACTAGCAGGCATCAAAAGTTGCATTGGAATATAGGTGACTCCTTTGAAGTTTATGTAATATAACATGTTCCCTTATTTTATGCTATGTTGTGGCCAAGACAGTCTAGGTACCTATCAAATTTTATCTAGTATAGGGTGTTTCTAGGTGCTTGGATATCTTACTACAACCCAGGTCAAGGGGTTTATGAAACCCAGATCTGGAGACAGGAGAACAGGCTAGAAGCAATATTTTATTGACACCTGACTGCCAGCTGTTAGAAGATAAAAGAGAGACATAGTGGTACTCCACCCCAATTTCCAATTCCTCAGCCTCATCAGTACTCAATGTGTGTTAAGAATTCCTCTACTGCCTTTATCTTCTCTCCTTCTTCTTTTTCAACCATTGGTTCCCATTTTGCAAGGTTCAGTATAACTACCTCAGAATATTTTATTAGTCCCTCTACTTGGGGCAGGATCATCCCTAGATAATAATGAATAAAGTCAAACTTTATTCTAGTGCTGATTCAACATATCTTTTTTAAGAGGGGAGGAATCTTAATTAACTACCAGTCTACAATTCATCCTATTGAAACAATGGAGGAAAGCTAAGAAAACTGAAGGTGAAAAGAACATGGAAAAAATGAAACTAAATGGCTTTCTAGTATATTTAGATTGACATAACAATCTTACCAATGGCCTTTCTTCACAAAATCATAAAATTTCAGAGTCGGAACTATCTATTACAGCTCATACCAAAAGGAATTTGTACTACAGCATAGTAGATAAATGTTCATTCAGCTTTTTTCTTGAAGACGACCAAAGAGGCAAGACCTTCCAAGTCAATATTTTCACTTTTGGACAATTGTTAGGAAGGGTTTCGTTACAATCACATATAAATTGATCTTTTCAACTTCCACCTATTTTCTCTGATTCTGCTCTCTTTGATTAAACAGAACAAAAGTCAAAACCTTCTAAATGACAGCTCTTCAAAAACTTAAACCTTATTTTCTTATCCCCATTGAACCTTCTATTCTTATGGCTGTTAAATCTCTAATTAAATGATTCTTATTTGGCATAGTCTCATTGCCTTTTACTGCCCCAGTTATCCTTTTATGGAAGCTCACCAGCTTACAAATACCCCCCACCCCCATCCAGAGAGGAGCACATCCTTTGTGCTGTAATTTGCCTAAGGTAGATTACAAAACAAGTCCCACCAAATTGGTCTAATCACTATTTCATGAACATGCCATGCTAATTCTCATCTTCCTTTGATACACTCCCCCCATGCCTTCTGTACTTCTTTACTGTGCTCTATACTTTACCCATATTATATAAATAATTCACTTTCATCATGATATCTTTGCTGAGAAGACATTATAATACTTTGAACTTCTTTAGAACTTATTGTCTTTGCCAGTGATATAGCTTTTGCCATATACTAACTTGGATTTCTGTATTTCAATTTTATAATTATTTTTTTATCTCCATGTGACTAACGTTATTTAAATTTAGGTAATGTGCATATTTTATCATACTATATAAAAGCTTAAAATGTGATGATAATAACTGGAACCTCATTAAAGACATTTATCTACTACACTGGGATCTGAAAAAGAAAAAAAAAGGTTTCCCCATCACAAATTATTCAAGTCCATATCCTTTCAATTCAGTCTACAGTGTTGAAATTTACTTTAATTTCTAACATTTAACCTTAATTGAAAAGAAACAACCACTTTGGAGCAGACAATACTATTTCTAGTCCCTATTTATCTCCGTTTCTTTGTTTGGTATATAGTAATGCCAAATTCACCTTGGGGAAAGGAGAATTGAATAGATTAAATTAAATTCCAACAGGACTAGATATTGTCTTTCTTTCCATGAACAAGATATCTATTTCCTGAAATATGAAAAATAAGTTGGAGGGATGGCAGGAAAATAAATCTTATGAATTATGATCCCAGTTCCACTAATTTGTTTCTACGGTGAATAACTGCAATGCTTTGCACCAATGACTACTGAAATATTTAAAACACATACCCACAGGAGAGATGAGTTTCAAAACAACAAACAAGCAAAAAATCCCCAGATGAAAATCAGACTCTCTAATACAAGATTATGCTATAGAGTTTATCTATATGATCTTTAACCTTCTGTCCCACATTGCTGCTACTTCACGAAAAAAAAAATTGTATTGCTGTTGGCATGATAGAAAAATTCCATTTTCATTAAAGTAATGTAATTCAGAAAAAAGGCCTTTAAAGACAGAAATGAGAAAACTCTTTATCACCTCTGCTCTCAGATGCTCCCCCTCCCCTGCTTCTAGTATTCAATGACATTTTTCTGTGTTAAAGGGAAAAAAAGTTTTAGTACGGTTCTTTTTTTTTTTTTTTACATTGTTAGAATCCTTTCCATTTTTTTTTAACAGTTTGATGGTAAATCTTTCCACATGCTTCAGGTAGTTTTGTGAGATTCAGGGGTACAATGAGAGGGTGGGTATATGTTTTTGTTGCTTCAAATATTGACAATAAAAGTGGCAAAGTGGGAGAGGGATTTGCTTAGTGAAAATTTCAAATCTTTGGACAAAACATTTATTTTGCATAAATCCTTCATCATATTCAATATATTCTCTTCATTATCACCTTTTCAAGCATAGCCTGCATAATTTTGCCTGGTCCAACTTTGGGCTTACACTATTGTTAAACCATAAGAACCTTATTTTCATCATAATATGGTATCATAGATCATAAGAAAATGAATTTTAGTGCTAAAAGGTACTTTTGATGTCATTTAGTCCAAGTGTCTAATTTTATAGAAAAACATAAATTAAGGCTGAAAGAGAGTGAGTTGCCCAAAGTCAATATATGTAGTGAGCAGTAGAGCTTAGATTTGAACTCATGTCTTAAAAGTATAAATCCAATGTTCTTTCCACTGCACCATAATGATACCTCCTCTTACTCCCAAAACAATAACAACCACAACAGAAACAACAAAGTCTTACTCTGTAGTTTGGTTACTCATCCATTTATAATATTTGTAATATATTCTCAATGTTATAAACTTCCTTCTTTGATAATATTTTATCTCATATGATTTCTCCTGAGATGACTTTAGACAGGGATGATTGTTCAATCTTTTACCTATTTTTACCCTTCATCTGGCTGGAAAACAAGAAAATCCTCTACCTCCTTATAGCAGAACTGAGATAATACAGTATATCTTGGTCAATTCTGGTTCCCAGGGCAAAGTCCAGATGTAAACAAAATGTGTGTGTATGTGTGTGTGTGTGTGTGTGTGTGTGTGTTAGGTATTGGGAAGTAGTTATTAGTGTAAGGGACATAGATATAAACAAAAGGAAGCATTCTTTCATTTATAGCTAAGAGAACACTCAATACCATCCCATATGGAAAGGCGAGTATGAAGAATTTTTAAATCACTATTTTCCAGTATGCCTCTAAAGATTTTATATTTTCATTGTCACTCATTACATAAATACAGAGATGTGGGATCTCATCAGACCTTCATCCAGCCCTTCTCATCCTATGCAATTCTCTATGTTTTCCCATAAATTTCTGAAGGTCTGCTTGGCATATTCAAAAGTCCTCCTCATGGATCTCAGAGTTATGAATGGCTTACATGTTTATCCATTTGCTATCTTTATTCTAACTATGCAAATGAACTAGTGTTCTTTTTCAGTTGTGAATCTTTCTCAGTATATAGCTGAAGAAATTGCCAAACACATTCTAAATACATATAACTCTCCTATATCTCAATTTAACAAATTTTGAACATAGTTATCATTGTGTTATGTTAGTGTTATATTAGTCATATTACCTTATATAATCTTGATAATTTTATAATAGATGTCTTTTCTGAAGAAAGTCTCAAAGAAAGGTTCCATTTCACAATACTGAGTTAAATGTCTTCCTTAAACCAATAAATGAATCAATTAATTTTAATTAGCTATTACACAATGACTTTACAACTCCTAAAAAAACATCCTCTTCTTCAATTTCAGGCCCAAATAACTGTCTAATTGTAAATATAAATATGTCACACACACACAAACATGCACATTCATACTCATATACACTGTCACACAGTGTATACACACATATTGATGGATGAGTTCTAAAAATTGTTCATTAACTAATTACCATAGTCTCCACAACATTCATATGATGCTTAAACACCATCAGCAAACACAGACATTTTACAGTTGTTTAGAAATAAAAATAATATAAATAAAAAATTAAAAACAATATAAATAGATATGATATACTATTTAAACTAATCCTGAACTATATAATTAAAGAAACGAGAATTAAAAATACAAAATTGACAACAGAAATGACATCAACACTGACTATAATAAATGTATCCAGAAATTTAATTAAAATTGAAAAGTCCTGGGAATGATCATATGTCTGCAGTCTTTCAAAGTTTTTGTTTTCTTTAACTAAGGGACAATAGCCATCTTTTATCCATTTAGCTTTTCCTGTTTGGATGGTTAAGTCAAACTTTTGAATTTGTATTATTTCACTTAGGAATTCATATTATTTCACCTTTGTACTACTCTGGTTCTTGATACAACTGTCAGAAGATCATCCACACATAAGAATTTCTAATGAATCTTACCATCAATAGGCAATACCTCTCTGACTTAAAATTTTCATGGTGCTAGACACAGTCCTAAAGCAAAAGTCTATTAAAAAATATCAATATTCTATTCTTGTTGTGTAAGACTGAGAATCATGGACCAATATAGTCCAAGGAGAATTAAACATAAGTGTTACACAAAGGACAATGAAGAGAAGCATGATGTGGGCAGTACTGGCAGCAATATATTACAAACAAGGAACTAAGAGAAATAAATGTAGTAAAAGAAATAAAGTGATTTTTGAACAAAAAAAGTTGATATGTAATGAAAGCTAACAGATACATTATAAAAGGCCTCTGTGTTCCACTGATCATCACAATATCATAGGAAAAGAAGAAAGGTCCCAGCATATTGGGTAGCCTTATTGTAGAAAATAAAGAGGATAGGAAGAAGAATCATATAGAATGATGGAGGAGAGAATACTCATACTGATGCTATCACAGATTCCTTGAAGAAGTATTCAATGAAAAATAAAGTATGACTATTCCATTTTTAATATGCATTGAACACCTATGTATTTACCAACTTGATCTATTTCATTTATGATAATTTGAGGTACTTCTTCAAGAAATACAGATATCTGAAGCAATTAATAAATTCATAAAAATAAAGAATTTTAGAGTTACAATGAATAATCAATTTAAAATTACCAATAAGGGAATTGAAGCTCAGAGTGATTAACTGATATTCTGAAAGTCACATAGTACATAAGTTTAAGAACTAGTACATTAATACCAGTCTCTTGACTCATAGTTTGGCACTTTTTTCTGTAAGGCATACTGACTTCCCACCATAATCATTCATTTGCCTTAATTGAAACCTTTCCTAAAGATATCAGGCAACACTGATTATTTTTCCCCTGTTCTAACTGCTTTTGAAATCACTTATTATAAATTATGCTATTCTGTAATTGTTTCTAGCACACGATTTCATATTTTATTTCCGTATGTAGATCTCTTATAAACTAATGAAGTTACTTGTACACATAACACAGATATATACTAGAAGAACCAGGACTTTATTCCTAATTTTCCATCTATTATGCCCTGCTACCTCACTAAGATGCATAATATCATTCGAAAGAACAGCCTTCTAGCCAATAAGGACTGAAGGATAAATGCAGGTTAAAGAAAGCTTGGCAAGACATCCAGCTAAGCAAAGTCATGCTTACATTGAAAATAAGAGACAGTAAAACTGATTATACTAACAGATGAATGAACCCTTGGCAAGTTACATTCTAGCAGGGGAAAAAGGGAAACCAAAAGTAATCTTTTAATAACCTAAATAATTACATTGTCTAAATTATACTTTATTTTATTAAGAGAATTCGTATTACAGAAAGATTAAAAGTTATTTAATGACTCAATTTTTCACTGTTGTAAATTGAAAGGATGAAAAATAGAGTAAGTTACAATTATTTCTTTCATTACCTAAAAATCCTAATGACCTTAGGGAAATATAAAAATAAGGAGATTTACTTTGTTGTTTCTTTTGGTTGATAGCATCTAATAAAATGATTTTTTTTTGACATATGCTTAATTATCTCAAGGACATAAGGTGATATTTCATTAACATAGCTAATCTAATGCACAGTGCATGATAATGTAAAAGTGAAAGGCACTGCTTAATGGCAAAATTGAAATAAAGCAAAAAATATTAAAAAAGCAATGGCCCTTGGTGTTAGATCCTGGAACAAAGATTCATTTTATTAAAAGACTGAATTAAGTAAAGCTACTTAACAACCATATATTTCATTTTGGGTTAAAATCATATCTTCTTGCAGTTTTGTGATTATACATCAAATGTGGCATTTAGAGTTAGATAAATGCTCAAAAATTAGATACTGACCTAATTGAAGTTGAAAGTTGAATAGTTTCTGATATAGACGCATGAACATCAATATAAAATGATGATATGTGTATTCATTTTAAATATTTGGTACATTCATATAAATTTCAAACGTGATTTTTTTGAAGTTGGTTATTTTGTTGCAATTGAAAAATATATTAATATTTATTTATAAAATTTAATCTACATTTTAAAAATGTAGCAACATATGATGATAGGACACAGTAATCAGTCACAAACATTTACAACACAAATAGTAGATATATTTGGCCTTTTATTGCTAGAGCTTTTTTAGGTATTTTTAGAGTAAAAAAAAAATCCACACACAAAAAAGAAAAATATTTTAGAGAGCCTTTTCTCTTTTACATTTTAAGATAAAGGAATAAATTTCTTGTTTAACTTGGAACCATACGATCTGATCTTTAAACTATTTTTTAAAATAATAATTGCTTTGTTGAGTTGATTTTGAGAATTCATACTAGACAGATATATTTATAAAGGTTTAAGTTTACAAAATTCTTTGTTTACAATTCTCTACATAAATGTTTACTGTAAGTATTATTGTCTCCATTTTACCAATAAGGGAATTGAAAATCAGAGTGATTAATTGATATACTGAAAGTCATGAAGTATATAAGGTTAAGAACCAGTACTTCAATAGCAGTCTCTTGACTCATGGTTTGGCACTTTTTTCTGTAGGGCATACTGACTTCCCACCATAATCATTCATTTGCCCTAATTGAAACCTTTCCTAAAAATATCAGGCAATACTGATTATTTTTTCCCCTGTTCGAATGCTTTTGAAATCACTTATTATAAATTATACTATTCTGTAATTGTTTCTAGCACATGATTTCATATTTTATTTCCATATGTAGCTCTCTTATAAACTAATTATTTTGTATATACTTCTCATGTCCCCAATTATTTTGTGATGCAAACATCTCAGAATTCTCTTGCTCCTCTTTTCTCCCTTACCCCATCAAAAGGAAATAACGATCTACGCTTATTGGAAAAGATTGGGGGAGCTCTCAAGTATAACTGTTTAGCACCAAATTAATTATAAGTACCTAATGGGCATTTTTAACTGGCAGGCTCATGACTGGCAAAGCATCCAAAAATTGTATGCTCTTGTAGAAAATCATATACCCCATCCAGGAGGGAGAATAGTAACTGACAGGTTGTGTTCAAACTCAGCTGTGGAAAGTTCCTAGTTGGACTTTATGTATATACCTGGCATAGTCTGGGATGAAGATTTAGAAGTGTAAGCTAGGCTGTCAATATGACAGAAGAATAGATGCATATATTATATACACATGTAGGCATATGTGCATATGTGTGTACATTTTTATGTATGAATATAATGTGTTTATTCCTTTTATATCGTCTCTTTTTGCTTTATAATTGTAATTTACAAATATACTCATCCAAAGTCCATCCAGTGAGACTTTCCTTGTAGCAGAGAAAAAGCCAAGCAAAATCAGCCAGCATGGCTGTAATAGTATATTCTTTTCTCATAATTCTCTGCCTCTTTAAACAAAGAAAATGGAAAATTGTATTCATAGAAGCATACATGTATTCTTACTTTAATATTAACAAATTTCATTTAGATGTGTTCCCTGAAATGGAGCTCTTGCTATTTCCCCTTGTGGCATCCTATTACAAACCTCTTTTTCCCCCCTTAGAAATATTAAGAAATAATTATTTTTTAGTCTCAAAACCCTTTCTAGACTTTTCTCGTTAGGTAGATTAGGTTAAGAACAAAAGGCATTTCCTATGGAAAGGGAGACATGCCTTCAATTGCTCATTCTGAATACTTGAGTAGAGTGGTCAAGGTGGGAATTAAGTAGTGATTTTCATTCTAAAATGTTAACCCCCAAATTGTATTTTAACACATTGTGATTTTTCTTCTTCGATATTTCTATAAATGCTACTGGGGATCATTTTTGGGTAGAGATATATCCAAAGACATAGGGGAATTATGCCAGGTTAGATATTACCAGCTAAAAAAGTAAAAGACTAAAGCAATAAAAAATTAAATAAAATTGTTATCTGGCAGATTTCTGCCTTAAACACAAAATATGGTATTAATAGTTCTTGACACCTTAAATCTATAATTGAATCACAATAAATTTTAAGCTCTTTGTAAGGAGAGGATACATTCTATGTTTCCTCTATACCCTAAGGAAATTAGACATATGAAAGGTACTCAGTGAATACAAGTAAATGTATAGTTATTATCATGAATTACATAATACAATAAAAGAAAGGATGCCCTGTGATAAATTCGTATTAAAAGAGAATTCTCTAGATGAAGTGAGTCATTCGTAGAGTGTTATAATAATAATAACTCATAATTTGTTAGTAATTTATGGTTTTAAGGTGCTTTCCTTATCACAGCCCTTTGAGAGAGGTAGTATAAATGTTATGGACCTCGTTTCACAGATAAGGAAACAGAAGCTCAGAGAAGTTCAGCAACTTTTCCAGGGTCATGCAGCTAGTGAATGTCAGAGCCTAAACTTGAACCATAGTCTTTTGATTTAACTTCAGTGCCCTATCACATGCACTGTCTCAAATACTAATGTCCAACCAATGTAGAGACATTAGTAACAAGTGTTAGGCATGAATTCCACAGTAAAATTTGCAAAAGCTGAGATATTAAGGCTTGGAGAGTATAGTGGTGAGAATGTGGGATCTAGCATATATACTTTTGTTACTTGTACTCTGTGAGACTCACCAAAGTCACTTACGGTTTTTAGGACCTCTCAGTGTGACTTCAACCTGTCTTGTTGATTACTTCACACTATTCCTGCATATACTCTATATTCCAATCTATCTGGCATTCTTATTCCCTGAACATGACATTTAATTTTTCAACTCTGTGTCTTTGCAAAGCTAAACATCTTCCCTAAAATGTTGCCCCTTTTCAACTCTGATTCTTAAAATATCAGCTCCCTTCCAGAAAAGTTCAATCACCACCTCCTCAAGAGGGCCTTTCCTGATTCCTCTATATGTCCATACTTCTCTCCTAAAACTGAAATTATTTTGTATTTACTTAATATTTGTTATGTATTTCTTCATTCACACTCATGTTAAAAACTCTCAAATAAATGTAAGTTCCTCAAAGAGAGGGACCATTTTTGTTTTTGCCTTTGTGTCCCAACTACCTACCAGACAGAGAGCCTGAACTATATTAGGTGCTCAATAAATGTTTGTTGTAATGGATTGGCTGAGTTTATTCATCTGTAAATTCCCTCTAATGCAACTCCAAATTGCATGAATGAGAAAGATGATAATTATTCCACTTACCACATTGATGCAATTAGATTACTGTTCATTTCTTAATCTTTGCTTCAAGATCAACATCATCTATACTTTTATAAATAAAATTTCTTGGCTAATAGTCTTTGGTGAATAATCCAAACTCATAAAGGAAGCACATTGTTTACCACATTAAAGTGGTAGTGAATATCTTGCACTTGTAAAATAGTCTTGCTTCAAAGATTGCATTTTACTCAATAAAGAACTTTTTCAAAATAGTTTTATTGATGCTTTCTAAACATTATTAGCATTTTCTTAAAAAGGGGCTCTTAGATAGTGTAGTGGATAGAATTTCAGGCCTGGAGTCAAGAGGACCTGAATTCAAATTTGGCCTCAGACAATAACTAGCTGTGTGATGCTGGACAAGTCAGTCAGCCCTGTTTGCCTCAGTTTCCTCACCTATAAAATGAGCTGGAGAAAGAAATGGGCAAACTACTCTAGAATCTTTGCCAAGAAAACCTTAAATGGTGTCCTGAAGAGTCAGACACAACTGAAAAGACTGAAAAACAACAGAATTGCTTCCTAATGAGCTCTGACAGAACTGTCTCTTAAAATAAAGTATTGTAGGGGCAGCTAGGTTGTGCAGTGAATAGAGAACAAGCCCTGCAGTCAGGAGGACCTGAGTTCATATCTGGCTTCAGACACATGATACACTTACTAGCCGTGTGACTTTGGGCAAGTCATTTAACCCCAATTGCCCTCCAAAAAGCAAATAATAATAATAATAATAATAATAATAATAATAATAAAGTATTGCTAAGTGAAGCAAATCAACACAATAGCTATGTCTAATAACGCATAACTAATTCCATTACTATAGTCTGCCACATTTTGATGAGAGACAAGGAATATACGCTTCACTTTCTGAAATGTGTCAGTGTTGTTTTCTTTTACATTATGTCATCAAGTAAAATGTTGTCCACATGGTTTACTTCCCTTTGCCTTAGTTTATGTGATACATGCCAAATTTATCTGAATTCTTTATAATCACTGATTCTTATGGCACAATAATTTTCTAATACATTCCTATAGTGCAGCTTACTAATGCATTGCCTAATAGATGGGTACCCACTTTCCTTCCAATTCCTTGCTATTCAAAATGTGCCTTTATTAATATGTGTATATACACATATATACATATATGTGCATTTAAATATAATGTGTCTATAGATTTACACATACGTGTCTATATACACACATGTGTGCATGTGAATATACGTACACATATGTGTGTGGAGAGATAGAGACACAGGAAAAGAGAGACAGAGAGAGAGACAGAGAGAGAATATGCAGGACCTTTTCATCTAAATAATTCACTTTTAAAAATAATTTTCACAATCACTCTCTGATGAAACTTCCATAACAGGAACTTTTTTTTTTTTTGGCAGTTCCAAAACTAAGAACAAGATCATGCTGTACAACTCGGAGCAATATTCATTACCTCATAAGTATCAGTCACATATCAAGGTAAGCTTTGAATTTCTGAGTTAGTGTTACAATAGGTCTCATTCATGTACCTTCAGTTTTCTGCAATGATATATATTATATATATATATACATGATCTATGTAAGTTAAAGTATTTATAAGTTTTTTTGAATATATCTGTCTTTATGTTTTCTTCCATTTCTAAGTTATTTAACTACTGCTACCCATGAAGTCTCACTATATGCTCTCAAGAGCTTCTTGTCTTATTATCTATTCATGCTCTGAAGAGCAGCTTTCTTTTTAAACATGGAAACAAATAATAGCATAATTATGAAAAACTCTGTCAATTTCTCCAATCTGGGAACCCCAGAGAAATGAAATAAAAGCGGGGAAATTATCAGCAATGTAACAGAAAGCAGGCGAAGGTGTAGGACATTGTTATCACCAAGGCTATCAGACAAATCACAGCAATTATCCAGGTATTCAAATTTTGTTCTGTCCATATCCCAAAAGTACCTATTGTTCTTTGTCAAACAGTAACACCCACACACACTGCTATTTTGTAACCAGAAGTCACTGGCTATTGACTCAGCAAGGTGCCATTTCTAACAGCAAACATTGATTTTTACTTTCTGGTCTTTTTGTTGTTGTTGTTCTTAATATCAGGAGAGAAAGTGGGAAAACAGGAAGCAGTGACAAGAGGCAGTTTAGCTGCTTAACCCTGATATACTGTATTCACACAGTTCCAATTAAAAAGAAAGTCAAGCAGGGAATGCTTTCTATAGGTCACTTAAACATTAAACAGTCAATTTAGTCCATCTCAATTTTTTTTTTCCCCTAAATAAAGACTTCAGTCACTTCTCCCATTACAAATACATTTAGGCAATATGAAGTTTCCCAGACTTTTTTGGGATTGATGATGCACTCTAGCCATAATTACAATGAATTTTAGCAGAGAAACAACCTATGAGAATGATATATTCTGGCCTTATATTATTCTCTTTGATGTTTTTAATATCTTCCCCCCCCCCATAGGACTTACAAATGATGAATTTGATTTTCTTTTTTCTTCAAGGTTTTTTAAAATTTATTTTTAGTTGTCAACATTCATTTCCACGAGATTTTGAGTTACAAATTTTCTCCCCATCTTTCCTCTACACCCACCCCAAGATAGTGAGCCTATATTGAATATCCCTTCCCCCAATCTGCTCTCTTTTATATCCTCCCCCATACCCTCTCTTACTTTCTAGTAGGACAAGATGTATTTCTATACCCCAGTGCCTATATATCTTATTTCCCAGTTGCATATATAAAACAATTTTTTTAAACATTTGTTTTTAAAACTTTGATATCCAGATTCTTTCCCTTCTTCCCTTGTCACCCACCCCCAGGGGGAAGATAAGCGATTCAATATAGGTTGCACATGTGTAGTTACACAACACATTTCCATAATAGTTAAATTGTGAAAAACTAACTCTATTTCCCTCCATCCTATCCCTCCCCCAATTACTTTATTTTCTAATTTGACCCTGTGCCTTTTCAAGAGCACGTGCTTCTAACTACCCCATCCCCCAATCTGCCTTCTCTTCAATCATCCCCCCTCTTATCCCTTGCCCCCTACTTTCCTGCAGAGTAAGATACCCAATTGAATGTGTATGTTATTCCCTCTCTAAGCCAAATTCAATGAGAGTAAGGTCGAGCCATTCCCTTTCATCTTGTTGCTCTTTCTCTCCATTGTAAGAGTTTTCTCTTACCTCTTTTATATGAGACAATTTACCCTACTCTACATCTTCCTTTCTCCTTCTCTCATTACTCTCTCACCTCTTAATTTTATTTTTTAGATATCATCCATTCATATTCAACTCATCCTGTTCCCTCTGTGTATGTATATCTGTATACCCATATACACAAAATCATATATGTATTTATATACACATACACCCTCCTATGCACACACACACACACACACACACACACAC
>CM053586.1:150090488-150113558 GCA_028646515.1 Pseudochirops corinnae | reverse complement strand
TCCCTAGAAGCTGCTAAATCTCATGTTATCCTGATTGTGATCCACAATACTCAAATTGTTTCTTCTGGACAACTTGTAATATTTTTTCCTTGACCTGGGAACTCTGGAATTTGGCTATGATATTCCTAGGAGTTTTCTTTTTGGCATTTTTTTTTTCATGAGGCAACTGGTGAATTCTTTCCATTTATATTTTGCCCTCTGGTTCTAGCATATCAGGGCAATTTTCCTTGAGAATTTCTTGAAGGATGATGTCTAGGCTTTTTTTTTTTTGATCATGGCTTTCAGGTACTCTAATAATTTTTAAATTATGTCTCTTGGACCTATCTCAGGGTCAGTGGTTTTTCCAATTAGATATTTCACATTGCCTTCTATTTTTTCATTTGTCCAGATCTGTTTTAAAGTATCTTGATTTCTCATAGAGTCATTAGTTTCCATCTGCTCCAATCTAATTTTGAAGGAATTATTCTCTTCAGTGAGTTTTTGAAATTTCTTTTCCATCTGTGTAATTTGACTTTTTAAGGCATCCATTTCCTCATTGGCATTTTGGACCTCTCTTTAGTCTATTTTTTAAGGTGTTATTTTCTTCAGCATTTTTTGGGTCTCCTCTAGCACGCTATTGACTTGCTTTTCATGATTTTCTTGCATCATTCTCATTTCTCTTCCCAATTTTTCCTCTACTTCTCTCACTTGATTTTCAAAATTGTTCTTGAGCTCCTACATGCCATGTAACCATTTCATATTTTTCTTGGAAGCATTTGATGCATGAGTTTTGACTTCATTGCATTCTTCTGGTTCCAAGTTTTGATCCTTTTTGTCCCCCAAAAAAGGATTCTATGGACTGATTCGGCTTCCTCTGCTTGGTCATCTGGCCAGCCAATTACTTGACTTTTGAGCTCTTTGCCACAGTAGAACTCTGCTTCCAAAATGCAGAGTGCTATATCCCAAATTGCTGAAGTTTTCGCAGTTGTCAGAATTATGAGGAGGGTGTTCTCTCTATAGCCACCACAACCTCTGGCACACTCACCCCAGGACCACTGCTCAAGACTGTGACCCAGATCCTAGCAGGTCAGAGTAAGAGTGTTTACCCTCTGAATGGTTGGTTGATCCCCTTACTATCTGCAGGCCAGGAGGACTGGAGGCAGCCATGTGGCAGTAGCTGCAGCCATCTTGCTTCTGCTACCTCTCGCCCTGGGAGTAGGAGCCAGACCACACTCTTCTGTCACCTGGTTCCAACAGAGTTCTCCACTGACCTTTTACTCTCTTTCTTGCACTTCAGGGTTGAAAAGTCTGGAAACAACCACAACTGCTAGTGATTCACTCTCCTGACATCTGCTCTGGCCATTCTGTGCTGCTGGGTGGGGCCTCCCTCAGTCTGGGACCATGTTGCTCATGCGGGACTGTGCTTGGCTCCCAGCTAGGTGTGATAGACTCTTCCTATATGCTGTCCAGGCAGCCTTTAGTGGGAGATTTGTTTCTCTCTGTTTCTTTGTGAGTTCTGTAGCTCTAAAATTTGTTTAGAGTCATATTTTACAAGTAATGGAAGTTATTGGAGTGGGAGCTGAAGAAACTTCCTGTTTTTACTCCCCCATCTTGGCTCCACTCCCCTGATATGATTTTCAATGTAGGCCCAAATATCCCATTTGTTATCTCCTCATCTCTTTCATGTGTAAAATAGAAAGAAAAGCTTCAGACTACCAATCAACTGTCTCTAAGTGATTGTAAGAACTTTCCACGTAAAATTCACTCTGTAGCTTCTGTTTCTATGATATCACATCTATCTCTCTCTTTCCCTTCATTCACATGTACATTGCCCTAATTTAACTCTCTTATCATGTTTCTTTTTTTCTGGACTATTGAGGCAGCCCCCTAATTGGTACTCCCATCTCCAATCTCTCTTCTCTGAAGTTCATCTACTGCATGGCTGACAAAATAATCCTAATTTACAGATCTGATCATTTGACACCTGCTCAAAACCTTTGACAAGTTCTTTTAGTTTGAAGGATAACATATAAATACTTTGATCTAGCATATCTGAGATTTTAGCATTTATGTGAAGGATGTGTGATTTGGGAAAACCTTAAGAATAATAATTGTGTGAATTTTTTCCAACAAATCATTTGGCATTTAGTATTAAGGTCAGAGGGAGTTGCCTAATGCAGTGGTGACAAAATCAGATAGAAACATGGGCTACTAAATTATACATACATATATCATTGTAGGTAAAATATTGACTTGGAAATTTACATATTAACATTATCAATTTTCTATTGGAATTTTAATTACTTTGGTAAATATTTCTCAATTACACTTTAAGCCAATTCAGGCTTTAATCAGGAGTATTATGGGCTATGTGTTTGACATTTTTGCTCTAAGTCACATAGAGTCGTGCTGGGACATACAGCTGAAAAGTATTTGAGGGAAGATTGGAACCCAGTTCTTCTTGATGCTAAACATTGATTCTATATACTATGTCATATTGCCTCTGATAATGTACCATGAACATAGTAGGAACTTTATAAATCTTCCTTGAGTTGAGGTATGATTGTGTGCTTAGGAAAACTGTCTCTTACATTTCCTCTTTCTTTTCCATTGATACAATACTATCTTAATTTATTTTCTAATCATCTATTACTAGGATAATTGTAGCAGCCTACAAAATGGTCTTTTTGTCTTCACCCTTTTACTTTTCCAAAACACAAATGACATTGCTACCAAGATCATTCTTCTTAAGGGAGGAACTAATCATAAGACTTCTCTACTCAAAATACCTCATTGGTTTCCCACTGTCAAAAAAATAAATCCAAAATTCATTTTTGTGTCATTCAAGTGATTCTAATGGTCTAACTTTAAGCTAGATTTATTTCAAACTATTGTCCCTTGAATACACAGTATTTCATTTAAAAACACCCAACAGGCTAGCTCTGAAACCTAATCCTTCCTCTCCTACAACCAGCCTTTCTATACATCAATCCAGACCAGTCCCATAGGTAGCATTAACTCTCCCTAAATATTTTCCTTTTGAAATATTTCTCCTCCTTCAAGACCTTGTTCAAGAGCTATTTCCTACATGAATTGTTCCCTGATGCTCCCAATCTCTAGTCCTCCATCAAGGTGTTTCTTTTGTATTTATTTCCCAATATCTATAAGATCCAGATCTAGAGAGGTATATAGATCTGAGTTATATGTATCATCTCTTCCAACTAGATTGCAACATTTTTTGAGGGAAGGAATATATCACCTTTTCATATTTAATACCCAGCACATTATATGGTATATTATAGGCACTTGATATAACTGTCTATTTGGACTGAGTGACCCCATCCCATCTCCTCTTCAGCAGAATTCTGTTCCTCATTTGCATATTTAATTTCTACCCCTCTCAGTGCTGTTCCTCAAAATATGAAAATGCCCAAATCTCTCCATCCAAAAAAAACCCAACACACAATCTTTCAGTTAGCTGCTCAAATTGCTACACTTGTTTTCTTTTCCTGGTGTGCTACTTTTAAACATAAAAACTTTCATTTGTACTGTCTTTATCTTCACAGAGAATAAACACGAGTCTTGGTTAATAAAGTCAGTGAATGACTCATAGGTGAATAAGAACCCAAGAATTTACTGATGAAGAATACAATTTTCCCCCAGGAAAAAAAAAATGAATATGTTCAAAGGTCCAGAAAACATCATTTAATTTTCTTCTTCACCATCAACATCATCTGAACTCTCTTGATGTAGTCTTGGATTAGCACTTTGCTTTGATGTGCATTTTCTCATCTAACGATTGTAATCGAGGTACAAACTATTAAGATGATTTGTTTGTTTGAAATGAAAGCAGAGAGTCATTTATAAATTTTCTCTTGTTGTTTCCTGCTGCCTACGGCAATCTGTGTTTCATTAGTTATGAAACAAAGGCATTAAAATTTCCTGGACATTTTTTCAAGAAATCAGCAAACAGAACTTGATAGAAAAAATTTCTTTCATTTTTGTTAAGGTGAAAAAATTTTCACATTATTATAAACTTTTCATAAACCCCTAAAGGTTAAGAATATGCCTCCATTTTACTTACAAAACCTCTGAGAGAGAGCTAGGTGGACAAGCTATATGCCAGCATTATACAATCTGAAATGAGAAAGTGAGGAGAGTGGAGACATATGGAAATTAAATATTTAATGTATAAATACAAAAACCTTATTGTGACATGCAAAGTTTTGTAGGAATTTGTACCGATCTATTTATTTTCCCTGGTTCAACCTATCCCCTGCCTAAATAGATGAACAGTTCTATATGGTTTTCAGTTGCCTAGGGGATCCTTAATGGCTTGTGAACCAAAACATTTAATTGTGAATCACCATTATAATAATTCAAATGCTTATCTTATTCCCAGTGAGAACACTGCCACACCATATAAAATTACATGTTTCATCTATACATTTTATACCTGGGGTTGGGGGTGGGGACTTACTCAATATATATCATTCACCAGGAATTCTCTCTTCTCCTCCCCTCTTCATTTCTTATCCTGCTAATGCCTTCTGACACTTGTTCATTCTTCACCCCTGTCTCACATGAAGTGACCTTACCAAGGTGAACCCCTCTACTTTAAGTGATCTTATTCTATCATGTCCTTTCCAACAGATTATTCCCTCTGTCAACCCCACTCTTTCACTTATTTTCAATCTCTCCCTCTCTACTGGATCATACAATACTGCCTATAAACATACCTATGTCTCCTCTATCCTGCAAAAGTCCTCATTTGATTCTTCCATCCTTGCCAATGATCATCCTAGATCTCTTCTACCCTTTGTAACTAAACTCATATAAAAGACCCCCTAGGATAGATCCCTCTACTCTCTCTCCTCTCACTCTCTTCTTAATCCTCAAACAATCTGACTTCTGACCTTATTATTTCACCAAAACTATTCTCTCTAAAGTTACTAATAAACTGCTTTGAAAGAAGTTAGGTATTTTACAAGACAGTGGTGATGTAGTGCTTTCCAAACATGGAAAAAGGAGAAAAAGTGAATAGGCAGGATATGAAATGTTATATAATAGTAATCACATTTATATAGCATTTTAATGTTTGTAAAACACTTTGAAAACAGTATCTTATTCTAAACTCATAGTAACTTAGAGAAGTAGGTAATCCCCATTTTACTGATAACGAATCTAAGGAAGAGAGAGGTTAAGTGATTTGCCCAAGATCACACAGCTAGTAAGCATGAGTCCAGATTACAACTCTTATTTCCCCAGCTTTAGGTCTAATACTCAATCCACTGTAGTACCTTATGGCCTCTATTTGGAGAATAGGTAGCAAGAGAATTTGCTGAGAAAGGAGATAGAATAATATGGAAAATAATAGACAGAATAATATGGAAAAATACTTGAAAGTTATTACTTCTGTAAAAGAGACTTGAAGAAACCCCATGGAGAGATTCTGGTTGTGTGGGTCCCCTACAATGTGAGTGAGAGTAACTTCCTTTAATTAGTTAAATAGATATATCATGCTTTGTTTTTAAAACTGAGAAATTGGGGCAATCTCCCTTTTGTTGCAAGTTCATTTCTGTTATGCTCATAAGATCATACACAGTTCATCTTCAGCATGAGTGCCATATCTAAACAAAGAAGGGAACATACCTCCTCCTTCCCTTCTCTTTTTGAACCTGAAGCTCCAAGAAATGAACATGGGATATTACTGTTTCTCTTTTATTTGTTGTTCTTTTTTCTAAGTGTAGGGGTAATTTTTACCTGACACAGGACTTTGAGCCATGATAACTTTGGTACAATGATTCCAGGCTCTATGCTGCAATCAGCTTGTCAGGCCAAAAGTCAGCACAGCACAGACTCAAATCAAAGGAGAAGGGTGTTTGGACTTGGAAATGTTCTAGGCAGTGCTTCATAAACTGTGGGCTGCAACCCCATATGGGGTCATGTAAATTAATATGGGGGTCACAAAAAATTTGGCAATAATACAGCCTTTCTGAATGCACAAAAACCAAAAATGAATTCAAAATCAAACGCACAACAAATCTGAGGTATTTCTGGCAGTGCTTGACCATTTTGCATCATGAGACTTCATTACATTCTTGGTTCTAGATATACAACATGCACTGCACATGCCATCACACCATGCAACACCAACGAACACTGCCAGGAACATCATGGCTCAGATTCAAGATTATCGTATGTTATGAATTGTAGTGTTTTTATTGTACACATAAAGTTCTCTGTTTTTACAGAAACATAACAGTTTAATTACAAGAAGACTTTTAATTTTTCCTATCATCATTCCTCATCATGTAAGTATTAAATTAGTATATCTTTGGATTGCATTGTGTTAGAACGTTTGATTTTAAAAATTGCTGTTACCTCCATCTTTTATAGAAACATAAGTGTTTAATGGCAGCAAGTTTAGGCAAAAGTCTTGTAATAGTATTTCTCCATCACCACTGTATATGTATATAAGTGTGAACATTAATTTTTAAAATTAAACACAAACAAAAATAATTTGTAAACTTCCTTTATCAAATGATATTATTTCTAAAAGAATTTCTGAAATTTGTAACAGCCAGTTCCAGCAGCTTGTTACCACCTTACGGGCATTAAAGATTTGCAATTCAGTTAAATGAAACAACTGATATTTCTAACATGACTCAGTTGTTATTTTTATGTAAGATATGTTTATGAAGAAAGCAGATATGAGGAATTATTGTTTTGTTGCCCTTTGGAAGAGCACATAAGAGGAGAAGATTTTATACACACACACAAATATACACACATATACATATATACATCTTATAGTTGATGAATTTTTCAAAAATGAAGATTTACATTGGAAAAATGTGTTGGATAGTACAGATAGTGCTGGAACAACGAAGGATGAAAATGTTGGATGTGTAGCAAAAGTTCAAGCCGGTGGCAATGAACATATCATTTTTATTCAGTGCAAGATCCATTGAAAGACACTTGTAGCCAAAACCTTATCACCAGAGTTGGATGTTGTGCTTAGTGATATTACCAATCATTAACTTCATTAAAAGCCATGCCCTTAACATTTGTTCGTTTTCAAACCTTTTGAAAGACATGCACTCCAAATGCAAAACTCTGAAGTTGTTATTTTTTACTGAACAGAAATCCAATTTTCTTATTTTTTTTTTCATGATGACTTATGGCTTTCAAAACTGTGTTATTTGTCAGATATTTTCAAAAAACTCAGTGATTTAAACATATCACTTCAGGGAAAAAATTGTAGCATTTATGTTAAAAAATAAAATTGAAAGTTCTACTAAAAAAAAGTTAACATATAGAAGAATAGGGTGGAGAGTGGTTCTTCGGAAATGTTCACAGCTACAGTTGATTTTATAATTGAAAATAATCTTCTGGTCCCACAACTTGCCTCGGTGGCAGCCCGTTTACAGCAGCATGTTCTACAGGAAGTTCTCTGCTTCCAAGCATGGGTCTCTGGGCTTTCTGCCTTGAAAGAGAAGTAGCAGGCACTGGGGAAAGGTGAAGAGCTTCCCCAAAGATGACCCCACCAAGCCCATTCATCTGGCAGCCTTTCTAGGTTATAAGGCAGGCATGACCCACATCGTTTCAAGAGGTAGACAGGTCTGGCTCAAAGGAAGTCGTAAAGGCAGTCACCGTCGTGGACACATCCCTCATGATCATTGTAGGCATTGTGGGCTTTGTGCAGACCCCACGGGGCCTGCACAGCTTCAAAATCATCTTTGCTGAGCCCATCGGTGATGAGTGTAAGAGGCGATTCTTTAAGAACTGGCATAAGTCCAAGAAGAAGGCCTTCACCAAGTACTGCAAGAAGTGGCAGAATGATGATGGCAAAAAGCAGCTGAAGAAAGACTTCAGCAGCATGAAGTACTGCCAGGTGATCTGGGTTATTGCCCACACCCAGATGCGCCTGCTCCCTCTGAGGCAGAAGAAGTCTCACTGATGGAAATACAGGTGAATGGTGGCAGTGTAGTGGAGAAGCTAGAGCAGCAGGTGCCCGTGTCCACCATGTTTGGGCAGAACGAGATGATTGATGTCATTGGAGTGACCAAGGGGAAGGGTTACAAAGGTGTCACCAGCCGTTGGCACACAAAGAAACTGCCCCGCAAAACCCACTGAGGTCTGCATAAGGTGGCATGTATTGGAGCTTGGCATCCTGCCCATGTGGCATTCTCTATGGCTCGAGCTGGTCAGAAGGGCTACTACCACCATCACACTGAGATCAACAAAAAGATCTATAAGACTGGCCAGGGCTACCAGATCAAGGATGGCAAGCTGATCAAGAACAACAGGTCCACCAATTATGATCTGACAAAAGTATCAAGCCTCTGGGAGGCTTTGTCCACTATAGTGAAGTGACCAATGATTTCATCATGCTGAAAGGCTGTGTCATCGGGACCAAGAAGTGAGTCCTCGCCCTGTGCAAGTCTGCTGGTACAGACCAAATGTCATGCCCTGGAGAAGATTGACCTGAAGTTCATCAACACCACCTCCAAATTTGGTCATGGTCGGTTCCAGACTGTGGAGGAGAAGAAAGCTTTTATGGGACCACTCAAAAAAGACCGTGTCATGAAAGAAGAAGCTGCCTAATGTTTGCAGAACAATGTGGAGCTGGTGGATTTGCAATAAATTCTTTAAAACTAAAAAAAAAATAATAATAACCTTCTGAAAGGTTTAATTGTAAGAGTTATAATTGATCAACTGATGTGCCTGGAGACATAGTTTCAGAAATACTGCCCTACAAATTTTGAGTCTAAAAACTAAGCTGAGTTTATAAAATCATACTCAATTGAAATTTAAAAAAAAAATCAGTCATCTGAAATTAAAAAGTTCAAGAAGAATCTGCCAGCTTATCAAGGTTTAAATTTGAGTTGACAGAGGTTTAAATTTGAATTTCCTAAAAAAAAAATCATTAAATTTGTTTTGGAATTAGGACAGAACTTCCAACAATTTCTGAAATGACCCTCAACATACATCTGCCATTGTGTACCAAGTATTTATGCAAAGTAGTGGTCTCAGCACTGATGATTATAAAATCAAAATATTGATTAACTTTGGTAAACATTGAAGATAGTCTACATCTTGCAGTGTCAAATATTCCACTAAGATTTAATTTTATATGTAACAATAAAGAAGTACATCCATCTTATTAGCATGGAAATTTGTTTTTACTTGAACAAATGGTAAAAGCATATATATGCCAAAAACTTCCTTTAAAATAAATTTCCTTGTGATTTATTATCAATAAATGTTTGATTTGTATGCTTATTCTATATACCTATGTACCTGGGGTCATGTAAAAACTTTTTAGGAGAAAAGAGATCAAAAATGGAAAAAGTTTAAGAAGCCCTGCCCTATAGAAAGTGAGCTAAGCTACAAAACTAAATGCATTCCATTTCCCAGAGACTAATTTGGTATGGGATAATGAGAAATTAAGCCCCATGTGTTACGGAACAAGTTTGTATATTTGTGATTATGCGATTGAAGTAAATATTTCTCTGAAAAAACTAAACTTAGAAGAAAACAGTCTTTAGGGAAATGTATCATTAGGAATCATAACTATGAAAGTGAATGCACTGAATTTATGTATAAAAGAGATCTGTTTTGCAGAGTGGATTAGAAACCAGAATCCAAAAATACATCATTTATAAGAAACATCCTTGAAATAGAGAGACACATACAGAGTTAAAATAAATGGTGGTAAATGAATCTATTACACATGAACTGAACCAAAAAACAAAGAGGTAGTCATCATGATCTCAGCAAATGACAAAAAATGAAAAAAAACAAACATAAAAAAGAAATGACCTAATAAAAGGGATAAGCAGGAAAACTACATCTTGCTAAAAGGTACCAAGGACATGAAGTAATGCCAATATTAAATGTATTTGTGCCAAATGGTGCAGCATTACAACACTTTAGAAAAAATCTTTATTTATTTGTATTTTTCAACATTCATTTCCACAAGATTTTGAGTTACAAATTTTCTCTCCATCTTTCCCTTACACCCCAAGATAGCGAGTCCACACTGAATACCTCTTCCCCCAATCTGCTTTCTCTTATATTCTCTCCCCCATACTCCTCTAACTTTCTAGTAGGACAAGATGGATTTCTATATCACAGTGCCTGTACATCTTTTTTTCCAGTTGTATGTAAAAAACAATGTTTTAAACATTTGTTTTTAAAACTTTGATTTCCAGATTCTTTCCCTTCTTCCCTCCTCACCCACCACCCCTGGGAAGAAAAGCAATTCAATATAGGTTGTACATGTGTAGTTATGCAACACATTTCCATAGTAGTTATATTGTGAAAGACTAACTTTCCCTCCATCCTATCCCCCCCCCCAGTTATTCTATTTTCTAATTTGACTCTGTTCCTTTTCAAGGGTATGTGCTTCTAACTACCCTCTCCCCCACTCTGCCTTCCCTTCTATCATCCCCATCTTATCCCCTTGACCCCTACTTTCCTTTAGGGTAAGATATCCAATCGAGTGCATATGTTATTCCCTCCTTAAGCCAAATTCAATGAGAGTAAGGTTGAGCCATTCCCTTTCATCTTGCTGCTCTTCACCTCCATTGTTACAGTTTTCTCTTGCCTCTTTTATAAGCAATAATTTACCCTATTCAATTTCTCCCTTTCTCCTTCTCTCGTTATATTCCTCTCTCACCACTTAATTTTATTTTTTAGATATCATCCCTCCCAATTCATCTGATCCTGTGCCCTCTATGTTTACATGTACACCCATATACATATATTCGTATGTGTATTTACACACACATAGACCCTCCTATAGACACATATATAAGTATGTACATAAAAGTATACACACATACACATACATACAAATATATATATATATATATATATATATATATATATATATATATATATATATATTCCCTTCAAATATCCTCATACTGAGAAAAATCTTATGAGTCACAATGATCTTTTTCCATATAGGAATATAAATAGTTCAACTTTAATAAGTTCCTTATGAGTTCTTTTTTTCTATTTACCCTCTCATGCTTCTCTTGCTTCTTGTATTTGAGAGTCAAATTTTCTGTTCAGCAATCCTTTTTTCATCAAGAATGCTTGAAAGTCCTCTATTTCATTGAATGACCTTATTTTCTCCTGAAGCATTATACTCAGTTTTTCTGGGTAGGTGATTCTTGGTTTCAGTCCTAGCTCCTTTGATCTCCAGAATATCATATTCAAAGCCCTTTGATCCCTAGAGGCTGCTAGATCTCATATTATCCTGATTGTGTTCCACAATACTCAAATTGTTTCTTCTGGACAGCTTGTAATATTTTCTCCTTGACCTGGGAACTCTGGACTTTTGCTATGATATTCCTAGGAGTTTTCTTTATGGGATCTTTTTCAAGAGGCAATTGGTGGTCCAACAGCTCCAGATTGGAAACTATATTACAAAACACTAATCATAAAAACAATCTGGTACTGTCTAAGAAATAGAGTGGTGGGTCACTGGAATACATTAAGTATGCGATACAAAATAGTAAATAGTAATTAACTTTTAATAAAGCTATAGGTCCAAGTCTTTGAGGAAAAGATGACACATATGTCAAAAATTTCTGGGAGAACTTGAAAGCAATTTTGCAGAAACTAGACATGGAACAGCACCTCAAACCATAGATTAAGATAATGTCAAAATGGATAAATGTAAATCATATTTTGTGATATAATAATTAAATTAGGAAACTGTGGAAAAATTTACCTGTCAGATCTATGGATGATGGCAGAGTTTATGATGAAACAGAAGATAGAGTAGATGGTGAAAGTAAAATAAATAATTTTGATTACATGAAATTAAAAACCTTTTAGGCAAACAAAACTTAGTCATAATTAGAAGGAAAACAGGAAAGTAGAGGAAAATTTTATAATGAGCATCTCTAATAAAGCCCTTATTTCTCAAATATATAGAGAACTGAGACAAATATATAAAAATAAGAGCTATATCTCTGTTGATTAATGTCCAAAGGAAATGAACAGTCTTCAGAAGAAGAAATCAAACTATCAATAGTTACTGGGAAAAAAAAAAAGCTCTACATCATTACTGGTTACAGAAATACATATTAAAACCACTCTGAGAAACCAGTTCACATCTACTACATTGGCTAATATTACAGAAATGAAATATGACAAATGCTGTGAGCAATGTAGTAAAGCTGAAAAAATGCATTCTTCGTAGAATTTTGAACTCATCCAATCATTCCAGAAAGCAATTTGGAAGTACGCTGAAAGGGCTAAAAATATGGTGCATAACCTTTGATATATGCATATATATATATGTGCATATATATATATATATGCATAACCTGTAATATCACTACTATGTATGTATCCCAAAGAGATCAAAGAAGAGGGGAATGGACCTGTTTGCACGAAAATATTTGTAGCCGCTCTTTTTGTCATGGCAAAGAATTGGAAATTGAAGGAATGCCCATAAATTAGAGAATGGCTAAACAAGTTGTACATGAGATATGCTATAAGAAATTAGCAGGATGCTTACAGAAAAGTTATGGAAGACTTATACGAGCTAATGCAAAGTGAAGAATATTGTAGATGGTAGTTGGTTGGTTGGCTGAGGGGTTGATTGTTGTCTTTCATTCTTGAAGAAGAACAAAATGACATCACTATGCTAGAGTCAAGTTTAAATGTGTCTGACTGATCAGATCAATATGAGCTTAGAAAGTTCTATCATAGGTTGGACACAAATAGTCCATGTGAACATTTGGAGTGGATACTTCAAATTTCACACCCTGAATTTGCTTTGAGCTGTTTCAATTATAGTTTGCTCATAGAGCATAGCACTGCTGTACATAGTAATAGCAATATTGTAAGGATGATCAATTGTGAGAGATTTAACTACTCTGATCAAGACAATGAGTCAGTACAATTCCAGACCTAGGTTGATGAAAAATGTTATTCACCTCCAGAGAGAGAACTTATCAACTATGAATGCAGACTAAAGCATATTTTTAAAAATTCTTTATTTTTTTAAAGTTTGTGTTTTCTTTTGCAACATGGTTAAAATGGAAATGTGTTTTCTGTGACTTCACATATATAATCAATATTAAATTGCTTGCCTTCTCAAAGAAGGGGGCGGGCCAGTAAAAAGTAGAGAATTTGGTACTAAAACTTTTGTAAAAGATTGTAAATTTTACATGCAAAAGGGAAATATTTAATGAAATAAAAATATTTCAAGGAAGCTAATTTTACTGCTTTTAGCAAAGTGGAAATAGGGTATAAGAGATTCCTCCAACATTTGAGGGGTAACATCATTGGTGGAGGATAGGGGAAATAATCTAGATATCCTAAATTTCTTTTAAGAATATTGGAGAATCTTGGAGGAAGACTGGAATGTAATATACCTGACCTTCAGGAAGTGATGACCATGGTAGTCAATGTGATAGTCCAGATTGTTAATAAGTGAATTAAATAATATCTCATTGCATTTATCTCCAATTAAAAGTCAACTTCTGACTATACAATGTTAGAATCATAAAGATGATATTATAATAATTGTGTATATTCACATGTATCATATGTTTATCTATTTTATAATCTTTAAATTTCTGATATTTCTCTAAGCATTTAACCTTTCATTTAGTGGTATGTGTGCAATTTAGACAGTGTGAAAACATTTGAGAATGGATTAAATCAGATATATTCTTGCAATAGAATCATGACTTGTGCTCATGCATCTTGCCTCGAGGTACCAAAATTGTCTGTGTTGTCTAATTAAAGACCCCTTGAAGACAACTGCATAGATACTCTACACCTTAGAGCAGTGGTTCTCAACCTGTGGGTCTTGAACCCTTTGGGGTCTAACAACCCCTTCACAGGGATCACGGGGGTTGCCTAAGACCATCGGAAAACCCATATTTCCAGTGGTCTTAGGAACCTCCTCTATCCATCTCCAGGCAGGTCGACCCACATGCAGACACGCCCTCACATGACTATATTAAAGGGTCGTGGCACTAGGAAGGTTGAGAACCACTGCCTTAGAGTCATTCTTCCGAGGAGGGGAGAGCATATTTGCAGCTGGCAGTTTTCAGTGCTACTCTTGATTATTCTATTCTGGCATTAAAGTCAGCCTACATACTAAATCCCTAAGTAGTTAGTAACGTATAGGATTAGGCTGTACATATTGTTTCTGTGGCAATGTATTGACATTCTTGCCTCTTGTACAATTTAATCATACAATGTAATCAATTCATTAATTCTATAGTATGCCTTTAGTGTGATAATAGAAGCACACTGGGAATTTTTATCTTTGATTACCTAGAACTAGTCCACAATAATTCATCATCTTGGAAACCTTATAGGTTTAATTTCAGCTGTGAGAATTATTTTTAGTGATATGTACAAACGGCAAAGAAGAAACATTTTCAATCTACAGATGTCAAGTTTTTCATTGATTTTTATCTTGCTTAGTCTGTATCAAAACCAGGAAGACCTGGGTTCCAGTCCCATCTCTGACATACAGTTTAGGTGACCCAAGTCGTTTAACTCCTCATTGTTTAGGTAATCTTCTAAGAAGAAAAATTGCAGAGAAGATGTCAACCTGTGTTGATGAAAAGGAACTCAGGGCGTTGCTTATGAAAATGAATCCAAAGATCTAATCCTTATCTCTTTCCTAATTTTTGCTAAATTGAAATTATTACATTGACTATATAAACGCAAATATTTATTTGTATTATTTCCACTTCTGCTATCTTACATCTCTGTCCTCTTGTAATACAAGTTATTCACATTCATTCCCCTTGCCTTGTAATGATACATTATGCTACATTATTAATTTCTTCCACCAAAATATGTGCCTTCAAAGAATTAGGCCACCTTTTAGCAGAGATTTTAAAATCTCTGATCAGTTCACAAGCAACCAGAAATATCTCAAAATGTTGGACGGATTTTGGAAGACGCAGAAAGGGATGGGGAAGGAGATGGATAGAGAGGACAGGGATTCTGGGCATCTATTTAGTTAAAAGATTATGATACTGGAGATCTTGCCCCAACTTATGACCATTTTAATCAAGCGAGATCATTTAATCTGCATTATTTTCATCAGGAATGAACTCTTAAGTGCTTGTGTAAATGTGTTTCACCATAAAAGAGAAAAACATTTTGTTTCATATTAATTAAAAAAAAATTACTTGATAGTACTGATACCCATTTATCAGTTTTCTAAACCATAGAATCCTTAAGTACATTCTAACACAGGATAACTGGAAGGATTATCAGTTGACAGGTAAATTAGAACACAAGTTGAAAACCATGAGGGTCACATATCAGTAACTGATAAATTGGATTTTCCAGCAAAATTGATTTGGATACCAAACTTCACAAGACGTGGAGTGAGAAATAGATGGTTTTTTCCCACTCTATACAAATGATCTATCTCTCTATAGGAGCTATCTTAAAGTGACATTATTAAGGCAACACACAAATCTTCATATCATTTTGACATTTTGAAAGTTTGCTAGGATACCTCCAATGCATTCATTGCCTACAAATTATCTAAAGTACAATTCAACCGTTTATGTGTTTTCACTGTTTACTAGGTGCAGACACTAGGAAAGCATTATAGAAAATTAAAGTTCCTGAAAAATCTATAAATACATGTAGTTGTATGAATTATTTTAATTGCAGTGATATGAAAGCATGAGGTAAATGACGACACTCAACAAATATATGATAGACTATAGGACATTCTGGCTCCAGCAAATAAGATATAACATAGAGAATGAGCTTAAAAATAAACAAACAAGCAAATAGAAATACACACGCACAGGTGATCTAAAAATCTGAGGAAGGACACAAAGTCAAGCAAGGCATTTTTCCTCTTTTCAGTTCACCTTAGAAAAATTCATATTTTAATAGAAAATTATTTTTAAAATCCAGACAAGTAGATTTAATAATTTAAACTTTATTTACTCTTATTTTAGTATAGTGATATTCCTTGATGTAGAGCTAGTACAGAACTGTTGCAAACCACATTTGTTTTTCATCTGAGATGAGCTGCTGCAGAGAACAGCTTAGGTTAAATTTATATACAAATTAAAAGACCAAAAAAAAATATCACTAAGTAATTTTGCAAGATAATAAAATCAGTGACTTTGTACTCTGAGATCAAGTCATTCATTTACATTTTGGAACAAATTATCAATGTAGACAATTTTCCTTCATTGGCATAACAAAGTGTTTAGATCTAATGCTTTTTGTTTTCTTGCTCTCTTTCTATTCAATTCTTATATGGCAAAGCTGATCACTGAAATAGGTAGAAATGAGAAGATTAAATTTTTAGTAGTGGTTCTATAATATTAGCTATGAGATCTTGGACTAGTCAGAGTAGGCCATGATGTTATCAATAAAATAGGAAGGGTGGAGGAGAGGTGGCAGAAATGAGGAGAAAAAATTATTTAAATGATTATTTTCATTTTTATAATCCTTTGAAGTAGTTGTAAGAAAATACCATGTATGTTATATGTCCTTATTCCTAAAATAAGGAATATAATTAACCATTGTGTAGATGATACCAGCATTAAACTTTACAATTCCCTAGCACTTGGAGGCATCTCTATTCTCCTTTCCTACCTCAGAGGTGAAATTATCCTTCCCCAGTTGTACAAATTTTGTTCTCTTGAAGTTACAATGTCGTTAGTCAGTGTGAAGAAATAGATATAAGCTTACCTTTTTTCAATGAGATATTGACTGGACTTGACCTAATAGATATCCACATATTTGACAAAATATATTTATGGTAAATTAAGAGCAGCTAGATGGTGGAGTAGATGTTGGGTCTAAAATCAGGAAAACTAATCTTCCTGAATTAAAATCTGGCCTCAAATACTTACTAGTTGTGTGACACTGATCAAGTCACTTAACTGTGCTGACCTCTATTACTTATCTGTAAAATGAGCTGGAGAAGGAAACGGCAAACCATTCTAGGATCTTTGCCAAGAAAACCCCAAGTGGGGATCATGAAGAGTCTGATACAGTTGAAACAACTGGACAATGACAATTTACTATAAATGATATAATCAAGAGACTCCAAAAAGTATTCCTTGCCAGGATTTATACAGAAATTCCTAAAAAGGCATAGCATTAAAGGGTTCTTTTTCATTATCCAAAGCATATATTTAAAATAAAGAATAATCATTACTTTTTTCACACTACCTTCTCAATATTTTGCAGATTAACTTCTGACCTTATCATTCAACTAAACCTTTTTTCTCTCCAAAGTTACTAATCTCAAAGTTGACAAATCAAATGGCCTCATCTCAATTCTCGTAATTCTTTACTTGTATGTAGCTTTAATACTTGAATCACCTCTTTACCTTTACCCTCTCTTCTCTATAGCTTTTCCTGACACCACTCTCTCTCTTACTTTTCTTTATGTTAGTCCACACCTTTTCTGTCTGTTCTGCCAGTTTTTCATCCACACAAAATAAGATTAAACTTCCCCCAAACTATATCCTGGGCCTTCTTTTCCCCCTCTATACTATTTCACTTTATACTACCATTAGCTTCCATTATTTCAGTTTTTTTATTTCCATGATGCTGACTCTCACATTGATTTATCCAGCCCTATATTCTTTCTTGACCTCTAGGTTTGCACCTCCAAATACTTTTCAGACATCTCAAACTGGATGTTCCATAGATAGCTTAAACCTAACATGTCTAAAACTTAACACATTATCTTTTCCCCAATACATTCCCCTTCCAGTATTCCCTAATATTGCCCAGGGAACAATTATCTTCCCAGAAACCCAGGATCACAATGTATCATACTAAAATTTTCAGTCTCTCTCATTTTATGAGTATATCCAATCACTTATAATATCCTGTCTCTTCTTTTGTACTGTAACCACTTCAGGATATTTTTGTTTGTTTGTTTTGTTATTTTGTTTGTTTGGTTTCTTTTTGTCACTTCTATTTTTCAGAACTAGTTTCAGTGCATTCAAGGAGGCATGAGCCTAGAAGACATACTGTTACTGCTTTCCTGGTCTGTTCTCTATTTTCTACCCAGGAATGCCCCCTGCTTCTCTGCAGTGCAAGAGCACTACTCTTCTTCCTTGCATTGGGATGGGGACCAGGGATCCTACTCCCTTATGACTGAACACAAGTGCCCTGGAAATTCTCTGCCCTAGAATTATGATCTAGAATTGGTGGATGGGCAACAGACTTGCCGATGAGTGCCAGTTGCACCCCATGCCAGCAAATCTCTAATCTCTTTGTTATCTGACCACTTTACTGTCTCTGAGCTGAGAGCTCCTGCTGCTGCTGCTGTTGTCACAGCTGCCTCTAAGGTCTTACATTAATTCTACTTCTATGTGTACTCTGGGCAGACTTCCATTCCAGTATCACAGAGTTATCCTGTGACCTCTTATGTTTATTTAGGTTAGAAAAGTTTCACACTTTGATCCTTATTGGCTCTGCTTCTCTAAACCTTGATTTGAGGCATCATTTTAAAGTTGCTTGGATGGGAATTTTGGGAGATTTTTGACTGGCTTATTGCTTCTATTCCATCGTCTTGGCTCTACCTTATGTGGCTGCTAAATCTTAAGTGATCTCATTGTAGATCCTCATCACTTGTGTTCTTCCTTGTTAAATCTTTGCAGTATTTTTATTTTTTTTACTTTGTAGCTCAGGAATGTGTCAAAAAGTGTTCTGAGTGGGGTTTTTTTGAGGTTTCTTTTAGAAAGTGACAAGTAGATTCTTTTCATTTACCCTTGTATTATCAGACACGATTTTCTTTTATGGCTTTTTAAAAATATAATATTTATGTTCTTCTTCTTTTGCTTATGGCTTTTAGGAATTTTCGTGGCTATTAAATTATTTCTCTTTGATCTGTTTTCCATGGAAATTCTTTTTGATATGGGATACCTTATATATTTTTCCATTTTTCAGTCTTTTAACTTTGTTTTAATATTTTGTGTTAATGAATCATTATCTTCTATTTGGTCTATTATCATTTTCTTTTGCCTTTTTTTTTTTTTTGGATGGTGGAGGGCAGGACAATTGGGGATAAGTGACTTGCCAAAGGTCACATGGCTACTAAGTGGTAAGTTTCTGAGGACAGATTTGAACTCAGGTCCTCCTGACTCCAGGGCTGGTGCTCTATTCACTGTGCCACCTAGCTGCCCCTCTATTCTAATTTTTAATGAATCCTTAGCTTTGGTTAGTATTTTTTTATCTCTTATGTCAAGCTATAAATTCTCTTTACATTGATGTTTTTTAAATCTTTTAATTTCTTTCAGTTTTTACCTTCATCTTCAATTTACTTTTCCAAATGTTTCCTCTATTACTCTGATATTATTCATAATTTTAGGCTGACCACTCTTCCATGTCAAAAGGGAGGAGAATGGGGGGAGTTACCTGAGGTTAAGAAAAAAAGGAATCAATAAAGTATATGTTTTTAAAGATCTCCTGAAGATTTTACTAATTCAAGTACAATTTTTAAAAAAAGAGTCCTTTGCCAAAGAAACACTGGTCCAGGCCTCTTCTGCTTGTTTCTTTGTGGTTTTTTTTTTCAAAATTCAACCTAACCCTCTATATGAGTCTCTGAGTTCTTTCCTGATTCTCCTCCCCCACTACTATCACATTCTTCCTCCTATCTCCCTCAAATTACTACTGTATCTCATATACATATGCATGTATATATACATATACATATACATATATACATATATATTTGTTCATAATAATGTATGAATATTTTGGTAACCCTCCTAAATTCCTTGAGGGATGTAGCTGTTTTATGTCCCATATCCCCAATGTCTAGCATACAGCCTGGTACATAAGAGATTTTTAATAAATGCTTTTTGATTGTTAGATTTACAAAACCCAAAGGCCAATTGACTACCTTTTATTGCTTTATCTCCATATCATTTGTCAGTATCACAAAGAAAATCTGATTTGGGGGTATGATAATTGGAAATTACATACATATTCAAAACCTATTTTACATGCATACTTATGATAGCATACTTTGTCAGCTATTTGTCAAAAATTTCCTTGATATTCATCATCTTGTATCTATTTTCACAAGTTTAACTTGTATAGCTCATTAAAATATTTCCAAACAGATGCCATTAAGAAATATAATCATTATGCAGGAATTCAAAATCAAAGGCTTTAATATTTTGACAGTTGCACTGCATTGTGGGATGCTAAGAAGCAAGTAACAATATTTCCCATTTGTTTAAAGTAATTTTACAAGACATTAAATTTAAAGACATGCATTTTACTTTATATATAGCTAAATTCATTTAATTTAAAAAATTATCTAAGTACATTTCAAAGATGTTAAGATATAATCGTTACTACCCCAAGTTGTAAAACAAAAGTGACAAGAGACTTAGTGAGACACTTGTCAAATGTTCCTAATTATTTTGAGTACAATAATTTATTTGTCCACTTTTATTTTGGGTGTATGGGGCAAAAACTGAGTTGGGGGGATATTCAAGAAGAGCACAAAGAGTGAAAGGGAACCAGAGAACTGAAGAATATATAAATGTATATTTCTTCAGATAGTGGAGAATTTTTTAAAAAAATATTTAATCTCCCTTTGAGGTTGTAGAAGAGAAGGAGAAGATAATGGATAGGAAGACAGGGATAGACTGATTCTTATCTTCAGCTAGCATATATAAAAAAAAAAGAATGGTTAGTTATTTTTTGTCTTAGTTACAGAAGGCAGAAGCATCTATTGATCAATATGGAGAAGTTAGGGGGAAGCAGATTTAGCCCAGTAAGTATACTAACAATAAAACTATTCTTGAGTGACTCCTAGGATCGTAAGTTCTATTCTGTGAAGTCTTTAGGCAGAGAATGACCACTTATTAAGTATATTGCATATATTATTCTTAATTTGGACAGGGATTGGGTAATATGTTCCCTTATAATTTGATTCTTTTATTTATGATTTTTGATGTGATTCCAATCAGACCTCAATATCAGTAATCTTTAACTTTTTTTTCCTAGACTCTCACATTCAATCAATAATTATATCCTGTCAAATCTTGCTTCACAAGATATGTTCAAACCCTTTCTCCCTGGGTTAGGTGCAGTCGCAATAAGTGGCTAATGCTCCTCTCTTTATCTCTATAAAATGCAGTAGATAGATAACTGGACTTGTAATCATAAAGAGCTGCTTGTGAATTCCATCAATGATTTATTACCTATTGACCACATACAGTTCACTTCACCTGAGTTTCATTGTTCTTACCTAGAAAAAGTAGGTGATAATACTTGTGGCATCTGCCTCACAGGAACAATTGAATCCCAAATGCATGTAAAGCAATGTGAATACCAATAAGTATTATATGCAAGGAAGTATAATTATGTGAAATTAAACTTGTCATTTGATAAATTAAGAGCTATTATTTAAATTGAGAATTATTTTATATTGGATTATCTGCTAATTTTGTATACTTTAAAAAAAATATGATGTTACACCTTGTGGAACTGGCCCAGAAAAATATTTCATGACATTTTATGCCATACTCACTTCACTTCTTACCCAAATTCTTACTCTGGACTTCTCCAACTCCTTGCAAGTAGACATTTGGAAGTATCTTTCCCAAAACCCCTTACCTCCTTCCCACCTTTTCATGTGTTTTCTTCCTTCATTAGAATATTAACTCCCTGTTGGTAGGGTCTTTCTTGTATTTTTATCTTTAGCACTTAGCTCAATGTCTTGTTCATAGTAAGTGCTTAATAAATATTCTTTCAATATATCTATAAAACTGTTAAAAATATAAAAATAGTGTGCTAGCATTATCCCTTTATTTGAAACCATTTTATTAAGGGGGCAGAAACAAAATGGTGTAGAAAAGCCAGTTACTGACCTGAGACCTCCCCCAAATCTCTCCAAACACCTTTAAATAATGCCATAAGATTATTCCTGGAGCAGTACAAACCACAAAAAGACAGGGTATGATAATTTTCCCATCTAAGACAACTTAGAAGGTCAGAAGGAAAGCTCTGTCACACCCAGTTTAGAGTAAAGAACCGTACAGCACAGTTCACACCAGCACAGACTCAGACCCAACAAACCAGGAGCAGGCTTTGGGATCTACTGAATCAGCAGTGACAGTGGCTGCTTCTGAAGTTCTCAGCCCACAGACAGTAAGGGGGTCAAATAACTGGTCAGAAGAAGATTACAGTGGCCTCTTTACTAATACTGAGGTAGGACTCTGTTTGCACATACTCAGATCTGGGTCACAGTCCTGGGTAGCAGTTCTAGGGTAAGGAGAAATGCTAGCACACCAGAGCTTGCAGTTCTCAGAGAAAAAGGACCTTTAACACAGTTCAAGATCCAAAAAGAGGGCTTGCTGTTACTCACAGGCCAGGATAATAGTAAACACACCTCTCCTATGATCATATTGCTTTAAAAGAACTAAAAATACCGAAGTTCCAAGAAGAATCTCTTAAAAATGGCTGTACACAACCCCTGAATTTTGGGACAGTGTGCCTTCCACCAAGAAAGTAGAATACTATTTAACAAAAAGCTAAAAGTCAAAAAGCAGGCTAAAGAAATGAGCCAACAACAGAAAACAGTTCTGACCACAGAAAGTTACTATATTGACAACAAAAATCAAAACACACAGTCAGAAGAAGACAACAAAGACAAAGTCCTACATGTAAAGCCTTGAAGAAAAACATGAATTGGTCTCAGGCCATAGAAGAGCTCTAAAAGGATTTTGAAAACCAAGTAAAAGAGGTAGAGAAAAAATTGTGAAGACAAAGGAGAGTAATGCAAAAAAATCATTTTTAAAAAGGCAACAGCTTTGGTAAAGGAAACACAAAAACATAAAGAAGAAAATGACATTTTAAAAAGTAGACTAGACTGAATGGTAAAAGAGTTCCAAGAAGCCAATGAAGTAAAGAATTCCTTTAACAACAAAAGTGGTCAATTCTAAAAAGAGGCACAAAAAACAACTTTGAGGTACCAAATCTCACCAGTCAGATTGGCTAAGATGACAAAACAGGAAAATGACAAATGCTGGAGAGGATGTTGAAAAATTGGAACACTAATGCATTGTTGGT